>JAJSOF020000036.1:28106437-28353988 GCA_025594305.2 Periplaneta americana
GTGTGAAACTTTTAAGCTGTTCGTGATTGTTATTGTGGGCATTGTTGGGATTGTAATGATATTTTAGAATTTGAAATAACATGAAGATACTTGTATTTCTCTTCACTTACATCTTTCTATTCCCAGCATTTAAATTCAACAAGACGGAGCCTTCTCGTTAATCACTTAATAATTGCATCCTCATTCTATGAGGACTACTATAGAAATAACAAAGTAATATTGATAGTCGAAGCAAATTACTTATCAGTAAGACGCCAATGAGTTGATTGAATTAAAATGAATAAAATATTTTACTAGGATCTTTTCCAAGTCTATCTTATAAAGTTGTCTCATTATTCAGTTACCAGAGGGAGAAATGTTGGATTTGTAACACATCATCTGTTCCTTCAAATGTCACCTGATCAACTCACTATATTTGGGATTATTGTTCCCAGTTCAAATGCGATCTTAATGAATAAATAGCGATACATATAAGGTAAGAACATGGGAAATTCTATGTATGTAACGTCAATAATTTCAATAGGTTATTCTTTGAGATATTTAAAAAAAAGTTTTATGCAGTTTTGCTCGATTTTATTTTCTTGTCGAGATAAAGATTGTTTTATGAAATATTTCATAGCGTGTTTTGGGATAGCCGTTGATTTAATTCCAAATATGCTTGGTCGATTTAAGACAACAGTGTATCATGATAATATTATGTAATTGAAGGAATTTTAGTTTTGTCTTTTAATATGCAGAAATTTGATCAGAAGAAATTTAACATACTTACTTACTTACAAATAGATTTTAAGGAACCCGAAGGTTCATTGCCGTCCTCACATAAGCCCGCCATTGGTTCCTATCCTGTGCAAGATTAGCAAGATTACCAAATCTCATATTCCTTTCCTGTGGTCGTGCCAGAAAATCAGTTCCATTCCGAAGCTCATTGTATGGATTCGGTTTTTTACGGTGATGGGTTGTTAGCCCTTTGCAGAACGAAAAGTTACATTGATTGTTCGGATCAAATTTCTGCAGATTTTTTAAAGGACAAAACTAAAATTCTTTCACTCATTTATTGTCATAATACTCTGCTCTCTTAAATTGACTGAGTTTATTGGGAATTAAATTCGTAGCTTTCCGAAAACACGATGTGAAATATTTCACATAACACAATTTTTATCTCGAAAAGGAAGTAAAAATGAGCACAATTGTGTTGAACTTTTTGTTTGAAATATTTCAAACCTTCTGAAATTAATAACAAAAAAAGCTCGATTCAGCGTTAGTGGTGCCTGTCCTTGGTTGTTTGGCTAGTGAGCGAGCTGTGTGTTGCTTCATAAAAAAGAAATTTAATCACATGTGCATAGGAAGGGAAGAGGAAGAATGAAAATAATATCTATGCTCGTAGCTGAGGGACACTCATGTCAAGAAAATATAAGTCATTATGACATTGTTTAGTCAACAGACGTAGTGGTTAGTAACGGAGCGTGTGGAAGAATATTGTGTTTGAAGACGGAGTGTACCGCGACATGATAAGAAGGTTTGTTAGGTGTTATGACTGCGCGGCCTGACCTGTGTGACCCAGCCCGCCAGTAGTGATGAGTACACAGTGGATGCGGGATGACTTATCGTTGAATGTAGGTGCACATTTCCTCTATGTTACATTTTTTTCATTCAGACCATTGGCTGAACAGGTTTTAAACGTAAACAGATGACGTCAACATGGTACTGTATCTCCGTACAGTCAGAAGGAAAAGAAAAATGACATACTGTAGTAGTGTAGTACATACCTTGCAAGTTCAGTTCTCGTCATCATTGATGCAATTACCAGCGTTGCAGTAAACGACGATATATTCTCGGTAAGTTGTCGAAGCTGAATCGTCTTCGCCTAACGCTTAAACAGTTTTTGTATCGAGAGAATTTCTGACGAAAACCTCTAAAATGGGGATCGCTCAATTTCTTTAGAGGGTTATTTGTACTGAGCATCATGTTGCACGTGTCGTTAGACTCACACAACTAAATGATGATGATTATTATTATTATTTTGATTATGATGATGATGATGTAGATGGTTCCTCAGATTTTATTTCAACGCATTTCCTGTGCGATGTACTGTTGCAATGTTTCTCTATAGCCTGAGTTGTTCTGGTTTTTATTCCAATTTTACATACATTACACACGATATTGTCTTTGTTAATACATAAAATGTCACTCTCATACTTCTTCATTGCATTTCGTATCTCTGAGCGAATTTAACGTTTTGCCATTATGAATGGATCAGCACAACATACTCAACGCGTACTAAATATTTGAGCAGGATAACACAACTGCACACATTGGGTTGCAATGTTACTATGAACAGATCGGGGTTCGCTCGTTTTGTACGCTGCTGTACTCGCCAGGTACAGAAAAGACGGACGGCGCGGCACGTGCCATATCCTCTGATACGAAACAACTTCACTTTTCCTTAAGTCATCCCGCATCCACTGTCTAGTGATGTGTAACTCGCTCTTAGTCTATCTAGGCCTACTTACTCTTTGCAAGCTTGTATGTATGTATGTATGTATGTATGTATGTATGTATGTATGTATGTATGTATGTATGTATGTATGTATGTATGTATGTATGTATGTATGTATGTATGTATGTATGTATGTATGTATGTATGTACGTAATGCAGTCTTGTTTAACAAGCTAAACTTGTTTTACTGTTAAGAAATTGACCGACACGAAATAATGGACTTTCCAATCGCGGCCGTTGACTTTCACGCCCCAAGTTCCTTTGACGCAGATACAACTTTGAGTCGCACGCTCGCGTCACAGGCACACTGTAATGAAACTGTCGCCCTGAATGCATGTCGTCCTGGGGTCGGGGCAGATGGGCGGTCGGACTTTAAGCTACGATGCGTCTTGTCCATTTATCATCAGGCGTACAATGCTGCCAACAGCTCCGAAAATTCCCTACCCCCTTTTCAATTAATCTCTCGTTATGAAACTTAAGAAGATCTAGGATTTACAGAGCGTAGGCATCGGCTATTGTGAAGGAAGAGCTATACTTCTGCTAGTCTGATATCCTAATGCAGGACGTATTTTCATTTATCTTTACTTTTTTTCCTGTTACCTTCTTTATTTGGATTGCTTCAATATCATCACTATGAGGCTGTCATTTGCAAGGCGAAGAAAAGACTTTTTGTTGTCGTTATTAGGCCTACTTCAAGCTGCAGCGAGGAGTGAGGAATAAGAGATGAAGATACTGTAACTTGCGTCATTTCTTGGTGCAGCTCTCGCTTGAGAACGCCTATGTTCTTAAAATTGAGGTATATGGTGAAATAAGGGCATCAAAGAGATTACACCCTTTTTCCATCAAATGTATAACTATTTCTAGCCGTGTTTGAATTTCCCTCTCACCAAGTTTACATTAAACTGAAATTGCTGTTGAATTATTGCGGTGAATGTGGTTAAAGAGACATAATTTTTAATAATGAATTTAGTAGCGTGGACATCTTATTCTCTTCTCACGGTAAGGGCGCACAGCATCTCCACTTCAGGGGCGTGATCTCAGGTTGAGGCAGTAGGCTTGTGATCTCAGGTGCAGGCAGTAGGCGTGTGATCTCAGGTGCAGGCAGTAGGCGTGCGATCTCAGGTGCAGGAAGTAGGCGTGTGATCTCAGGTGCAGGCAGTAGGCGTTTGATCTCAGGTGCAGGCAGTAGGCGTGTGATCTCAGGTGCAGGCAGTAGGCGTGCGATCTCAGGTGCAGGAAGTAGGCGTGTGATCTCAGGTGCAGGCAGTAGGCGTTTGATCTCAGGTGCAGGCAGTAGGCGTGTGATCTCAGGTGCAGGCAGTAGGCGTTTGATGCAGGCAGTAGGCGTGTGATCTCAGGTGCAGGCAGTAGGCGTTTGATCTCAGGTGCAGGCAGTAGGCGTGTGATCTCAGGTGCAGGCAGTAGGCGTTTGATCTAGGCGTTTGATCTCAGGTGCAGGCAGGCGTGTGATCTCAGGTGCAGGCAGTAGGCGTGTGATCTCAGGTGCAGGCAGTAGGAGTGTGATCTCAGGTGCAGGCAGTAGGCGTGTGATCTCAGGTGCAGGCAGTAGGCGTTTGATCTCAGGTGCAGGCAGTAGGCGTGTGATCTCAGGTGCAGACAGTAGGCGTGTGATCTCAGGTGCAGGCAGTAGGCGTGTGATCTCAGGTGCAGGCAGTAGGCGTGTGATCTCAGGTGCAGGCAGTAGGCGTTTGATCTCAGGTGCAGGCAGTAGGCGTGTGATCTCAGGTGCAGACAGTAGGCGTGTGATCTCAGGTGCAGGCAGTAGGCGTTTGATCTCAGGTGCAGGCAGTAGGCGTGTGATCTCAAGTAGGCGTGTGATCTCAGGTGCAGGCAGTAGGCGTGTGATCTCAGGTGCAGGCAGTAGGCGTGTGATCTCAGGTGCAGGCAGTAGGCGTTTGATCTCAGGTGCAGGCAGTAGGCGTGTGATCTCAGGTGCAGACAGTAGGCGTGTGATCTCAGGTGCAGGCAGTAGGCGTTTGATCTCAGGTGCAGGCAGTAGGCGTTTGATCTCAGGTGCAGGCAGTAGGCGTGTGATCTCAGGTGCAGACAGTAGGCGTGTGATCTCAGGTGCAGGCAGTAGGCGTTTGATCTCAGGTGCAGGCAGTAGACGTGCGATCTCAGGTGCAGGTAGTGGGCGCGTTATCTCAGGTGCAGGTAGTAGGCGTGTGATCTCAGGTGCAGGCAGTAGGCGTGTGATTTCAGGTGCAGGCAGTGGGCGTTTGATCTCAGGTGCAGGCAGTAGGCGTGTGATCTCAGGTGCAGGCAGTAGGCGTATGATTTCAGGTGCAGGCAGTGGGCGTTTGATCTCAGGTGCAGGCAGTAGGCGTGTGATCTCAGGTGCAGGCAGTAGGCGTGTGATCTCAGGTGCAGGCAGTAGGCGCGTCACCTCAGGTGCAGGCAGTGGATGTTTGATCTCAGGTGCAGGCAGTAGGCGCGTCACCTCAGGTGCAGGCAGTGGATGTTTTACCTCAGGTGCAGGCAGTGGTCGTGTGATCTCAGGTGCAGGCAGCAGGCGTGTGATCTCTGGTGCAGGCAGTGTGCGTGCGAAAATGTGCGTGTGTACATGTCCCTTATTGACAATTCTTACCTGTAGCATTCTATCATTATCTGACTTCAGGCTTGCAATTTTTCCTTTCTTATCTTGAATCACTTGAAGACGTTTGTCAGATACTTAATCTGCCTATTTATTTCATTTTGTAGACACCTGACCCAATGGTCTTGGACTCATGGGTGGGCAACTCGTGCTCTCGAAGTGTGAACACAACCTCAGTGCAGGTAGAACGGACTCTGTACTGTACTGTCTGTAAACAAGTTTCCTCGTGTCTCCAGTAAGTGGCGGCTCGTTTTAAGTGAAAAACAATATAATCCCCAGATCATTTCCCTTTAGTGATGAGTCGAAAGAGAAAGATTTTTTATTAAGATGGGAGGTAAAGCTTGTATTATGTTGTATTAAATTTCTTACGCATGATGTTTTATGTTACAAATAAACACAGTGAAGGTTTTAGTAAAGAAATACAGTCTATATCTGCTTTAGAATAGCTAAAGGTAAAAATGGGATCTCAACAAGGTGAGACTGATATCAAATATCGTTAGCACGTTGTGCGTGCGAGTTACAGAATTGCACAACATATGATCGACTAGCTAAGAGCATTTATGGATAAATTTGAAATGTGGCAGTAGCCTATCATGTAGAACATAGACAACTTCACTTTCTTTGACTATAAACTATCTTCAAGAGTGATAAGAAAATCTTCATATAAAATACAGGACCCTATTTCAAGACCTACAGCAGAATTCACTGCTAAGTTTGGGGAAACAGTGACAATTGACAAAGAATTGAGATTTCTCTGAAATTCTTTTGGTTTACAGCCGATAGAAGATCCTGAAAGTTTATAGCTTGAATTGATAAATCTACAGAACAGCACGCCACTCAGATTCCAGTGAAATCAGGAATCGAACAGTTCGCGATGCTGCCTAAGTCAGAATTTTCAAATATACTCTTTGCTTCCATATATAGGCTTACTGCATGTGCTTGAGTCAGATTTTAATACAAGAGAGACGTGTAAAAGTCTCAATATACCCATACAGAAAGAGATTAGAAGTAAGTTTATTTCATCTGCCGTGACATTTAAAAATACTTCCTTGAATTTGTGTTTGTTTGTGAATACAGACTATTACATTTCTGAGAACAGAGGTATACTCTTTAATGTATAAAGACTTGTAAATTCTCGCGTTATATGTTTCAAATAAGACATATAATAATAAATATTAACAATTAAATATGTAATAATAAATAAGTGTTGCATCTATGTTTGTTCTCTCTTGAAAAGGTGTATTCAGGTTGTTTTTCCAGTACTAAACTAATTTACAGAGCTAGGAAATAATATAATTTTGTTGTGTGTTCAGGTATAGTCTGTCTAAAATTACTATAATTATTGTACCATGCGTAATTCTGAAATTCAAATCATGGAGTAGATATCACAACCGTCTGCATGAGCCGCCTGAGCACACCCTTGTGCAATCTCGTAAATTGTGACATGTGCGCAGACGCGAAAGTATTGATTTTTTCCGGGCAAGGAATGTCCACGACCTTGACGTAATCTAAACGTTAAACTTGATAAAACCTTGAAATTGAATTCGACATTGAAAAACGAGATAACAAATTGAATTTATTTAATATTATTTACAATTAACGCTAATTATTATAGTAACACAACATAACCCTCTGCGACAGTATTGGATTTCCAGCCTGCGTGACGTTCTGCTGGTTGTCTTTCCATTGCATATTCGAGAATAATCGAAAACCTGAACTTTAATGAATAGTTGTACTTTAATGACATGCAGTAAAGGACTGCTACCAAGTGTATAATTACTACATTTCTGCATGGTCGAGCATAAGATATATTACAATTTATTCATGTTGTTCTACTACAAGTCAGTAATGAGCTTGGCACCTACTTTGCTATACACAGATTTGATACTGTTCCATGTTTGTTTTAATTTGTATGTTTGAGCCTTCCCAGAATAAAATCCACGAGCAGCCACTAATCACTGTACAGTTTTTGCAATCTGTCTTTCTTTTCTGTTGACATGTTATCAACACGTAATAAGATGACGTTACACTTCTACAAAATGTAAACGTGAGTTACAACAACTGAGAGTCGTTCATGACAAACAATTATTTTACTACAGTTTACAAATGAAATGAGTTTAAATACAACTACAAAATCTAGGGGAGAGATATTTTCTATCTTCATTCTTTCCTCTCCTTTAAGTATTAGGCCTACAGTACATTATTACAGCATAGTTGAAAGCCAAGAAATAAGAATATATAACTAACTCTAAGGAATTTGCTTATTTTAGAGAACAGGACAGGTACAAACTAACACAATTTTCCTTGTAATCCAATCTAAATCAATGTTAAATTTCTTAAAATGTGTTTAACGATACTATGAGTGCTACAATAATGCAGAAAGTAGGTTTCGTGGCTTAAAATAAAGAAAATGTGCGTGTGTACTTGTCCCTTATTGACAGTGCTTACCAGATGTTGTAAATAGTCAATATTTGCCTTTAAGGTGGCAATTTCTTTGTCCTTTTGTCGTAAGGTGTTAAAAAACTCGTCGGATAACTGGACGCAGCGGTTTATCTTTTCTTGGTAATTTTTAATCCTCTGAGCTCGGTCGTCTATAGTTGTTATCAGGTCCCTATTTTTCGCTTCTGTTTTTCTAAGCATATTTTTCAGCTCTTCATAGGAAGGCTCTTTGTCGTATTCCTGATTATCCATGGTTTCGACGTCTGAATATTCAAGATTTTCTTCTTCGGAGGAAGGGACACTGTCTTCATCACTTTCTTGCGATTGTTCGGGTGGTGGCACAGGGTCACAGTGCGCCATATCATAATCCTCGGATTTATCTTCTGGCTTTCGTAGCCCAATCTGTAAAATATTTTACAATTTATTCGTGTTGAAGAAACTGTGAAGTTCTAGATTTAGTTTCTTTCCTTTAAGATTACTATTACAGCGAAACAATGGCGCTACATTAAGGGAGCTTGGAAAGTTTTCTTTTCTCAATCGTGCTGTCAGGGACTGGAATGCTCTACCTGCAGACTTACTAAAGGCTTTACTAATAACCAAAAATGTATTTGAAATTAGGCTTAAGGTCTTTAAAATGCACTAATTTGTTGTTTTACATGTATAGTGAGTAAGCAGAGAAACACAGTGAATCTCCAGTGATTTATATTGTGTGTGCAGTGTGTTCCTAGTTTCTTTTAATTCCCGTGTTTGAGCCCTCTCAGAATAAAATCTACGAGAGGCCACTAATCGCAGTACAGTTTTTCTATTCTGTTTTTATTCCCTGTTGAAATGTTGTCAACACATAATAAGAGGGACATTACATCTCTATTCCATTGTAGGAAGTAAAACAAAATGTAATAGTAATATACGTTACAAGAGCGGTATGTTGACGTTTTCATGGTCGAGGAAAGGATTGAAAAAGCGAAACGTAGTTGAGCTTTTTTAATTTCCGAGAACATTAAAACAAACATACCGCTCGTGTATCGTACATTATTTTGTGTGAAGTTCGTATATTACATACCTGAAAGACGAATTTCTAATTAGTTGCAATGAAATCTCCATGTTGGTTTCTGTTTAATGACGGCAACTTCGGAACACCAAAATATCTTTCTTCAACATTGTTGCTGTAAAATATTTTCTGTGTTTACTATACTCCAGCAGGCCGTGATATACGTCTCTCTTTTTTTTCTTAAATGCGAACTTAAAACAAACGGTAAGGTTATGTAATGATTTATTTTTCATTTTAATATTTTAACAATATTATTTATATAACATATTGCAATAATAACATCGGCATGTGGAATCTCGTTGATTTTCTCACGGCTTCCTTAATGTTACTTGTATCAGGAATGCAATAAGTTTCGTGGAGTAGTAGACTTTACTTAATTTTTGCAAATATTTAAAAACAATAATTAACATTGCAATTTAGGTGAAATTGCAGTGGTAAGTTTCCAATTTATAATTCTTACTATGTTAAACGTCTCTAAAAATAATATGTTAAAAGCCAAAAGCAGTAAAATGAATGTCGCGCTTAAGCGGTGAGAAGAGGGAAATTGTTATATGTGTTACGTTGGGAATACTGAATGTGGTATTTCACACTTACCGCGTATTGCTTCTGTGCGGAAAACAAGCAAATACGCACGATCTCGCACAAACGTGTCTTATATAACAACTTAGAGTTGCTAATGACAAATAATTATTTTACTACAGTTTACAAATGAAATGGGTCTAAATACAACTACAAAATCTAGGGCAGAGATATTTTCTATCTTCATTCTTTCCTCTCCTTTAAGTATTAGGCCTACGGTACATTATTGCAGCATAGTTGAAAGCCAAGAAATAAGAATATATAACTAACTCTAATGAATTTTCTTATTTTCCAGAACAGGACAGCTACGAACTAACAAAATCTTCCTTGTAATTCAATCTACATCGATGTTTACTTTCTTAAAATGTGTCTAACGATTCTTTGAGTGCTACAATAATGCAGAAAGAGGGTTTCGTGGCTTAAAATAGAGGAAATGTGAGTGTGTACTTGTCCCTTATTGACAGTGCTTACCTTCTGTAGCAAATTGTCAATAATTGACTTTAAGGTGGCAATTTCTTTGTCTATTTCTTGTATGATGTTAAAAAGTCCGTCGGATAGACTGACTTGAAGGTTTATCTCTTGTTGGTATGTTTTAATCCTCTGGTCCTGCTCCATAATTGTTGTCATGAGTTCCCGATTTTATCGCTTGTGTTCTTAGAAGCATATTTTTAAGTCGTTCACACGATGGCTCTTGGTCGTAATCCACACTATCCATACTTTCCATGTCGGAATATTCCTGACTTTCTTCGTCGAAGGACGGCACACTGTCTTCATCAATTTGCTGGCTGTGATCAGGTGGTGTCACATGGTGACAAGCCGAAACATCATCCTCCTCGGACTTCTTTTGTTC
Organism: Periplaneta americana; assembly: GCA_025594305.2. Classification (NCBI taxonomy): domain Eukaryota; kingdom Metazoa; phylum Arthropoda; class Insecta; order Blattodea; family Blattidae; genus Periplaneta; species Periplaneta americana. The sequence goes on from JAJSOF020000036.1 coordinate 28,116,465, forward strand.
TTGCTTCCTTAGCCCAATCTGTAAAATATTTTACAATTTATTCATGTTGAAGAAACTGTGAAGTTCTAGATTTAGTTTCTTTCCTTTAAGATTACTATTACTGCGAAACAATGGCGCTACATTATGGGAGCTTTGAAAGTTTTCTCTTTTCTCAATCGTGCTGTCAGGGACTGGAATGCTCTACCTGCAGACTTATTAAAGGCTTTACTAATAACCAAAAATGTATTTAAAATAGGCTTAAGGACTTTACTAATACACTAATTTGTTGTTTTACGCGCATAGTGAGTAACAAAGAGAAACAGCGAATCTCTAGTGATTTATATTGGGTGTGCACTGTGTTCCTAGTTTGTTTTAATTTCTGTGTTTGAGTCCTCCCAGAATAAATCCACGAGCAGTCACTAATGGCAGTACGTTTTTCTATTCTCTTTTATTCCCTATTGACATGTTGTCAACACATAATAAGAGGGACGTTACACTTCTATTCTATTGTAGGTGGTAAAAAAATTAATGTAAACGTGACATATAACATTGAAAGTCGCTAATAACAAACTATTATTTTACTACAGTTTACAGATGTAATGAGTCTAAATACAACTACAAAATCTAGAGCAGAGATATTTTCTATCTTCATTCTTTCCTCTCCTTTATTATTAGGCCTACAGTACATTATTACAGCATAGTTGAAAGCCAAGAAATATGAATATAACCAACTCTAATGAATTTACTTATTTTCCAGAACAGGACTGGTACAAACTAACAAAGTCTTCCTTGTAATTCAATCTACATCTATGTTAAATTTCTTAAAATGTGTTTAACGATTCTTTGAGTGCTACAATAATGCAGAAAGTGGGTTTCGTGGCTTAAAATAAAGAAAATGTGCGTGTGTACTTGTCCCTTATTGACAGTGCTTACCAGATGATGTAAATAGTCAATATTTGCCTTTAAGGTGGCAATTTCTCTGTCCTTTTCTCGTACTATGTTAAAAAACCCATCGGATAACTGGACGTAGCGGTTTATCTCTTCCTGGTAATTTTTAATCCTCTGACCTTGGTCGTCTAGAGTTGTCATCAGGTCCCTATTTTTCGCTTGTGTTTTTCGAAGCATATTTTTAACCTCTTCATAGGATGGTTCTTTGTCGTATTCCTCATTATCCATGCTTTCAATGTTGGAATATTCTATACTATCTTCTTCGGAGGAAGGGACACTGTCTTCATCAATTTCCTGCGATTGTTCGGGTGGTGGCATAGGGTCACAATCCGACATATGAAAATTCTCGGGCTTTTCTTCAGGCTTTCTTAGCCCAATCTGTAAAATATTTTACAATTTATTCATGTTGAAGAAACTGTGAAGTTCTAGATTTAGTTTCTTTTAGTTACCTACTCGTACATGTTATCAACACCTAATAAGAGGGACGTAGCACCTCTATCCTAATGCAGATAGTAAAGCAAAATGTAAACGTATCTTAAGGTGTATAACAACTGACAGTCGTTAATGACAAACAATTATTTTACTACAATTTACAAATGTAATGAATCAAAATACAACTATAATATCTAGGGCAGAGATATTCTCTATCTTCATTCTTTCCTCTCCTTTAAGTATCAGGCCTACAGTACATTATTAGAGCATATTTGAAAGCCAAGAAATAAGAATATATAACTAACTCTAATGAATTTGCTTATTTTCCAGAACAGGAGAGGTACAAACTAACAAAATCTTCCTTGTAATTCAATCTACATCGATGTTAAATTTCTTAAAATGTGTTTAACGATTCTTTGAGTGCTACAATAATGCAGAAAGTGGGTTTCTGGCTTAAAATAAAGAAAATGTGCGTGTGTATTTGTCCCTTATTAACAATGCTTACCTTTTATAGTAGATTATGAATATTGGACTTCAAGGTGGTAATTTTTCTGTCCTTTTCTCGAATTATCTGAAAAATACCGCTGGATACATTTATTTCATGGTTTAATTCTCTCTGCAAGGTTGTTATGCTATATCGTTTTTCCTGTATTTGTTTTATCAAATCTTGTTGTTTTTCCTGGCAACGTCTCAGCATTATTTTAAGATCTTCATAAGACGGCTCTTTATCGTAATCCACGGTATTCATGCTTTCTATATCGGAGTATTCATATTCCTCGTACTCGTCCTGGCTATTTTCTGTGGGCGGCGCAGACTGATTTTCTTCTGGCTTTCTTAGCCCAAGCTGTAAAATATTTTACAATTTATTTATGTTGAAGAAACTGTGGAGTTCTAGATTTAGTTTCTTTCCTTTAAGATTACTATTACAGCGAAACAATGGTGCTACATTATGGAAACTTGGAAAGTTTTTTTTTCTCAATCGTATTATCAGGGACTGGAATGCTCTACCTGCAGACTTACTAAAGGCTTTACCAATAACGAAAAATGTATTTAAAATAGGCTTAAGGACTTTACTAATAGACGGTAGTATTTTATGCACACTATTTTGTTATTTTAGAAGTATAGTGAGTAAGCAGAGAAATATAGTGAATTTCCAGTGATTTATATTGGATGTGCACTGTGTTGTAGTGGAAGTGAAAAGCACCGGAGGCTGGAGTTCCACTACAAGTAAGTAATAAGAATGGCACTTACTTTGCTATATGGGTACACAGATTTGTTGCTGTTCCTAATTTGTCTTTATTTCTGTATTTGAGCCCACCCAGAATAAAATCCACGAGCAACCACTAATCGCAGTACAGTTTTCCTATTCTGTTTTTGTTCCCTAATTACATGTTATCAACACCTAATAAGAGGGACGTAGCACCTCTATCCTAATGCAGATAGTAAAACAAAATGTAAATGTGACTTAACGTGTATAACAACTGACAGTCGTTAATAACAGACAATTATTTTACTACAATTTGCAAACGTAATGAATCAAAATACAACTATAATATCTAGGGCAGAGATATTTTCTATCTTAATTCTTTCCTCTCCTTTAAGTATTAGGCCTTCAGTACATTATTACAGCATATTTGAAAGCCAACAAATAAGAATATATAACTAACTCTAATGAATTTGCCTATTTTCCAGAACTGGACAGGTACAAACTAACAAAATCTTCCGTGTAATTGAATCTACATCGATGTTTAATTCCTTAAAATGTGTTTAATGATACTATGAGTGCTACAATAATGCAGAAAGTAGGTTTCATAGCTTAAAATAAAGAAAATGTGCGTGTGTATTTGTCACTTATTAACAGTGCTTACCTTTTGAAGTAGATTATGAATATTGGACTTCAAGGTGAAAATTTTCTTGTTCTTTTGTCGAATTATTTAAAAAATACCATTCGATATATTAATATGATGGTTCATTTCTCTCTGCAATGTTGTTATGGTATATCGTTTTTGACGTATTTGTTCCATCAAATCTTTTTGTTTTTCTTTGCATCGTCTCAGCATTGTTCTCAGCTCTTCATAAGACGGCTCTCTATCATAATTAACGGTATTTATGCTTTCTGTGTCGGATTATTCATATTCTTCGTACTCGTCCTGGCTACTTTTATTGGTCGGCGCAGACTGATTTCCTTCTGGCTTCCTTAGCCCAAGCTGTAAAATATTTTACTATTTATTCATGTTGAAGAAACTGTGGAGTTCTAGATTTAGTTTCTTTCCTTTAAGATTACTATTACAGCGAAACAATGGTGCTACATTATGGAAGCTTGGAAAGTTCTTTTTTTCTCAATCGTACTATCAGGGACTGGAATGCTCTACCTGCAGACTTACTAAAGGCTTTATCAATAACGAAAAATGTATTTAAAATAGGCTTAATGACTTTACTAATAGACGGTAGTATATTATGCACACTATTTTGTTGTTTTACAAGTATAGTGAGTAAGCAGAGAAATATAGTGAATTTCCAGTGATTTATATTGGGTGTGCAGTGTGTTGTAGTGGAAGTGAAAAGCACCGGAGGCTGGAGTTCCACTACAAGTAAGTAATAAGAATGGCACTTACTTTGCTATATGGGTACACAGATTTTTTGCTGTTCCTAGTTTGTCTTTATTTCTGTATTTGAGCCCACCGAGAATAAAATCCACGAGCAACCACTAATCGCAGTACAGTTTTCCTATTCTGTTTTTATTCCCTACTTACATGTTATCAACACCTAATAAGAGGGACGTAGCACCTCTATCCTAATGCAGATAGTAAAACAAAATGTAAATGTGACTTAACGTGTATAAAAACTGACAGTCGTTAACGACAGACAATTATTTTACTACAATTTGCAAACGTAATGAATCAAAATACAACTATAATATCTAGGGCAGAGATATTTTCTATCTTAATTCTTTCCTCTCCTTTAAGTATTAGGCCTTCAGTACATTATTACAGCATATTTGAAAGCCAACAAATAAGAATATATAACTAACTCTAATGAATTTGCCTATTTTCCAGAACTGGACAGGTACAAACTAACAAAATCTTCCGTGTAATTGAATCTACATCGATGTTTAATTCCTTAAAATGTGTTTAATGATACTATGAGTGCTACAATAATGCAGAAAGTAGGTTTCATAGCTTAAAATAAAGAAAATGTGCGTGTGTATTTGTCACTTATTAACAGTGCTTACCTTTTGAAGTAGATTATGAATATTGGACTTCAAGGTGGAAATTTTCTTGTTCTTTTGTCGAATTATTTAAAAAATACCATTCGATATATTAATATGATGGTTCATTTCTCTCTGCAATGTTGTTATGGTATATCGTTTTTGACGTATTTGTTCCATCAAATCTTTTTGTTTTTCTTTGCATCGTCTCAGCATTGTTCTCAGTTCTTCATAAGACGGCTCTCTATCATAATTAACGGTATTTATGCTTTCTGTGTCGGAATATTCATATTCTTCGTACTCGTCCTGGCTACTTTTATTGGTCGGCGCAGACTGATTTCCTTCTGGCTTCCTTAGCCCAAGCTGTAAAATATTTTACTATTTATTCATGTTGAAGAAACTGTGGAGTTCTAGATTTAGTTTCTTTCCCTTAAGATTGCTATTACAGCGAAACAATGGTGCTACATTATGGAAGCTTGGAAAGTTCTTTTTTTCTCAATCGTACTATTAGGGACTGGAATGCTCTACCTGCAGACTTACTAAAGGCTTTATCAATAACGAAAAATGTATTTAAATTAGGCTTAATGACTTTACTAATAGACGGTAGTATATTATGCACACTATTTTGTTGTTTTACAAGTATAGTGAGTAAGCAGAGAAATATAGTGAATTTCCAGTGATTTATATTGGGTGTGCAGTGTGTTGTAGTGGAAGTGAAAAGCACCGGAGGCTGTAGTTCCACTACAAGTAAGTAATAAGAATGGCACTTACTTTGCTATATGGGTACACAGATTTTTTGCTGTTCCTAGTTTGTCTTTATTTCTGTATTTGAGCCCACCGAGAATAAAATCCACGAGCAACCACTAATCGCAGTACAGTTTTCCTATTCTGTTTTTATTCCCTACTTACATGTTATCAACACCTAATAAGAGGGACGTAGCACCTCTATCCTAATGCAGATAGTAAAACAAAATGTAAACGTGTCTTAACGCGTGTAACAACTGACAATCGTTAATGACAAACAATTATTTTACTACAATTTACAAATGTAATGAATCAAAATACAACTATGATATCTAGGCCAGAGATATTTTCTATCTTTATTCTTTCCTCCCCTTTAAGTATTAGGCCTACAGAAAATTATTACAGCATATTTGAGAGCTAGGAAATAAGAATATATAACTAACTTTAATGAATTTGCTTATTTTCCAGAACAGGACAGGTACAAACTAACAAAATCTTCCTTGTAATTCAATCTACATCGATATTTAATTTCTTAAAATGTGTTTAACGATACTATGAGTGCTACAATAATGCAGAAATTGGGTTTCGTTGCTTAAAATAAAGAAAATGTGCGTGTGTATTTTTCCCTTATTAACAGTGCTTACCTTCTGTAGTAGATTATGAATATTGGACTTCAAGGTGGCAATTTTTCTGTCTCTTTCTCGAATTATTTGAAAAACCCGTTGGATATATTAATTTGATGGTTTAATTGCCTCTGGCACGTTGTTAACCTGTACTGTTTTTCTTCTACTTGGGCCATGAGTTCTCGCTGTTTTTCGTTACATCGTCGAGTCATACGTTTTAGATCTTCAGACGACGGCTGTGTGTCGTAATCCACGGAGTCAATGCTTTCTGTATCGGAGTATTCAAATTCCTCTTCTTCGTTCTGTGGCAATTTCTCTGTCCCTTTCGCGTACGATTTTAAAAAATTCGTCGGACAGCTGGACTTGCCGGTGTATCTCCTTTTCGTATGTCTTAGTCCTCTGCTCCAGGTCCTCTAGAGTTGTTACTAGTTCTCGATTTTTCGCTTGCGTTCTGCGCAGGATATTTTTTAGGTCCTCACACGACGGCTCCCTATCGTAATCCACGGAGTCAATGCTTTCTATATCGGAGTACTCGTATTCAAAGTCGTCTTCTTCGTCCTCGCTAGCTTCTGTGGGCGGCGCAGACTGATTTCCTTCTGGCTTCCTTAGCCCAAGCTGTAAAATATTTTACTATTTATTCATGTTGAAGAAACTGTGGAGTTCTAGATTTAGTTTCTTTCCCTTAAGATTGCTATTACAGCGAAACAATGGTGCTACATTATGGAAGCTTGGAAAGTTCTTTTTTTCTCAATCGTACTATTAGGGACTGGAATGCTCTACCTGCAGACTTACTAAAGGCTTTATCAATAACGAAAAATGTATTTAAAATAGGCTTAATGACTTTACTAATAGACGGTAGTATATTATGCACACTATTTTGTTGTTTTACAAGTATAGTGAGTAAGCAGAGAAATATAGTGAATTTCCAGTGATTTGTATTGGGTGTGCAGTGTGTTGTAGTGGAAGTGAAAAGCACCGGAGGCTGTAGTTCCACTACAAGTAAGTAATAAGAATGGCACCTACTTTGCTATATGGGTACACAGATTTTTTGCTGTTCCTAGTTTGTCTTTATTTCTGTATTTGAGCCCACCGAGAATAAAATCCACGAGCAACCACTAATCGCAGTACAGTTTTCCTATTCTGTTTTTATTCCCTACTTACATGTTATCAACACCTAATAAGAGGGACGTAGCACCTCTATCCTAATGCAGATAGTAAAACAAAATGTAAACGTGTCTTAACGTGTGTAACAACTGACAATCGTTAATGACAAACAATTATTTTACTACAATTTACAAATGTAATGAATCAAAATACAACTATAATATCTAGGCCAGAGATATTTTCTATCTTCATTCTTTCCTCTCCTTTAAGTATTAGGCCTATAGTAAATTATTCCAGCATATTTGAAAGCCAAGAAATAAGAATATATAACTAACTCTAATGAATTTGCTTATTTTCCAGAACAGGACAGGTACGAACTAACAAAATCTACCTTGTAATTCAATCTACATCGATGTTTAATTTCTTAAAATGTGTTTAACGATACTATGAGTGCTACAATAATACAGAAAGTGGTTTCCGTGGCTTAAAATATAGAAAATGTGCGTGTGTATTTGTCCCTTATTAACAGTGCTTACCTTCTGTAGTAGATTATGAATATTGGATTGTAAGGTGGCAATTTTTCTGTCTCTTTCTCGAATTATTTGAAAAATCCCGTTGGATATATTAATTTGATGGTTTAATTGCCTCTGGCACGTTGTTAACCTGTACTGTTTTTCTTCTACTTGGGCCATGAGTTCTCGCTGTTTTTCGTTACATCGTCGAGTCATACGTTTTAGATCTTCAGACGACGGCTGTGTGTCGTAATCCACGGAGTCAATGCTTTCTGTATCGGAGTATTCAAATTCCTCTTCTTCGTTCTGTGGCAATTTCTCTGTCCCTTTCGCGTACGATTTTAAAAAATTCGTCGGACAGCTGGACTTGCCGGTGTATCTCCTTTTCTTATGTCTTAGTCCTCAGCTCCAGGTCCTCTAGAGTTGTTATTAGTTCTCGATTTTTCGCTTGCGTTCTGAGCAGGATATTTTTTAGGTCCTCACACGACGGCTCCCTATCGTAATCCACGGAGTCAATGCTTTCTATATCGGAGTACTCGTATTCAAAGTCGTCTTCTTCGTCCTCGCTAGCTTCTGTGGGCGGTACAGACTGATTTTGCTTCTGGCTTCCTTAGCCCAAGCTGTAAAATATTTTACAATTTATTCATGTCGAAGAAACTGTGAAGTTCTAGATTTAGTTTCTTTCCTTTAAGATTACTATTACAGCGAAATAAAGGCGCTACATTATGGAAGCTTGGAAATTTTTCTTTTCTCAATCGTACTATCAGGGACTGGAATGCTCTACCTGCAGACTTACTAAAGGCTTTACCAATAACGAAAAATGTATTTAAAATAGGCTTAAGGACTTTACTAATAGACGGTAGTATATTATGCACACTATTTTCTTGTTTTACAAGTACAGTGAGTAAGCAGAGAAATACAGTTAATTTCCAGTGATTTATATTGGGTGTGCACTCTGTTGTAGTGGAAATGAAAAGCACGGAAGGCTGGAGTTCCACTACAAGTAAGTAATAAGAATGGCACCTACTTTGCTATATGGGTACTCAGGTTTGTTGATGTTCCTAGTTTGTCTTTATTTCTGTGTTTGAGCCCACCCAGAATAAAATCCACGAGCAACCACTAATCGCAGTACAGTTTTCCTATTCTGTTTTTTTCCCTGCTGACATGTTATCAACACCTAATAAGAGGGACGTAGCGCCTCTATCCTAATGCAGATAGTAAAACAAAATGTAAATGTGTCTTAACGTGTATAACAACTGACAGTCGTTAATGACAAACAATTATTTTACTACAATTTACTAATGTAATGAATCAAAATACAACTATAATATCTAGGGCAGAGATATTTCCTATCTTCATTCTTTCCTCCCCTTTAAGTATTAGGCCTACAGTACATTATTAAAGCATAGTTGAAAGCCAAGAAATAAGAATATAACCAACTCTAATCAATTTACTTATTATCCAGAACAGGACAGGTACAAACTAACAAAGTCTTCCTTGTAATTCAATCTACATCGATGTTTACTTTCTTAAAATGTGTGTAACGATACTATGAGTGCTACAATAATGCAGAAAGTGGGTTTCGTGTCTTAAAATAAAGAAAATGTGCGTGTGTACTTGTCCCTTATTGACAGCGCTTACCAGATGTTGTAAATAGTCAATATTTGCCTTTAAGGTGGCAATTTCTCGTACTGTGTTAAAAAACCCGTCGGATAACTGGACTAGCGGTTTATCTCTTCTTGGTAATTTTTAATCCTCTGAACTTGGTCGTCTATAGTTCTCAGCAGGTCCCTATTTTTTGCTTGTGTTTTTCTAAGCATATATTTCAGCTCTTCATAGGAAGGCTCTTTGTCATATTCCTGACTATCCATGTTCTCAATGTCTGAATATTCTAGACTTTCTTCTTCGGATGAAGGGACACTGTCTTCATCACTTTCCTGCGATTGCTCGGGTGGTGGCAGAGAGTCACAGTGCGATGTATCAAAATCCTCGGATTTATCTTCTGGCTTTCTTAGCCCAATCTGTAAAATATTTTACAATTTATTCATGTTGAAGAAACTGTGAAGTTCTAGATTTAGTTTCTTTCCTTTAAGATTACTATTACAGCGAAACGGTGGCTCTACATTATGGAAGCTTGGAAAGTTTTTTTTTTCTCAATCGTACTATCAGGGACTGGAATGCTGTACCTGCAGACTTACTAAAGGCTTTACCAATAACAAAAATGTATTTAAAATAGGCTTAAGGACTTTACTAACAGACGGCACTATATTATGCACACTATTTTGTTGTTTTACAAGTATAGTGAGTAAGCAGAGAAATATAGTAAATTTCCAGTGATTTATATTGGGTGTGCACTGTGTTGTAGCAGAAGTGAAAAGCACCGGAGGCTGGAGTTCCACTACAAGTAAGTAATAAGTATGGCACCTACTTTGCTATATGGGTACACAGGTTTGTTGCTGTTCCTAGTTTGTCTTTATTTCTGTGTTTGAGCCCACCCAGAATAAAATCCACGAGCAACCACTAATCGCAGTACAGTTTTCGTATTCTGTTTTTATTCTTTGTTGACATGTTATCAACACCTAATAAGAGGAACGTAACACCTCTATCCTAATGCAGATAGTAAAACAAATTGTAAACGTGTCTTTATATAACAACTGAGAGTCGCTAATGACAAACAATTATTTTACTACAGTTTACAAATGAAATGAATCAAAATACAACTATAAAATCTAGGGCAGATATATTTTCTGTCTTCATTCTTTCCTCTTCTTCAAGTATTAGGCATAGTTGAAAGCTAAGAAATAAGAATATGTAACTAACTCTAATGAATTTGCTTATTTTCCGGAACAGGACAGGTACAAACTAACAAAATCTTCCTTGTAATTCAATCTACATCATTGTTTACATTCTTAAAACGTGTTTAACGATACTATGAGTGCTACAATAATGCAGAAAGAGGGTTTCGAGGCTTAAAATAAAGAAAATGTACGTGTGTACTTGTCCCTTATTGACAGTGCTTACCAGATGTTGTAAATAGTCAATATTTGCCTTTAAGGTGGCAATTTCTCTGTCCTTTTCTCGTACGGTGTTAAAAAACCCGTCGGATAACTGGACGTAGCGATTTATCTCTTCTTGGTAATTGTTAATCCTCTGACCTTGGCCGTCTATAGTTTTCATCAGGTCCATATTTTTCGCTTGTGTTTTTCGCAGCATATTTTTCAGCTCTTCATAGGATGGCTCTATGTCACATTCCTCACTATCCATTATTTCAATGTCGGAATATTCCATACTATCTTCTTCGGAGGAAGGGACACTGTCTTCATCAATTTCCTGCGATTGTTCGGGTAGTGGCACAGGGTCACAGTGCGCCATATCATAATTCTCGGACATTTCTTCTGGCTTTCTTAGCCCAATCTGTAACATATTTTACAATTTATTCATGTTGTAGAAACTGTGAAGTTCTAGATTTAGTTTCTTTCCTTTAAGATTACTATTACAGCGAAACAATGGCGCCACATTATAAAATTTCTCAATTTTACATCCATAATCAGAGTGCTGCATTGGAGTTAAATCGCTCGCTTGAACTCGGTAGAATGTCGCACGCTCGAGCGAGATAAGATCGGTCGTGATACGTTCGTAATAAATAGAAGCACACTACAAGGTCATCTCACCGACATGTCTTATCTTGTATGGAAGGCGACAGATAAGATACACATATGTTTTGCTCACACGGTAAAAATAAGGCTTTATTTTCTGCGTTTATGGCAAACGTTTAATGGAACAGTCTAATGGAACGTACCAAAACAGTAACATGAAGTTATAAATAAAATAGTATGAAAAACTTCGATATACAGTTATTATTGCTAATTAATAATTATTCAATATTTGATTTACCACATATATAATATGATAGGTCCATACATAGTGTTCCGCCTATATACTGCGACAATGTAGAAACGTTTTACAAAATATGAGGACATTAACAAAATTTGTCTGATGGTATTGAGAGATTCATTATCCATTTTACACAATCACTTGTATAATAGTACGTTTTTTTTTCACTTCATTTCATTACTCTTCAATGTATTTTCATCTCATGTTTCTCCGAACTCAAATTGTAGTTTATTTTTAAATTTATCATTGTTCCGTATTCTCTCCGCAATCATGTTGTATTTTTCATTTAACCTCTGCTTTCTATTCTGGATCCTAGTGGTCAGCCGTAGATTTCTGCCAGATGTCCCAAATTGTGGAATTTGTTGTTGATATAGGCCTAGCAGTAGATTAATAACAGTATTAGTACACAGATAACGTCACAGAAAATATAATAAAACGAATAATTATGCTACACAACTGTTATAGACGCAAAGGTTGATACGCTAAATTGTATTATTAGAGATTATTATTATTACTAAAAACCTTGATTAGGTTCTTGCATTATCGTGATTGTGTTCTCCGTTTATAATAATTATATTTACATCCAGTAACATCTATCAGATGTGGCAAAAGCAAAATCACTCCTGTGTGGGGGGAGGGGAAAAACATTTACCTGCAACATTTATATTACATTGTAAAGCAAGCTTTGTAGTTGTACTATGGAGAGGTTAGTTAAACACTGCAAAATTTTGAAATGATAAACATCTATGATGTTACTACACAGTTCATCACTGTAACAAGAACGAATGTCTAACGCTCGGCTTATACCGTTCGACGATTTGTCGTTCGTGACAATATTACCCATCTTGCATGTGCGCTACCTATCGGATTATGCTATGAACTACTTGGCGCTCGAGCGAAAACTTCCGATGCAGACCTGTGATCCATATCATTCTATGTTATACGGCAGCCGTGGCGAGAACGTGACTCGCGAGACATGTGGCTCGCAGTGATAGTTGTACATTTCGCTTGCTTCTAACCTCCGCCAACCCCCACCCTCTCACTCACTGGAGTCAAACTCCGTTCCATTTGTATTTGTCTCTGACCTGCGAGTGGCATATGTCTCTCTCGAAACAACATACGAAAATTCCAAGTAGGATGGGAGGACGCATTTTTTTGCTGTCAATATGATGAGAATATTAAATGTATGATTTGTTCACAAGTATTACGAGGAAAACGGTTGTATAACATAAAACGGCATTATACTACATGTTACTGATGAAACATTAAAAGGTTAAGTGTTATTGTCGTCGTCGTCGTCGTCATCATCATCATCATCATCATCTCTGTATGTCGACCCTTTTTCAGCAGATGTACGAATAATATGGTTAGCTCTTCAATTTGAACTCACTGATTTACTATGTGATGTCAAATGAAAGCTAGATATACGTAAAGACTTGACATATGTTGAACTTTCAAATCTTTGCCAAAAAATAAATATCCGAAGCTTCGTTCTTTCGCTTGCTCTGTTGAAGCAATGTTCGCTACTACTTACGTTTGTGAAAAATTATTTTCAACAATTAAAATAGTAAAAACCAAATTTAGATCACGATTGACAGACAAATACGAGGCGTGTTCTTAAAGTAAGTTCCAAAAGGGTGTAGAAAGTAAACGGGAAAATATTTACAAATAATTTTTGTAGCATTGTATTCCCCACACTTCAATTACTTCTCACCATAATCTCCACCATTATTGAGGCATTTATCGAGTCGTGGCACAAGTCTTTCTATCCCCTCATTGTAGAATTCACCCGCCTGCGAACCACTCCGCAACATTTGTGGAAAATTCAAGGAAAGCGAAGAAATTGTGAACCTCCTGTCCTCTTGAATTTTTTTCGACAGCACGCACCAAATCGTCATTGATCAAAGATGGCCGACCGATATGCTGCTCGTCATGCACAGAGATGCGGCCCTCGTTGAACTTTCTAACCCATCTCCTGACCATTCCATCACTAATGGCATCATCAGCATACACCTCACAAAGTTGACGATGAATGTCAGCTGGTTTGATGTTTCTCGCATTCAAAAAAAACGGATAACAGACCGCATCTCACAGACGGCGGAGTGCTCGATCACTTTAAACATTTCAACTGATCACAACTAACCACACACACGGACTGAAGCTCTGAAACTGCATGCACAGCTTGTCTGAGGACTGAAGAAGAAAACACGCATGCGCAAAATAATGATTGCAGCGATGCGACAGCTATAATTGAAAATGGAACTTACTTTAAGAACATGCCTCGTACTTTCGTGATCAACTACGACTGGCAGTAAGTGACATAATTCCTGATTTTGAAACTTTGTCGCAGAGACATTTTGAAGACAGTTAATTTTAGGTTGTGATATTGTTCATTTCTTTCTTCATTACACGTACTAAACATTAGTTTGTAACCTTATACTGCATAAAATTATATTTAAGTGCTTGACGTAAGGAAAATGAAAATCCGTTAATAAGTCAGACAGTTGCTTGACTACCCCTTCGGTTGTCCGCCTCCCTCCATAGGTGCTATGCACGTTGCAGGTTACACAGTGGCTCGGCGCACGATTACATTTTCGCCACCGTTGTTATACGAAGTGGCTTATCTCATGTTGTTTCCTTTTGTACAATCACTTATAATAATGTCAAATTTAGAATAGATAAAACTATTCGCCCGTAGTATGTTATGCTGTGCTGCAGGATTATTGTAAAATTTCCACACAGGCAACTGGTGTAGTTCTGGCAATGAAAGTCGGACTCGAGATCCGAGGCCGCGTGCGTGGATGTGGTTCAAATCACACTTGAGTTGGTTACCCGATGGGATTCTTTCCAAATGTAAAGCAAATATTAGATAATTCCATGGTGAATCCTCTCTATCACAACGTGCAACACAAAAGACTGTGGTGCATGAAGTACATAGAAAAATCTCAAAGTAAATTATAACTTAATATAAAATACAAGAAATTTTTATGAAGACAACTGGAAAGCCGACATTGAGCTTTATAAATTCATATGTACGTATGGGCTATTCCATATGAAATCGATCGGTAAAAAAACCTCGCGTTTTTTATACTCTAATTTTTTCCCAAATTGAGCGTATTTTATAAAAACAAGCCTTTTTCAGCGCTCAGAACTCTGGAACCATTTACTGCAGAACATTGAACGAGAGCTTATTTTGAAGCTGACATTTGGTAGGTTATGTTAAGAAGTAATCCTTATTTTTATTGTATACAGAGAGATAGATAATCTGATTTTACTTGCTTTTAGGCTTTTTGGCCATTTGTAAAAATGTAAAAAAATATTGAGAAAAAAACCTTGTATTATTAAGAGGGATTCGGCATTGTTTGCTTAGTGGTACGGCAATAAGTTTCGAGGGTATTAAATAGATTATTTTCACACGCGTAGACTTGAATGGGGCAGTACCACACGCACTGGCCGAGAGCTGAAGATAAGCGAGCGTTGGGCGTCATTTTAGTCCTGTATTTATGAAAACCTGTGATAAAGCTAGCACAACCATGACTGCTAGACGACACATAACGTGTTTGTCTCCTGGCCTTGCTTGTCTCGGCTACCTCCCGTCTCATAGTCAGCTGGTTAGTTCACGCGCGTACTATTTATTTTCTTTATTTGATATTTTCAATACTTTCTTATCAACAAACCATCGTAAAATATATGTGTTTATTTGTACTTTCAAAGCGGAATCTAACTATATATTTTTAAAATATTTTTTTCCTAGCCAAAGGCATCTTGATGAGGAAAAATCTAAATTTCTCCATTTCCATAAAAAAAAAATAAGAAAATCTGTTTATATGTCAATATAAACTTTAATTTCTCAGCATCAAAATAAACCATTATTTTGATCATTGGGTGAAAGGGTTTCGGAGCTACAACAGTTTAAAGTTGCCAATTTTATGAAAATATGATAGATTTAAATATTTTTAATTTAAACATTATGAAGTTCTGATGCCTCAAACCTTGCACAAAGCATTGTATCACAGTTCTCTACGTACAAAAGAAGTTTTATTGTATTTAGAAATTGTAAGGTCAATTATCTCTATATTTCGGTCGATTTGAGATGGAATAGCTCGTATGTATAACTTACGTGCTCACTCACAGACTAATCAACTACATATCAACTATCGTGTTACGTCATTGATGATGCAGCTGATTAATAGCTAATATCAGAAAGAAGAAGAATGAGATTCATAACGGTAACAAACATAATTTTAACTAAAATGTTCTCTCATAATTTCAGGAAAGAAGTTTCCACTATCAAGGTTAATATCACAAGTGTTGATAGTTTTCGGTAATTTAATTATTCTTAACTCATGTTTCTTGTCATGATAATCGCAAATATGATTTGTATAATATTCCAGGCTGTACAAATTATTCAAGTCCAATATTAGTTATAATTTAAACACATCCCATTTTAAAATACATGTAATAAAATAAATTAAGCATATATAATGCTTCAAGTTCTTTCACCACATAATTGCCATGGGCAATCAGAATTTGAATTTGCTTGGGATCAGTTACTTGTTGGTTCTTCATGAAAGCTCGTTTGAGACGAGATCGAAAATAGTCATAACCTTGTGGATATTCTCGACCAAGATGTAACAAATTCATTAATAATAATAATGTGTGAGCCGGCATACTGAAGATCATGGCTTCATTAAAGATCGGACATCCTCTCTCCTTTCTTCGTGGAAGTTTTCTTCTTGTGAAATTTCTTCCCTGCTCAAGCAGGTAGGCTACACATTAAATGAGAAAGATCTCTTCCAACGAAATAGTCAGGAAATGACCCCAGGATGGAGGCAGCATTCCCTCGCTGAACCGCTATTCCAATGCGTTGACGAAGGAAATTGATACGTCTAGGATCGCCGGTACGGGACAGTAGGCGTGTACCAATTTGGGTGAGTAGATCTTTAGCGTCTCTACACCACGGACCAAAGGTATCAACTGCAAAAGCGACGAAGATGTAATTTGATGTTAAATGTTCATATTTGCGTCGTTTAGCATGATAAGCGGATTCAGCAGCAGATCCGGCACAATTGACAGAAGATTTTAAATGTGAAGGGGCTAATGTATCTAAACATGTAAAATCCCAGATGAGTGATTTACCTTTGGACCAAGGAATTAATGTCAAGCCGTCAGGTCGTTTACCATCCGACCGACTAATACCAGATGGTTCAAGAAGAGTTGGAATGTGACAGGAGGTTAAAGATCTACTGGTGATGTTATTAATAACAGAATGTCTAGGAATGCGACCTTTACTTCTGGCACAGCTTAAGGCATGATGTCCAAAGGAATCCACAGTCTCTCCGCATATACATTGATGTACATGGCATATTTTGCAGCCCAGAAGCAATGCAATAGCGATTTGGAAAGATTTACCGTCCATCAAGGTACCAACATAGGAGGAAGGCAGAGCATGGAGCCAAGATCCAGATTCCTTCTCTTGGAGAGCTTTAATACGAGCGATGTCCTTGTCAGATGTGAAAGAGGAAATAAGGGAATCAAGTATTTGACCTGCAATAATCTCACCCCAGGCTTTTTGAATGGCTGGATTCTGGGGAGGAGCAAAGTTATTCGTTTTTTCGTGCCACTTATTTAAAGCTTCAGGAACATGGCAAATGTCGACAGCATCACTGTAAATATATAAATATAATATATCACTATATAATAAAACAGAATGAATTGTAAAATAATGTCAACAAGTTACACACACCTTAAAACAATCAAACAAAAACCGTGAAACTGCAGAAAAAAGTGTACATTTATACTCATACGTTCAAGGTAACCAATTTTGCTGTTAGAATAAGTCTTTTGGGTAATGAAGTTCCAGGACACGGTGGATTACCCAAAAGCCTAATTCAAATTTGATCCTGTTTGATGTAGAAATAATAGATGTACTATTACGGCTGCCATTACAATAAATGGTAATTGATCATGCTCTAATAATAATAATAATAATAATATTATTATTATTATTATTATTATTATTATTATTATTATTATTATTTTAATAGTTGTATCATATGTAATAATTGCAATAATTTTTAATAAATATATTAATCGAGTCACCGTGAAAGCATAGTCTAGTACATACAGTCACGAAGCTCAATAAGTAAGGATTATGCATCCAATGACAGTTGAACTTTAGTTGCTAGCCACTAGGATCGCTACTATCGCACAGTATATTGTTCCTAGTACCCTCAGTTGCTAACCGCTTGAAGCATTGTATCGCGAGAAATACAAAAAATCATCTCAAGCTTCGTGACTGTATGTACTAGACTGTGGTGAAAGCCTAAAAACTGTAATATCCAACCTGTCTATATACAAAATAATAATTTTCATACTACATTTTTTTTTTTTTAGTTTACAATATCCAATATGCTAAATGAAATAAAAAAAATTAGTTCATTTCCATACCGCACATTATAGTCGTATATGACAGACGCCATGTTTGGTTCGCGTTTGTGGAGTATGGCGAAGTTCAATATTCACCTCTGTTCGTTCTGCAGAAGGAGGTCTGTCGTGTTTGTTCCACCTTGTTATAAAATATTCGCTGTCCTCCACCCCATTCCCTTCATGTTTTAACTGTTTAAAGATTTAGCACATGTCTTGCGATTACTTTTTTATACGGAATAAGACGAATTTCTAATGTCTTGGTTTCCTCTCTCATATTGTAGCATTGCACAACACTAGTAGGTACTATGAACATACGCATTTTTCACAAAGATATTTTGTTTGATGTACTTATAAGTTCATTTTTATGAATGTTTAGTCTAGAGATGAACAAAACTAACTGCCGCTCTCGCTCGCTGTTTCGTTGCATTTGTCTTACGAGTCTCGTCTCGTCATTCTCGTGCGCTTTGAGTCTCGCTCATCATTCTCGAAATAGCATTTGGTCGGCGTGAAAAGATTTCGTAACTTTGAATACCATATATACTTGAAATAAATAACATTATAAATGTTTAAATGATACGAAAAGACAAAACTGAACAGTATCTTTTTCCCTCCGATCTCCCAACTAACACTCTATATGCAATAATAATAATAATAATAATAATAATAATAATAATAATAATAATAATAATATTAATAATAATAATAATAATAATAATAATAATAATAATAATAATAATAATAAATACATTATTCAGCGTGGCAATTAATATTTCTATATACTCCTAGTTGAACCGTTGAGCAAAGTAAACATATTACATTTTGTCCGACAGAACAACAAAAAAGTTCTCCTTCTCATTCTTTACGAAACCACCTCTTACTGCTTGTAGAGACAGAGTTTGTAGAGCTATATGATACCGCCACTGCTTGCCTTCATTACGTAAATGAACCTCCTCATACCCGTTTGAATGTCTGTGGTTACACGATGTAATCACGACACCCGCTTCAGTCACCGCTGTTTTAATACTAAGATGGTATCATTAACATATCTATTGTCCTAGAGATAGGTCGGCCTTATAGGCTTTGACGTTAACAACTTTTTTCAGGTTTACTACGCTGCCATCTAGTTCTTACATAAGGAGTCATGTCATAATTCCCATTTGAATTGCATTAGCGACTGTACTGCCTTCTCGTGTTCGTTAACGGCGGACGGGAGGCGATCCTGGCGGTTATTCT
Source organism: Periplaneta americana (assembly GCA_025594305.2). Taxonomy (NCBI): domain Eukaryota; kingdom Metazoa; phylum Arthropoda; class Insecta; order Blattodea; family Blattidae; genus Periplaneta; species Periplaneta americana. Next base: position 28,135,571 of record JAJSOF020000036.1, read on the forward strand.
CTTCAAAGTGCTGCCGATTTTAACATAGCGATGAGTTATCTGTTACATATAATATGATCTAGGCTATTGTATAATTTGAGATTAAACTGAGACATAAATTTAAGTATAAACTGTTGTTCAAAATGTTGCTCGTAAATACAGTTCAGTTTTCAGTGTGATGATTTACTGCGGGATATATATCGAGATGTTGTACTAAACAAAACCTGCAGATTGACGAGCTCGACTGCATTATTCCTTTGTACTGTATTTAAACAGTAATTGTGAAATAATAATAATACCACGACCATTATTCCTCGAACTCCTTGCCTGTGAAGTTACTTCCGTTTTAATATAAATTTAAACTATAAATCTTGATTACACAACTTTTAACACTGTATAACTTCGAAATATGTATGAGAAGAACTTTCTTGTGTTAAATTATAACGTACCTTGTTAACATGTTTCGACCTATTTTCGGTCATCTTCAGAACTGGTAGTTGTTGGTCTTGGCGCCTCTTATTTCCTGTGTGGGTGCGTTCGTAGTGTAGAGTCAAAGAGTGTATGTGTTTTGAAATTGAGTTGTGTGTTGAGAATATCGTTGGGGTGTGTTTTCGTGTGTCTGTATATTTCATATTGTTCTGGTGTGTTGAGTTTGTGGCTTTTTGATTGGATGTGCAGTATTTCCATGTCTGTGTTGATGTCTCTGTAGGTCTGGTTGGCATTGGTTACACCTGCAACAACTTCTACATAGGACAGACAAGCAGATCATTTCAAACACGTTACAAAGAACACATCACAACCATAAGAAAATTATATAACACCTCCACATATGCAGAACATATCACAAATGCCAACCACACCTACAGAGACATCAACACAGACATGGAAATACTACACATCCAACCAAAAAGCTAGAAACTCAACACACTAGAACAATATGAAATATACAGACACACGAAAACACACCCCAACGATATTCTCAACACAAAACTCAATTTCAAAACACATACACTCTTTGACTCTACACTACGAACGCACCCACACAGGAAACAAGAGGCGCCAAGACCAACAACGACCAGTTCTGAAGATGACCGAAAATAGGTCGAAACATGTTAACAAGATACGTTAAAATTTAACACAAGAAAGTTCTTATCATACATATTCCGAAGTTAAACTAATAGTTTGTGCGCCTAAAAATTTCATAAAACCAAGCATTGTTAACCATCTCAACAGCAAAGTATAAAGTTCTAGCCTTCTCAGGAAACAATTCCAGTTCGTGGTAAAATTGTCGTTAATAATAAAATATTAGAATAACTTAATCAATTTAGTTGCAGTACTTCGGATATTAAATTGCATTTGTATAAAAAATACCTCAGTAAATAGTACATTATGCAACGAGCCTATAATGGTAGTAATTAAGGCGCGAGTATGTTTATGAAACGAGAGCAAACGAGTTTCATAATTTTCATACGAGCGTCTTAATTACCATTATAGGCAAGTTTCATACGACTTTTTATGCTCGACCATATTTCTAACTTGAAATTATTCATAAGTATTCATGTTATTCTTATCTGACTGACGAGCGAAAGTGAACTTGTGCAATACTTTGTAAATTTTGAGATGTGCGCGGAAGCGAAAGTATTGATTTTTTCCGAGAAATAAATGTCGACATTGACCTTGACATAATCTAGAGAGGAAAATATACATTAATCTTGATATGACTTTGAAATTGAATTAGACATTAAAAAACCAGATGACAAATTGAATTTATTTGAATATTATTTACAATTAACGCTAATTATTATAGTAACAGAACTGGTTTTATTTCAAATATAGGTGATTTATTGTGCAATTGGTGAAATGAATTTGCGGGAATGTGCTTTGTGAAAGGCTTAAAGATGACGGTGAATTGATGTTAATTTGTGTGTTGTTTTTTTCGACTGAGTTTAATATTGTATTTGATATTTCAGTTTTATTTTGGATCGATTCTTCAACATAACCTTCTGCGACAGTATTGGATTTCCAGCCTCCGTGCGTTTCGCTCGTTGTCTTTCGATTGCATATCCGAGAATAATCGATACTTGCGCTTTCATATTGCTACAATGATATTTTCTGATTGGTGGAACACCTGAACTTTAATGAATAGGTGTACTTTAATGAGGTCCATTAAAGGACTGCTACCAGGTGTATAATTACTACATTTCGGCATGGTCGAGCATAAAAAATATTAAATTCAATAGAGGAATGGGAACTATTAATAACATTTTTAAACCAACCATTGTACAGACACACAGACACACTAGAACGTATTAATTGACACGTTGGCTGCCAGTCATGTTGAAATAAAAGATTCCTGCGTTAAGTTAAATTTGTGAAAATCGTTCCAAGAATCTGTAGTATCTAGAAACTTAATGATGTGACGCTTTTAATCTTTATTTTCCTGGAAGCGTCCTACAGCAGACAACAGGTTGAACTCCAGCTCATTGATGGAGATTGTGGCCCACCACCCCGATCATCAAGACGCTCTGATGAGAATGCTCTCCGGAGCGTAAACCTGTGCTGGAAGCAATGAAGTCCACCCGACCGTCACCATATAACGCGGCCCAAGAAACTTATACCTAACACGATTTCACAACCTTTACTTTAAGCTTCCCTAGCATTTTCTTATTTACTTACGAGTATTGGGGTTTATTCCGTATACACGTTGTTTCTACCAAGCCAACGAGTGAGTGAAGGAAAATCGATTATGCATTCGAGCCAATTCCCCAATAATTGGTTTGCAAACTTTTGTTCTTATTTTCAAATGAATAGTTACTGTTCCTGAAAATGTTCTTCGTTGTTGGAGTTATTGGAGCGGAAAAATCTGAGACCCATTGAATTAAAATGTCATGAGATTCGTAGGCTGCTATTACACTATCAAAGAATATGATAAAATATTTTATCACAGATCTTTGAAAAAAGATAGGATTTGGAGTATATTGCAGTTCATAATAGTACATTATGAAACGAGCCTATAATGGTAGTAATTAAGACGCGAGTATGTTTATGAAACGAGCGCAAGTGAGTTTCATAATTTTCATACGAGCGTCTTAATTACCATTATAGGCAAGTTTCATACGACTTTTTATGCTCGACCATATTTCTAACTTGAAATTATTCATAAGTATTCATGTTATTCTTATCTGACTGGGGAGCGGAACTGACCTTGTGCAATATCTCGTAAATTGTGAGATGTGCGCAGACGCGAAAGTATTGATTTTTCCGAGAAACAAAAATGTCATTGACCTTGATATAATCTAGAGAGTAAAATAAACATTAATCTTGATATAACCTTGAAACTTAGGCAGAATGAGTTGTCTCAATTTAAGAGACTACTCAATCGGCTGTTAGGTGAGGTGACTCTATTGGATTATGACTAGAAGAGTTGTCTCATCTTACGAGACTAGAGAACTGGCTCTTTGGTGACTATTGAATTTATTTCCCGTATGAAACAAATTCCATGAGGAGTTGATTTCTTTTCTCGATTTCCTGTTGGATATAAACTTGTTTGCAAGACGTAAGCAGAATTATAGCCTTCTTATAAAATGTGGGCAGTAAAATGTAAAGATTTTAATTGCCTATTACTTAAAAAGTGTGTGTGTGTCTAATGCCTACTCACTTAACATTGCGTGATTCGGGTTCCGCATACTGCGGATAGATGGCAGGACTGTGACCCATTTTTCAAATTGCACACCACTTAGGCGGGCCATATTATGTATGATGTGTATCTGTGGAGACTTATGTCGTGTAGTAGGGTGTGTATGTGTAAGTGTTGTGCCTGAAATGAGTGATGATGATGAAGATGAGGAAGGGAGAAGGGAAAACCCGGTGTCGGCACGTAGTCTATTCCTGTCGAATAGCACCAAGGAGGTCGCCAAGCTTAATGTCCCCGTCCGACGGCCGAATCGCTATCAACAGTGACATAATATGCTTTCTCTTCATATGCACTGCGGTGAGATTTGGTATTTAATCCAGGCATATTGGTGCACAATCTAGTGCTTAGAAGTTGCGCACGGCCATCTCACCTAGTCCCGAGGTAGAAATTTTACATGAAATTTTCTGACCTCGCCGGGAATCGAACCTGGGCCGGCAAGTCTGAAGGCAGATAAGCTACCACGTAGCTAACTCGGCGGACTTTTACTTAAAATGCTTAATTTCATAAATTATAAAGACATGATTCACTATTCAGAATATCGTATTACCACAGTCTAGTATATACAGTCGCGAAGCTCAATACGTAGTAAATATGCAAACATTAGATAGTTGCTCACCACTAGGATCGCTAATATCGCCTCATTACAGGCAATGCAAAATAGTACTGTCACAGTCTATTGTTTCTAGCACCCTCAAAACTCAAGCTTCGTGACTATATATAGTAGACTGTGGTATTACTCTTCCTCATGAAATTATCCATAGTTATGAATGAAAGAATATAAAAAGATATTTCCTATGTGGGATGTCTATATTCGACCTGCAATAATAAAAGAAAATTTAAAAGATTTTGTAGAACGTACATTCACCTTTCATGTTTACGCCATATGCGAATGCTAATGTGAAAGATTCCATTTCCATACACAAGGGAAATCCGATATGCGGTTATCAATTTAAAGATATAAATACCGGTATATTCATTTTTATAGAAAATTGGACACTTGAATTAAGTGGCTAAAAATATCCAGTCTCATTGCAAACACCTTCTGTATGACTTCTTACTCATTTCATACAAACATGCTGTCGGAATTAAAATACTTTTGATTTAATGTGTATGGAAATATGATGCAAATTTTATTTGTCACTTACAGACTTCAAAGCAGCTTCTGAGGCTACTATAAATAGAGGAGGAAATATTGTTCTCAAAAAATGGCTACTTACTTACTTACTTACTTACAAACCCGGAGGTTCATTCCCACCCTCACATAAGCCCATCATCGGTCCCTATCCTGAGCAAGATTAATCCAGTCCCTAGCATCATATCTCAACTTACTTAAATCCATTTTAATATTATCCTTTCATCTACGTCTCGGTCTCCCCAAAGGTCTTTTTCACTCCGACCTCCCAACTAACACTCTACATGTATTACTGGATTCGTCCACGTAGTACATGCCCTGCCCATCTCAAACGTCTGGATTTAATGTTCATAATTATGTCAGGTGAAGAATACAATGCGTGCACTTCTGCGTTTGTAACTTTCTCCATTCCTCTGTAACTTCATCCTCTTAGCCCACAAATATTTTCCTAAGCATCTTATTCTCGAACACCCTTAGCTTCTGTTCCTCTCTCAAAGTAAGAGTCCAAGTTTCACAACCATACAGAACAACCGATGATGCAACTGTTTTATAAATTCTAACTTTCAGATTTTTTGAAAGTAGACTAGATGACAAAAGCTTCTGAACCAAATAATAACAGGCATTTCCCATATTTATTCTGCTTATAATACCCTCCCTAGTGTCATTTATATTTGTTACTGTTGCTTCAATATACATTATATTTGAAAAATTTCCAGTTTTTCAAAAGATAAATTTCCGCTTTTTGTATTTCCATTTCGTACTATGTTCTGATCACGACACATTATCATATACTTTGTCTTTCCGTGATTTACTTTAAAATCGATCTCTTTACTTGCTTCAAAACATGGTATTCATAATAAATTCAAATTCTATTCTAATAAATTCTAAAATTATATAGATATCTGCCTCAACAAAGCTTTAAAAATGTCAAATTTCTCTTCAGAAACCATTGACTTTGGAAACGTTAAATTTAACATTCTTATACCCTTCATGAAATTGAATACGTTTCATTATAATTACTGAAATAAGTTTATTCCAAAACGTGGGAAGAGGTCTTTAATTCATTTTTCAAAGCTTGTAGTTCTACAGGGACATCATTTTATTTTTACTTCAATTTTTATTGTACCTGAGATTTTGAATGTACTTCACTCCCACCCCTTCTACTAATGAGGTTCCAACTGTCCTCCACACAGAATTAAGGCTGCATATTATAGTAAACAACACTGAGTTAGTAATTATAGTACGTTCCAGAAATATGTTCGCGTTTTCCATTGACGAAAGAGCTTTCAATATTGAACCATATTTTCGCACAAGTACTGTCGCCCGTTTGCCTACGTCGCATCCCGATTTCCCCCACCTGCTTCTGCACGCCCCTGTGTAAAAGCTGGGCTGTCTTAGCTCTGTTCTGAAAATATTAATTTCTGTTAGGAATTGGACGTTTACGTAATATTATACAACTGTTTAAAATAACTTAAATAAAAGGGCCTCGTTAAGTAATTAACTGTCACGTGGTTTCTCCCCTTTCTACGATCCTGCGACATAACCACTTGGACGGACAGTAGATAGCATGTCTGAGTAATTTTATCTGTGCAGGTCGGGCAGAAGTGAAGATTGAATTTACAGTACGTAAGGTACTCTTTTATAGAGTAGGTACAGAATTATTTCAACATGAGTTACTAGTACGAAGGACGAAACTGGCAATTAGAATTAGATGCAATAGTCTATAGTGCGATAATATGCACAAAAGAACTGAAGCCTGTATCGAAATGAACGGCCACCATTTTAAAAAATGTGTTTAAATATCCATATTATGATTATTTTTTTTCAATTGAACTTCATTCTCTATATTGTACGCTAATGTGCTGTAGACAGTATAATATGCACTGCATAATGAATATGTTCGCATAGATAACTCAGTTCGTGAGTAAAAACACTTATTCTTAATACAGTACTGCATTTTGATTAAACAAAAACCTAATGAAAATTATCGAACTCAAAATCGCGATATTTCCTAGTTTACGTAAATGGACGAACTACTTTTCTTTCCTCCTATACCTAGTAAAGTGATGTGTTTGTGTTTTACGCCAGTAACATCGAACTCCAGTTGTGGAAGGGGGTAGCGAACGTTGTTTCCGGTTCTCTAAAGGTACAGACAGGTTAATATTAGAAATGTTAGTAAAAATAAAATGATGTCCCTGTAGTATGGTATATATGGAGACAGAGAGTTCCTTAAATCCATCATACTACAAAATTGAACTTCAGTATTTAGATGAGTTGCGCAGTGGATTCAAAATGGCATGAGTAATATACGAGTAACATCGATATCTGTCTAGCCGAGTCAGTGAGTTTACAGCTGATATGACACGAACCAACTCTCAGTAACAAAACAAGGGAAGTGACTTTCTGTTTTCTGTTTGTCTTATTCAGGAAATTAAATTTTCTTCTTCTATAAAGGGAAGATTCTATCTTATACCGTACAACACATTGATAATATGCAAAACCGGGCACAGTCGTGACTGAACGTCGTGAATCACTGAGTCTTAAATATTGCTTAAATATGTAAGCTAGTAGTTAATTTGATACATAGAGTAACTTACTTATATATAATTGCTGTATCGTGTGACATGTCACGTACGTAATAAAATATTTTGTAACTTGAATGTTTGTATAATATTTTAAAATCACGAAATGACCTGAAATAAATTAGCTACTAATAAAAGTTGAAGGCACGCTAATAAGTTGAAAATATATAGTGAAATATTCGTTGTATTGTATGTACACTACTTAAACTTTTATACTTCTCGTTATCGATGAGAAATCAAACTCGTTATACCTTGTAGGCTCTACTACAATAGAGACAGATTGGTGTAAAATTTACACTTAAGGAGTTAGGTACAGCTTACAGCAGTAAAATTGTGGAATTATTCATCATTTTTTCTCTCCATTACTGTATCTTGTACAATAATGAAAATTAGTATGTATAAAACACTGTCTTTCTGCTATATGAAAAAAAATAATTTTACGATTTAAAAGAAATTATTTATTTATTTATTTTTTAATTCAAAATGGCAGCAGTTCACGTGCAGTGATGAAGCGTTTCACTCATAACTCAAAAACTATCCAATGTTCTGTGATGAATTTTTTTGCGTGTATTTATGCTTTGTCATATCTACAATATGATGCAAAATCACTCCTCTACCTTTGATAGTTTGTCTGATAAAAAATAAATTCATTTGAAAAAATGGTCAGATATCAGTATACTCTTCTAACACAAAATAAAAAAAAAATCATTTATTAAGGAATGTAGTTGAAAGAGCATGATATTGTAAACATAAGTTTCAGCAATGAAATAAAAGAGAGAGAACATGAAAAAGTTAACAAGTTTATGAGTTATGAAGGAAAAACTTCATCACTGCACAGTGAACTGCCATCATTTTGATTTTGAAAAAAAATAATAACAGTGTTTTACACATACCAATTTCAATATTTCCAAAAATATTAGGTACTGCTGTTAGCTGTACCTAACTCCTTAAACTAAATCATTCCTGTTGCATATTATAGAGGGAGGGGATGTTGAATGAAAGTAACATCACAGAGTAAATTTCAACAGCAAAGGAACACATGTACGCCCTTCAACAGTCAAGAAAATTAATCATATCACTCTCTTCACTTTTCGACGCTTAGATTTTGCACCATTTGCTTTCCTTTTCTCATTTATTGGAAACAATGAAACAGATACATTGCTCCACTGTTTTTGCCATACATTATGTACATAACACATTTATTTATTTATTTATTTATTTATTTATTTATTTATTTATTTATTTATTTATTTATTTATTCATTCATTCATTCATTATACAACAGACATGCATTATATACATACACATTAATTAATTAACTTATTCATTTATTTTCTCATTCACTAATTCACTCATTAATTCGTTTGTTTCTGTTTGCTTTTTTATTATTTATTTATTCATCCCTTTATTTATGCTCGACCATGCCAAAATGTAGTAATTATACACCTGGTAGCACTCCTTTAATGCATGTCATTAAAGTACACCTATTCATTAAAGTTCAGGTTTTCGATTATTCTCGGATATGCAATCGAAAGACAAGTATCGAAACGTCACTGAGACTGGAAATCCAATACTGTCGCAGAAGGTTATGTTCTGTTACTATAATAATTAGCGTTAATTGCAAATAATATTCAAATAAATTCAATTTGTCATCTCGTTTTTCAGTGTCGAATTCAATTTCAAGGTTATATCAATATTAATGTTCATGTTATTCTCTATATTATATCTAGGTCAATGACATTCGTCCCGCGGAAAAAAAATAAATACTTTCGCGTCTGCGCACATCTCACAATTTATGATGTAGGTTATTGCACTTACATAATAACATGAATACTTTTGAATAATTTCAGGTTAGAAATATGGTCCAGCATAAAAGTCGTGTGAAACTTGCCTATAATGGTAATTAAGACGCTCGTATGAAAATTATGAAACTCGCTTGTGCTCGTTTCATAAACATCCTCGCGTCTTAATTACTACCATTATAGGCTCGTTGTATTAATGTACTATTATTTATTTATTTACTCATTAATTAATTAATTCATTCATTAAATCATTCATTCACTCATTCATCCATTAGCTCGTTTGTTGGTTTCTGTTTGCTTATTTATTAATTATCTATTTATTTATCCATCCATTTATTTATTTATTTACTCATCCATTCGTCCATTCTTTCACGCATACCTTCATTAGTTTGTTGGTTTCATTTTGATTATTAATTAATTATATTTAATTAATTCATTTATTTTTTAATTTATTTATTTATAATTATGTTTCGAAAATTTCACATAATGTTTAATATGAGTCATTGATTTGAGGGATCGCTTCTGAATCTGATTTCACTTAATTCCGTCTTCTCATAGTTAATTCCATGTTTTAATAATATTCTCTTTTTCTCAGGTCCACCTTGATTGATTTCTTTTTTCGTCGTATTGATGATCGACCATCGAAACGTTTCGATTTATAATTTAATATTCAAGGACTTTCTTGATATTATTTCTGCCTGTATTTGTTTTACATGTCCAAGCCATTTGTATCTCTTCGTTCTCAGTAGGCTTTCATATTAAGAGGTTTTCGAATCGTTGAATATTTTATTCGGTCCCTTCTTGCATTGTCTAAGATGTATTTTTACCTCACGCCCATATGCATTTGACACTCTATCATTCGTCTTCTGGCTTCACGACAGACATGCTCTTCTATTTTTTATCTCAGTAGTCACGAAAAGGGTAGAAATTGTTCAGATTCTCCGAGCTTATTCTCTCGCCCGTCCAGGATAACACGCACTCTAGCGAGAGAAATATATTTCAGCGCTCTGTCAAAAAAATTGTGACACGTGATTTTACGAAATGTTCTATCTTCTTCAATATCTTATTTAATACTAGCCGTACCCGTGCGCTCCGCTGCACCCGTTAGAAATAAATATAAAGTAATTACATAATTAAAATAGGACGTTTGATCCAGGGAACATTCGTGTTTGATAGAAGGATAAATCGTTTAATATGTTACTTAATTTAAATTGTATTTAAAATATTAAAATGCGATCATTTTGATCCAGAGACCACTCATTTGGCGCAATGAAAATTCCTTTAACATGTTTCTTAATTGTTATTACCAATTATTTTTGGAAAAGCGAAAATTAACAGAAAAATTTTGGCTACATATTTATTATTATGTTTATATTATATTATATTATGAAAAAGTGTGTTGATAACGGATGTACTCGAATTAGAAAGTTTTTAATTTGTTGTGGGAGCTCTTGAATCTCAGGAGGAACAACTTTTACAACAGCGCAACACAATCTGCTTGGCTCATTACCCAATTTTTTTGCATTGCATTTATTGCATATGTATTTTATGTATTTTAACACAATTCAATTGAGCATAGTTAAAATTTGAATTATAAAATAATGGATTGCTAAGCTAACGTACTATTACTGCATACTAAATCAATACACTCTCGTTGTTCGTTAATTCTCTGAGATAAAAATGAATGTGTTCATAAACATTATTATAAGAAATACAGGAAATGAATATACAGAATAACCTATCAAGTTTTCTGTGCATAAGAAGCTATTTTAATCTTACCTGTCCTCAATTCACTCATAAGCAGGGAAAGGATTTATATGTAAATACATATTTACTTATAAAATAAAGCTAATATAATTTATATTTTGCATTATCTTTATGTTTCACAATGTGTAGGGTTGAAAAATCCTACTTTTATTTTCCATATTTTCCATATTTTAGAGTTTAGTACATATTTTCGTTAATTTCCATATATTTTCCATATTTCATATAAAACAGTCCATATTATATTAGGTTTAACAATAAAACAAAACAAATTCCATTAACTTTTAAAAATACATTTCAACAATAGAGATTTAAACACATGTTCAGTAATCCCTTTAACATCAGAGTTATTTGAAAATTAGCAGTCCTATCAACAATGGGAAAGTAAGTTACAAAACTGTATTAATTTAATTTAAAATTTTTAACAGACTTCAGTTGTGCAGCTCAACAGTTAAATGCCAGTCAGAGTACACATAGGTTCAGTTTTGTAAATCATACTATAAAGACGGTAAATATGCCAAAAGTACGTCATTCAGTCAATTTAAAATCAAAACTAACAAGTTACATTTCAGAATTTAAAGAAGATGGTTTATCAACTGACAATAAAATATTATTTTGTAATTTGTGTCAGTGTGCAGTATCATCTACACAAAAGTTCCTGGTGCAACAACACATTACAACTAGTAAACATCAGGCCAACAAACAACTAAATTCCAAGCAGAGACAATTGTTTTTAACACAACCAACAACATCGAATGTAAGATCTGAGTTTAACATCGACCTGTGCCGTTCTCTCATCTCTGCTGATATTCCTCTCTACAAACTAAAGAATAAGGTCTTCAGGGAATTCCTTGAAAAATATACTCAACATACAATCCCGGATGAGTCAACACTTAGGAAGACGTATGCTCCATCCATCTACGATGAGACAATACAGAAGATAAGAGATGAAATTAAAGATAGTTCAATTTGGGTTTCCATTGATGAGACTCCCGACAAAGAAGGAAGACTTGTTGGTAATGTAGTTATCGGTTTGTTAAGTGAACAATATTCTGAACGAATTCTTTTACATTGTGATGTTCTAGAAAAGTGCAATAACAAAACTATAGTTAAACTGTTCAACGAAGCTATGGGTATCCTGTGGCCAAAGGGTATTATGTACGATAATGTGTTATTCTTTATTAGCGATGCTGCCCCTTATATGGTCAAAGCTGGACAAGCATTATCTGTTGTATATCCTAAATTGACTCATTTTACTTGTGTGGCGCATGCATTTCATCGTGTGGCAGAAGTGGTCAGAGACAATTTCCTAAAGTAGATTTGTTGATTTCATCAGTGAAAAAATTATTTCTCAAAGCTCCCAGTAGAGTTAACGTGTTGAAAGAAATGTACCCTGAAATTCCATTGCCACCAAAGCCAATTTTAACTAGATGGGGTACATGGCTAGAAGCAGTTGAATATTATGCCGAACATATAGACTCTATTAACAATGTTCTCCTTGCATTGGACTCTGAAGATGCAGTCTCAATTGATACTGCGAAAACAGTTACCTGTGACATAAGTGTGAAGAATGACTTAGCTCACATTCAGCATACATTTTCATGCATCATAAAAACGCTCAAAAGTCTCCAAAATAGGCACCTTTCACTATCTGAAAGTTTTGAAATTATAAATAGTACTGTGGAACAACTGAATCGTGGTAGAGGTAAAGTTGCAGATGCAGTAAGAGCTAAGGTGGACACTGTACTTTCAAAAACCCTGGATATGAAGAACTACAAAAGGTTGTTGCTGTGATGAGTGGTGAATCAACAGTGAAGATTAACTTGGACTTATCCCCAGCAGACATTGTGAAATTGAATTATGTACCAGTTACTTCTTGTGACGTCGAACGCTCTTTTAGTCAGTATAAATCTATCCTCAGAGACAATAGAAGAAGATTCACTTTTCAGCACTTGAAAGAAATGTTTGTAACCTATTGTTATGGTAACAGACAATAAAAATTGTGTTTTGTTGAAACTACATTGGAAGATAAGGTACGTCCATTATATTTTTTGTTTAGTTTGATTAAAATGTACCAATATTTAACGTACATAGTCATTTTTTTTATAATTTTAAGTCCATATTTAATTCCATATTTTGGTAAAAATCCATATTTAATTCCATATTTTGGTAAAAATAACTACATATATATTTACATATTTCATATATTTTTAGTCCATATAAATCCGTTCCCTGCTCATAAGTTACTGTAATAACATTATAGCATTACGTCCATCCAGAGAAACTACACTTTCCAATGATGAAATAATAATTAATTATACAAATCGGTTAATTTAGCTTCTGATATTACTTCATACAAGCACAGAAACATTGTCTGTAGGCTACGTTTCATAGCTTTCGATTGTTGTTTCCAAGGCCCCTTATAGACGAAGTCATTTGTTTTTTATTTCAATACACCGCCTTAGATGGCAGTTATTTTAATTTTAAAACTCATTTATCTCATTAAATATCAGTCCTATCAAAATTTTTCAGAGGGTAAAACTTATCAGAAATCATTTTTCAAGAAACGTTTGTTATGTAACATATTTCACAAAAATCAATATTAAGCGAGATATTTCGATTTATTTAATTCAGGCCCCCTTATAACCCGCCTTTTAAATAATATATTTTGAATGCCATATAGCCTATAATGTAAGTTACAACGAACTTAATTTATATTCCAATTTTCATCGAAATCGGTTCAGCCATTATCGCGTGAAAAGGTAACAAACATACAGACATACAAACAAAAATTAAAAAAAAGTGATTTTCGGTTTCAGGGTGGTTAATTATATATGTTAGGACCAATTATTTTTGGAAAATCGAAAATTACCAGAAAAATTTCGGCTACAGATTTATTATTAGTATAGATAGTAGACTATAGCTCTGCTGTGGTTGAGTGGTGTAACTTAGGGTGTTGCAGAACAGCGTTTATATTAAGGCGCGTCTCCACTATTAAACATTTAACAACAACATGTTAAATATAACATGTTGAATTTAGCATGTATATGGACATTTCAAGTCTCAATTGACTTTACATGTTAACTAAGTATGTTGAATTTAACGCTTTTAACATGTTGGCGTGTTTTCCAGCAGAAATGGAAAATATGTCAAGTCAATTCATTTGCTCGTGCAGCGTCGGTACAGTTGGGCAAAGTTCGTACAGTTTCCATAGCAACAACTATAAGTTCCGATTTTGTGGCGCGTATCTTGATCATTTTTATACTATCATTGGTCCTTGGTGTTGGCTGTAAGTTGTTCGAAGTAATGGAATGGACGAAAGAAAATACATTAGAATAAAATTAATGCACTGATGGAAAGGCCTTGTTTGTGGGATGTGTCTGCAAAAGAATACACGGGCAAGACTAAGAAGGCCGACTGTTTTAGAGAACTGGAATTATCATTTAATTGTTCTCGAGAATACAATAGAGAGTTTTTGCACTCTCGTCGTACGCTAAACGTTAATGCTATGTTGACGTCAGTAATGGTCGTATTTGGTGATGTATGTTAAAGTTCGTAAAACTTCGGAAAGAATAATTATACCATATTACCCACTCCTTTAACATCTATCATGTCGTAGGTCCTATGATAATCAATCGCGCTGTAATTTTTTTAATTGAGATGAAATGGCTGCTCTTAAATTGTGTATTTCTTTGATGTAACAGGAAGTATTTTTGCAGCACTATATTAAAATCGTGTTCTGACATTCTCAGCAAGTTTTTGAATCCAAATCGATACTGTATTCAACTTTAAGCTCGTTTAAAATGTATCCTGCATAGTGTTTTTTACTAAGATATTGCCGCATCATTTTCTTCCTTTTCAAAGCCTTGTAACAAGCAATAGAGCAATTACAGAAGTCAGATCATCATCTGAGTCCATTGTCCAAGATTTGAAAATAAAACACTATCTATATTAAAATCTCATAGACTGTTTATGGTGGACTACGCAAAGAAAGCCAAGTTTAACATGCTTAACAGTGTGGACAAAGTGATAAATGAAATTAGCATTAACATGTTCAATCAACATGTTGGGATGTTAACGGTAAACAATTTAACATTTAACATGTTGTTGTTAAATGTTTAATAGTGGAGACGCGCCTTTAGACCGATCGGAGAACAACCGGAGAGGTTGAACAGAGCAATTACAGAAGTCAGATCATCATCTGAGTCCATTGTCCAAGGTTTGAAAATAAAACACTATCTATATGAAAACCTTATACACTGTTTATGGTGGACTACGCAAAGAAAGTCAAGTTTAACATGTTTAACAGTGTGGACAAAGTGATAAATGAAATTAGTATTAACATGTTCAATCAACATGTTGGGATGTTAACGGTAAACAATTTAACATTTAATATGTGTTGTTAAATGTTTAATAGTGGAGACGCGCCTTTAGACCGATCGGAGAACAACCGGCGAGGTTGAACATCCGATTATCAAGCGGTTGCGGCCAATGTTTTGCAGGGTAGACAGAATACCAGGCGCATTTCACCATCAAGAACTCTGATTACCAGGGAACGGATTTATATGGACTAAAAATATATGAAATATGTAAATATATATGTAGTTATTTTTACCAAAATATGGAATTAAATATGGATTTTTACCAAAATATGGAATTAAATATGGACTTAAAATTATAAAAATGACTATGTACGTTAAATATTGGTACATTTTAATCAAACTAAACAAAAATATAATGGACGTACCTTATCTTCCAATGTAGTTTCAACAAAACACAATTTTTATTGTCTGTTACCATAACAATAGGTTACAAACATTTCTTTCAAGTGCTGAAAAGTGAATCTTCTTCTATTGTCTCTGAGGATAGATTTATACTGACTAAAAGAGCGTTCGACGTCACAAGAAGTAACTGGTACATAATTCAATTTCACAATGTCTGCTGGGGATAAGTCCAAGTTAATCTTCACTGTTGATTCACCACTCATCACAGCAACAACCTTTGTAGTTCTTCATATCCAGGGTTTTTGAAAGTACAGTGTCCACCTTAGCTCTTACTGCATCTGCAACTTTACCTCTACCACGATTCAGTTGTTCCACAGTACTATTTATAATTTCAAAACTTTCAGATAGTGAAAGGTGCCTATTTTGGAGACTTTTGAGCGTTTTTATGATGCATGAAAATGTATGCTGAATGTGAGCTAAGTCATTCTTCACACTTATGTCACAGGTAACTGTTTTCGCAGTATCAATTGAGACTGCATCTTCAGAGTCCAATGCAAGGAGAACATTGTTAATAGAGTCTATATGTTCGGCATAATATTCAACTGCTTCTAGCCATGTACCCCATCTAGTTAAAATTGGCTTTGGTGGCAATGGAATTTCAGGGTACATTTCTTTCAACACGTTAACTCTACTGGGAGCTTTGAGAAATAATTTTTTCACTGATGAAATCAACAAATCTACTTTAGGGAAATTGTCTCTGACCACTTCTGCCACACGATGAAATGCATGCGCCACACAAGTAAAATGAGTCAATTTAGGATATACAACAGATAATGCTTGTCCAGCTTTGACCATATAAGGGGCAGCATCGCTAATAAAGAATAACACATTATCGTACATAATACCCTTTGGCCACAGGATACCCATAGCTTCGTTGAACAGTTTAACTATAGTTTTGTTATTGCACTTTTCTAGAACATCACAATGTAAAAGAATTCGTTCAGAATATTGTTCACTTAACAAACCGATAACTACATTACCAACAAGTCTACCTTCTTTGTCGGGAGTCTCATCAATGGAAACCCAAATTGAACTATCTTTAATTTCATCTCTTATCTTCTGTATTGTCTCATCGTAGATGGATGGAGCATACGTCTTCCTAAGTGTTGACTCATCCGGGATTGTATGTTGAGTATATTTTTCAAGGAATTCCCTGAAGACCTTATTCTTTAGTTTGTAGAGAGGAATATCAGCAGAGATGAGAGAACGGCACAGGTCGATGTTAAACTCAGATCTTACATTCGATGTTGTTGGTTGTGTTAAAAACAATTGTCTCTGCTTGGAATTTAGTTGTTTGTTGGCCTGATGTTTTACTAGTTGTAATGTGTTGTTGCACCAGGAACTTTTGTGTAGATGATACTGCACACTGACACAAATTACAAAATAATATTTTATTGTCAGTTGATAAACCATCTTCTTTAAATTCTGAAATGTAACTTGTTAGTTTTGATTTTAAATTGACTGAATGACGTACTTTTGGCATATTTACCGTCTTTATAGTATGATTTACAAAACTGAACCTATGTGTACTCTGACTGGCATTTAACTGTTGAGCTGCACAACTGAAGTCTGTTAAAAATTTTAAATTAAATTAATACAGTTTTGTAACTTACTTTCCCATTGTTGATAGGACTGCTAATTTTCAAATAACTCTGATGTTAAAGGGATTACTGAACATGTGTTTAAATCTCTATTGTTGAAATGTATTTTTAAAAGTTAATGGAATTTTGTTTTGTTTTATTGTTAAACCTAATATAATATGGACTGTTTTATATGAAATATGGAAAATATATGGAAATTAACGAAAATATGTACTAAACTCTAAAATATGGAAAAATATGGAAAATAAAAGTAGGATTTTTCAACCCTACACATTGTGAAACATAAAGATAATGCAAAATATAAATTATATTAGCTTTATAAGTAAATATGTATTTACATATAAATCCTTTCCCTGCTGATTACATACATGGAGTAACAATTGAAGGAAACTTAATTTTCCTAATTAAAAATAACTGTTAGCTTGAAATAGGCCTATAATTAATTGGACACTTTGGTACATTTGTCTTCATAACTAATATAAATCAACTAATGGACACCGGTAACAAGAAAGGAAGTAAGCGTCATGCATAGATGAAATCTGACATGTAAACAAATGCAGGAATAAAATAAATTACAATTACTTACAAAATGGAAGAGCAAATAAGTACACATTTACTATTGTAACGCATAGGTTACCTGTAAGAGAGTAATTGTTAATACAGCCTATGCCTTTTAATGATTATAAGTGAACGTATTATTATTTCATTAATAAATCATATTAAGGAGGTGAAAAGTTATTAACAAAAATAAAAACACTCTTAAGCTATAATAATAGACCTTAAATCCATCCATCTAAAAAAAAATAACAGAGCTTGAGACTGCCCATAGCACATTTGGTTCTGCGCATGCGCTTTCAATGTACATGTGTGTCTGTCGACGTGGTTTGCAGTCAGAGTTACCAACTTTACGGATTTTTAGTAGGTTATTTTACGATGCTTTATCAACATTTAGGTCATTTAGCGTCTAAATGAGAGGAAGGTGATAATGCCATTGAAATGAGTCCGGGATCCAGCACCGAAAGTTACCCAGCATTTGCTCATATTGGGTTGAGGGAAAACCCCGGAAAAACCTCAACCAGATAACTTGTCCCGACCGGGAATCGAACCCGGGCCACCTGGTTTCGCGGCCAGACGCGCTAGCCGTTACTGCACAAGTGTGGACTCTACGGATTTATCCGTAGATCTACGGAATTTTGTCAGCATCTACGGATACACGAATTTTTTCAACTGAATCTACGGATTTTTTCAGATCTGATTTTATTTCAATTTTTAAGTGAGAAACGGATAATGCATGCCATTTTAGTAGTTTATTTTTCAACGGATTGTACTTTATTTTACGCCAGTCAATAATAGGAACAATGAACATTCTTAACGTGGAAAATGTGAATGAGGAATCGCCAATCAGGTGAGACGCCTGCGACTGCCTGTCAGTAATTGGATTAGTGCAGAGTCAGACTGCCGAGGTACCGAGCGAAGATGAGCGAATTTATTATACAGTTGTTTACTCAGTTTATTACGTTGGAAATATTGTTGGTGTATTAAAGTTTGAAGCTGAAGTCTGGAAATATTTTGCATTTTTTGTTTTTTCTTTGCTTCTTTGCTTTAAATAAGTTACAATTAATTTAATGAAGAAATCAAAATCGCTTAATGTAATTACCACAGTTAATTATTTACTTATCTTACTGTATTATAATTTCAGGTACATCTTATTTAGTCCAAAAATGAAAATTCTCACCAAGTGATAATGGATTTTCACAACGATTTTCCTCGATAGTTCTATAAACCTCACTATGAATCTCTACATCCAGAAAGGGCCTAGTTTTCGAGATACGATTTTTTTTCAAATTCTTCAATCCCGAGCTATAACAGCTATGTGCTATGTGCTAGAGCTTGACATATCAGGCAATATGTCTCATCCAGCTGCATACCGTACTGTCAAAATCTCCTTAAATATCAGATATATAATATTCAGGAAATTTACTGTAGAATAGTCTATGAAGAAATGATAAGGAAATGTAAGCATACCTGAAATTACTCACTGTACCGATCACAGTAGTGGAAATCGTTGTAAAATGTTCAAAACATAGTGCAACTTTGCACCACGAACATTTCGGAAAAATAAGTTTCTCGCAGTCAGCTTTAGAGCAGTTCTGTACATATTTGCATATGTATAGGAGATGAAAACTGATTATGTGTTAAGGACCCCAATTTTATCACATTATCTCTCTGATGCAATACAATATCCATCCCAAGTAACAAAATACTGTCACAGAACTTCCGAAAGAAATTTTCCCAAGGCCTAAAGTCATAAACATAAAAAAGTTTGAACAGTCGGAGTTGTGTGCTTTGGAATTGTTAACACTTTCATCGTTTTACCTTCTGGAGTTACTCTTTCTACTGCCTGCCTACCTTGGTAAATGGTCCACGAGTCTACGAAAAGAATGCTGTAATCACTGACAGATGGAAACTATACTTCTTGAAACAGCTTGAAGAGGTGAGTATTCATATGTCGAATTGAAGGCAATGCATAAACATTTGGAACCTTATTTTCTTCTTAACGGTGCCAATGGAGATATGAGACTTATCAGTTCAAGCGAATATTTTGAAAAATCGTATCTCGAAGACTAGGTCCTTTCCGGATGTAGAAATTTATATAAATATTTATTATTTCAAATGGAACTTATGGGAGGGATGAAAATCGTTGTGAAAATCCATTATCACTTTGGTGAGCCTTCCTTGCCAGTCATAAGATACGTAGGAGAATGAAATAACTAAGTTATCTGAAGGGCGAAGAAAAAATAAAAAATATATTCCATGCTGGAGGGTCTCCATAAATGGCTTCCTAAAAGTAAGAATGTCAGTAATTACTTTTTTTTTTTTAAAATTTGTTAGTGTGAGTTCTACCGAAATAAAGCGGCATGAACAGAGTCGCAAAATTTCCGGAGTTTTATATTCAGTCTACGGAATTTTAGAAGTCATCCACAGATTTTCACACGCAAGGGATTGGCAACGCTGTTTGCAGTGCTGTGAGATTATTATAATCTAATCCGCCGTTTCTTGCGCGTGAAATAAGTAATGGCAATGTTGAGAGCGAGTATCTTATCTTTGCCGCAGTCTGTGGGCGAGAAAGCTGACAACTATGATTGGCAGATTGCTGACGTGAGGTGTTGGGTGGTACCGTTCCCAGCAACATGTGCTCACTGACAGGCTTTTTACTCAAGGACACGCGCCAAAAACGCTGGCACTGGCAGTACAGCAGGTGTACTCGTAGCAGCTGGCTCACTGGCTTTACGAATGGTGGACCGGGACGGGTCCGTAGACTTAGGCACGTTTTGGCCCAATGTGTGCCCTATACATGCAATGATAGTCCAAGCCCGACAGGTGGCCTGGATGGCATTCGTGAATCTGACGCTGACAG
This sequence comes from Periplaneta americana, assembly GCA_025594305.2. Taxonomy (NCBI): domain Eukaryota; kingdom Metazoa; phylum Arthropoda; class Insecta; order Blattodea; family Blattidae; genus Periplaneta; species Periplaneta americana. The sequence goes on from JAJSOF020000036.1 coordinate 28,156,327, forward strand.
GTGAGCCATCTTGCCTCTGTCCTTGATAGAGCCAGGTCCCTTCTGCATACGAGTTGCCTGATAAGCCCCAGGGGCTCGGATCTCCAAGCTCGTCCTATATCAACATCGGAAATCCGTACTACCCCTAGAATTCACACCAGCCTATTTTTTTTTTTTAACTATTGTAGATGATAGAGGAAATGAGGAGGAGGTGGAGAGTGTTGGTGGAATGATAGAGGGAAACGGGAATTCCCAAAGGAAAACTCTCTGCAACGCCTGCTTTGTCTACCAAAAATTCCATCACGACCTGGCCGGCGATCGAATACGGATCGCCTGAATGGAAGACCAACGCGCTACCACATAACATCTGCACACTTCAGCTTCAAACTTTCAAACATCAACAATATTTCCAACGTAATAAACGGAGTGAACAATTGAATAATAAGATGAAGGATGGGTGGAGCGGAGAAAAATTCTCTCCGGCACCGGGATTTGAACCCGGGTCTTCAGCTCTACGTGCTGACGCTCTATCCACTGAGCCACACCGGATTCCGATTCCGATGCCGGATTGAATTCTCTCAGTTTAAGCTCCACCACCTCCACAGCTCGTTCAATTCAAGTCTGCGAGTGGGGATATATGGAATGTAGAGGCAAACCAGTTGCGCCGTAGGTCACTTGATAATTTCAAGCCATTCGTTTAAATTCCAGCACGAGCTTTTTTGACGAATTTGTTGTCCTTGCCTCAGATCAGAATCAAGTTATTTTTAATTTTAACGCCCACGGCCAATCAGAACTGCCAAACCTCACTGTCAAGCAGAAGTAGAAGTACAGTTTTTTATTTCAAAGCGTCTTAAATATCCTCATGAACTGTTGAAGTGGAATAACAATGGTCAGCCAATTGCGCTACTCTGGGTTTCCACAGAACTGTCTCCAACTCCACCACCTCTTGGTCGAGCTGTTCCCTTCTAGTGGCCAACCTCATGCACTGCGTCACAGATGTGACAGTGCCACAATGTTCAACACATTAATGTGTAGAGGTGTACTCATTAGAAGTGACTGAGTGGGATGGGAATCCGGTGTAGCTCAGTGGATAGAGCGTCATCACGGGTTCAAATCCCGGTGCCGGATAGAATTTTTCTCCGCTCCACCCATCCTTCATCATATGATGACGCAGAATTTCTGCATGGAAATATTACATGTACTTCGGTATATTGTAATAATAAATGTATAATAAATTAATATTATTAATAATCGCTCTTCTTCGATCGACACTTCGGCAGTCTTGGCTCTGCACTAATCCACCTGTGATCAGAAAGATGCAGGCAACGCACCCGACTGGCGATTCCTCATTTAAATTTTTCATTAAGGATGTTCATTGTTGTTGTTATCTTTATTATAATACCCATTGCGTGGCCGGTCATTGAACAATATTGTTAGAAAAGGACACAGCTAAAATCTGCTGAGAATGGATTGGCCCGAATTGTACCAACTTTTCAAATGTGATAAAATAATTTGGAAGTAAATAAGGATGTCTGTAATATTTCTATAGAATATCTTTACTTGTTTTGGAGTTACTAGATGTATGGATTTATTGAGTAATATTATACATACAGATATTATATTCTCAAATTTTCTCCAAAATCCACTGAGGGTCTTTGACCTTGCAATTTTTAAAACAAGAAACTTTTTCTATCTATTGACAACTGTCATACAATGACTTTATCCAAAGTTTGAGGCATCAGAACTTCATAGTGTTTAAATTAAAAATATTTCAATTTATCGTATTTTCTATGAAATTAGCAAACTTTAAACTGCTTTCTGAAACCTTTTCAAACCCAATGATCAAAATCATGGTCTAATTTTGTCTGTCTGGAAATTATAGTTTATATTGACATGAAAAGTTTTTCTAAACTTTTAATGAAAATGCAGAAATTTAGTTTTTCTTCATTAAGACGCCTTTGGTATTTGAAAAAATTTTTTAGAAAGGGGGTTAGAGGGGCATTGAAAGTAACAAATAAAAATCTCCATATTTTTTTGAGCACCGTTGATAAGAAAGTATTGAAAATATCAAATAAAGAAAATATTTAGCACGCGCGTGAACTAACCAGCTTTTAGTCGAGACAAGAAAGGCCAGGATTTTGATAAGCACGCGATGTTTTAATAGAGATAATTGACTTTTAAAATTAAAATAAACACATTGGCCTGTAAAAATGACGCCCAATGGTCGCATATCTTCAGCATTCGGCCAGTGTACAGGGGTTTACTGCGCCGTTCAAGTCTAGGTGTGTGAAAATAATTTATTTATACAAACTTATTAAAACTAACAAACAATACATTTTCACCTCTTAATAATTAAGGTTTTTCTCAATATTTTTACATTTTTACAAATATAAAATTTAAAAGTAAGTAACATCATTTATTATCTGTCTCTGTATACAATAAAAATGGGTGTTACATTTTCGAAATAAATATAATAAATATGAGCTTAAAATGAGCTCCCTATTTCAATATTTGCAGTAAATGGTTCCAGAGTTCTGAGCCCTGAAAAGACTTGTTTTTATAAAATACGCTAAATTTGTCGCTCAATAACGAAAACCGTTTGACTTTCGTATAGTATATTTTTGAAAATAAATGATATGTCAACCTTCATTAAAATGGGGAAGAAAATTAGAGTATTAAAAAAACATGTTTTAAATCGATTTCATATGGAGTCATACAGATGTTATATTATCATAATTTTCTCCAAAGTCCAATGAACGGGTCTTCTGACCATTTATCCTTTATCAAACACTACTGTTAACACAAATCTTCTATTTTAGGTTTGTACTTCACCTATGATTTTATCCAACCACTCTCTAAAAGAGCACATATTAAAATAAAAATGGCACTACAAAACACACTATATAATATATCCCAACCTAAAACAGACATAAAAGTGTATAATTGGGTAGATACCATTATCCCTTCGTCACTTCGCATAACAAACTTCAACAGCTGAAGTTCTAATCTGTATCGCCTTCAAGAGGAACAATCCAGCAGTCTTTTGTTCCCATTCTCTATTCCCCATGAAGGTCAAGACATGCAAGCTAACTTCCTATTCTGATTTAGCATGGAGGGTGGTAGATATTTTCTCCGTAAACTTGTTCCAATTCGACACACTGTAATAAAATATGTCTATAAAGCTTGACGATAGTAGCTTTCTTTTTGTGAACGTTACAGTACATTGTAGGCCTACTGTAATCTTCTATTTATGGGCCATTTTATATTGTATTATATTATTAACATTCCATTGTGTTCATACATTGCTTCACAGCTAGAATATAGAACAAGTCAAAAAACTTAATTAAAAAGTCAGTTTAGTTGAAATATATACAGAAGAGGTTTACAATATTGTATACTAGTACAACACAAAGTTTTAGTATCAATTTCATGAAGCGTTGCTGAATGTCGTGAATTCACCTACAGAATAGAAGGCGTGAGAAATTAGGTACTTCTTTAATTTGGCCCTAAATAATCTTATGTTTTGAGTTTCAATTTTTATATTGATAGGGAAGCTATTAAATATTTTACTGCCATACAACGCACTCCTTTTTGATAGCACGATAGACTTGCCGATGGAATATGAAAGTAATTTTTTGACGTGTATTCATGCTATGAACTGTTGAATTAGTTACAAAGTTTTCACGAGTACATACGAGGAAGATTATTAATAAAAAAGTATACTGACAAGTCATGGGCATTATTTGTAATTTTTTAAAAATAGTTCTACAGAATTCCCTATATTTGCACCTACTATTATTCTAATTACTCTTGTTTGTAGTACGAATATACTGTTACTATCTGTGGAATTGCCCCAGACTATTATTCCAAAACTCATTACCGAGTGGAAGTATGTAAAGTATATTGTTTTTAAGGTATTGATATTTACTATCTTTTGCATAGATCTAATAGTTTTAGTTTGGTGGTAATTTCTTTAATATGATTTTTCCAATTTAACACATTATCGGTTTTGAAGCAAAGTAATTTGGTTGTTGTTGCTGTTTTTAATAGGAACCTATTGTTAAATATTGCGCTTGAAATTTGCGAGGTAGAAAGTGGAGAGGATATAATTGAATTATGTTAGTTTTGTTACAATTTAATACTAATTTATTGACTGAGAACCAGTCATATATTTTGAAGAGAAAAATCATAAAGTAGTGAAATGAGACATAATATGAAATAATGTATTATTACATCACTCAACCATTATATTAGAAAATCGCCTAAGTTCCCTAACCTAGAGATCATATAACTACATAGGTTGGATAAAAAAAGTTATGGTAACACTGCCGTCACGTGACAATGGTGCGTTCGAGAGCTGCCAGCTGTGTGGACATGAACAAGGACTGTTAGATGAGTTAGTGCAGCCAGTGGCGACAGTTCTTTATCAATCTACTGCAGTGTGTAGAACGTTGACTTTCATAGGGATAGTTCGAGCGCCCTAAGACAACGTTTACAAAACTAGAGCAACGTTCCTGGTTCAAAATTGAAGTGACACAAGGTCGTAGTGCACAAGAATGTTTTCAGGGACTGCGTGAAGCATGTGCCGATGCAGCGTTGCCATATCGCACAGTGACACGATGGGTTAAAGCGTTCCGGGAAGGCAGGGATGCCGTGCAGGACAACCTCCGTACAGGACGACCCCGCGTGGACGACAACACAGTTCAACTCCTTGCTTCCCTGTTGGATGCTGATCGCCGATGGACTGCGCGTGAGTTAGCAGCGGAAGTCGGGGTATGTCACAAAACTGTGCTCCACATTCTGCAAGACATTCTGGGTTACTGAAAAATTATAGGGCGTTGGATACCCCATGAAATTTCCGAGGTTTAAGAATGGCACCGCTATGCAGTTGCACAGGCCTTGTTGGACGGGTACCAAAGGAAAGATGATTTTCTTGGACGATTCGTCGCTATGGACGAAACCTGGGCTCGCTCATACGAACCAACCAAACTTGGAACGTCAATCAAATGAATGGAAGAATCCAAGTTCTTCTCGCCCGAAGAAAGTGCGCCCTACACAAAATGCTGTAAAGGTGATATTCATTGTGGAGTATGACATTGATGGGGTAATACTGCACCACGCTGTACCTCCAAGGCAGACGGCAAACGCGGACTACTACTGCAGGTTCCTGCAGCACCACCTTCGTCCAACCCTCAGGAGAAAACGACGACACTTGGTGGTACAGAATCCCATCATTCTTCATGATAATGCAAGGAGTCACACCGCTGCTGCTGTCAAGGACTTCTTGCGCCGCTGGCAATGGGTAATTCTGGAACATTCACCGTACTCACCCGATATGAGGCCACGCAATTACGATCTTTTCACCAAATTGAAAGAACCACTGCGAGGGACCCGGTACAATACAGAGATGAACTTATCCGTGCTATAGAGCGGTCAATACGAAACATAAAAAAGATGGACGCGCTGATGGTGTATGACGCCTTCCAAACATTTGGCAAAAGGTAATAAATAAGGGGGGGGCAATTATATAGAAGGTACGTAAATGTTGTATCCCTGTGAATAAAGCCATGTCAGAAATATCGAACTGTTGCCATTACTTTTTATCCAGCCCTAGTATATTGCTTGGAATCAATACTGACAACCAACGGAGTGCAGACCAGCCAGCAGTGCACTAGCGAATGATACAGTGAAATTTAATTATTATTTGAAACCCGAACATAGGCAGGTGTCAGACATCGAATAGTCCTAGCTTGTTGTCTGTCACAACATTGATATTCTTCCAGTGTATTGAGCACAAAAATGCTTACTAACAAGTAAAATAGGTATCTCTAATGAAGCGTTTTGTTATGAAATGTACATGACAGTAATATCCATTCCAAACACGAAGGGATCCGTCGTGTGTGATAAATGACAACGGAAAATACAATGCATTTCTGTCCCGTCTCCGTAGCGTTTCACTTTTTCTTCATTGTACCCATAGGCTATTTGTCGCGAGCTTTATTTACATGTATTTTCTCCAAGAGCATAGAAAATCGATTTTCTACACTTAGGATTCAAAACTTTAGTCAAAGTATAAATTTTAGTTTAAAAAGGCAAATATTCATACGTAATATATCGACTATTGATCAGATTTGTCTTGTATTCGACAGATATTGGAGAAAAAAATGAGAGTATAAGGTTACAGTACATCAGTTATTCATAGATTTCAAAAAGGCATATGAGTCGATTAAGAGAGAAATTTTACATAACATTCTTATTGAATTTGGTATTCCCAAGAAACTAGTTCGATTAATTAAAATGTGTCCCAATCAAACTTACAATAGTGTCCGTATAGGTCAGCTTCTGTCTGATGCTTTTCCGATTCACTGTGGGCTAAAGCAAGGAGATACTCTATCACCTGTAATTTTTAACTTCGCTCTAGGATATGCCATTATGAAAGTTTAGGATAACAGACAGGGTTTGGAATTGAACAGGTTACATCAGCTTCGTGTCTATGTGGATGATGTGAATATGTTAGGAGAAAATCGACAAATGATTAGAAAAAACACGGTAATTTTACTTGAAGCAAGTAAAGATAACTTATAGGTTTGGAAGTAAACCCCGAAAAGACAAAGTATATGATTATGTCTCGTGGCCAGAATATTGTACGAAATGAAAATATAAAAGTGGAGAGTTATCCTTCGAAGGGGTGGAAAAATTCAAATATCTTACCGATTAGCTACATATTACACTAATCAGACTTCGGATGCATACAAACAATTATTGTTCTTCCTCTAACACATATTAAGTGAGAAGTACTGCCTGATAATACATGTACATATCAGCCAGAACATAAATCAGAGGTAAAATTATAATAATTAAGTAACACTATGGTGCATAATTTTCTAGATTAATAGAGGTTATAAAAATTGTTGCAGCCAATCAGAATGCAAAAAGAAAAGTCATGTGAGTCGTTCGTTACAAATGATTCGTAATGTGTGATTGAATCGTTGCAATCGACTGTAGGAAAAATAATCCTGTTGCCCATCTCCAGTTTGAAACTCTTTTAAGAATTCAGTCATTTTTCCTTTTTCGAATTTATCAATAATCGCCTGAACTACCGATTGTGTTGCAAACAACTTGCCTATCAGTGGTTTCGATAGTTGAAGTCTTAACTATCGATAGTATCGAATATCGCCAATCACTAACTTTAACTTATCGTGCCTATAATAGTGCAGATTAAATATGTTTTACGCATTCCAAGGGATTTCATAAACCCCTGTGAGATTTTATTACGCACATTGTTGGATGTTTCAGCAAGCTTGTTATTGGAATCTTAAGACGGGAATTTGAAGAGATTCAGGTGTAAAGTTAAGAGTTCCGTGTCATAGATCTAAGACGCGTAATGAACCTCGTTGTATATATATAGGGATGCAGCAAAACTTTCTCCATTTCTGACAAACATAGAAACTTCGCTAGGTAGCGCAATGGACAATGGACTAGTGGCTAAAGGGGTTAGGTACAGCTTACAGTAGTAAAATTTTGAAAATATTCAACATTTTTTTCCTCCATTACTGTATCTTGTACAGTAATGAAAATTAGTATGTATAAAACACTGTCCTTCTGCTATATGAAAAAAAAATATTTTTACGATTTAAAAAGAATTAGGCCTATTTACATTTGTTTTTTCAAAATTCAGTTTACTGTGCAGTGATAAAACATTTCCCACATAACTAAAAATCTGTCCAACATTCTGTTATGAAATTTTTGTGTGTATTTATGCATGTCATATCTACAATGTGACGCAAGATCACTTCTCTAGCTTTGATAGATTGTCTGATAAGAAATACATTCTTTTAAAAATGGTCAAATATCAGTATTTTCTTTTAACACAAAATAAAAAAAAATATTTATTGAGGAATGTAGTTGAAAGAGCATGATATTGTAAACATGAGTTTCAGCAATAAAATAAATGAGAGAGAACATGAAAAATTTAACAAATTTATGAGTTATGAGGGAAACGCTTCATCACTGCACAGTAAATTACCACCATTTTTAATTTTGAAAAAAAAAATACATATAAATATTTTTTAATCGTAAAAATATTTTTTTAATATACCAGAAGGAGAGTGTTTTACACATACCAATTTTCATTATTGTACAAGATATAGTAATGGACGGAAAAAATGTTGAATATTCCCAAAAATTGTACCGCTGTAAGCTGTACCTAACCCCTTGAGTGTTCATCTTTCTCCAATCTCCGTTCCTAATCCATCACTTCCCAGAAGCGATTTTACGACATTGGCATTTTTCCTTTGCCTTTGTAGAATTTGCAAAGTCTATACGCTTACTTATTTGTCGTTCGCTTACTTGTTCAACCAACTGAATCTAATACGAATGGAAGAGGGAGTCTATGTGCAAGGCCTTTTCCAGACCTTTTGGTAAGATATTCAGTATATGGTCATGTTACCACGCTGAAAGCTTTGAACTCCGTTGCTTGGCAACTGGTATCCATTCAATGTTTTGAGGTGTTCCCATGTGGGAGTGGTTTGTTTGATGCACTTCCAGTTGTATGCCATTGTTCTATCCACTGGCATTGTATTCCGTGCTGGAACAGTTCCCCAGACTTGCTGATGACCACCCTGCTGCCTAAAGGCTCTCTGAACAGGTACAATTGAATCGCATTTTGTAAACTGATCGACACAAGTCACGCGTTGGGGCACGGGCCAACGGTCCGCGACTGATGAAATCCCACATCACTGCAAGTTCGTTTTATATCTCCCCTCAAATATCACTCACTCACTGGTGACCTAAAACAGAATAATCTAAGGATCTTTTGTCTTTAAAATTCATGCCCTAGGCGGGCATTTGCCTCGTGAACTGCATGCTAACGCAAGATCACAGAGGTTGATAAAAAACTTTACGAAATGCACGCTCGTGAAGTCGAAGGCAGTTCTTACGAGCATTGCAATAGATTCTTTAATTATTTACTAACGGTCTTACTAATAAAATCTCTATATACAGACGTTTAACTGTCTTATACTTACACAATGAGTAGCTCGTTTATACGTCGTGTGTAAATTCCTTACTAATAATCACTACATACGTCGTGTATAACAGTGTAACTGTTACACAGCTACGTCATAGTTTCGTCATTACTTCATTACGAAAGGTAATAGAATATCTGAGATTCTCTATTGCATCCGGTAGAGCGCTCACGTGTGCCGTGAATCGATAGTACAATTGGCTCTAATCGATTACCACACCATATTTTGGTCAAAGAGTACAATACAATACAATACAAAGCAATAATATTCTACTTATTCTGTGCTCTTTGGTGTGTTCTTCTGTGGTTACAAGGCATCCATCATCATAAAATGACAGTCGATACGAACAGCTGTTAGAGGGGCGGCCATTTTTTCTCTATATAAAACGCTTAAACAAGGGGTTTCGTATATATAACTACTGCAAAGCAATTCCCATTGTATAGTTACAGATTGTTTATACATCCATCGCTTATGCATGGTTTATTAGTAACGTTTTCTGACTCAAGGCTGCATAAGTCTCGTATAAAAATTATACACGATTTATTAGTAAGACCGTAAGTAATAATGCTGACTGAAGTAGTATAATGTTGACTATTACACTTTTACATCACACTACTTTTGACCAATGAAACGGTACGAAAGGACGTCTTTCAACCAATCATGGCCCCTTATCGCACAATTTTATGGCGTCCCTAGCATTTGTTTCATTTTATCGCGTCCCTAGCATTTGTTTATTTTTATCACTACCCTAGCATTTGTTTCCTTGTTTCCCAACATTTCAAACTGCACTGATCTGGACGTCAAAAAATAGAAAATTACAAACGACTCCAGTCGATGCACAGCAGTTTCAAATGTGACGCGCATTGGCATTCAAGAACAAGAATTAATAAAGGTCACTGGTCATTGCTATGCATCTTCCCTGAAACCCTATTTACAAATAAATGGAGAGCACCATTCGGAAATCCTGAATAAGTTGAGGAATACACCATATACATCAACGAGTTCCATTTCTTTTACGCACACGTCCAATATAGGCTAACATCAACTGAACCACCAACCACTAAAACATTCAAATTTGAAAATTGTATTTTCAATAATTGTTTCTTTTAAAATTATTCATGTTTATTTTTTATTTCATCATCGTTAATTAAAACGTTTCTTGTTTATTTCATCATCCCTAATTAAAACTTTCCTAACACTCGTTTATATTATTTAGGTTATGTTTGTTATAGCTTCTGCTATGTGATATTATGGATAGTCACGTATCAGAGATTGTTTAATACTAAGATTTATTGAAAATCATCTGTCAAGTGACGTTGATTACTGGGATCCGGATGATTGAAGTGGAATGCAAATGTTTTAATAAAAATGAAACTGAATCAACAAAGCCTTCTTGACTAGTAACCGTCCACAGAGTTCAATGAAGATTCCATAATTGGCACAATTGATAATAAGAAGACAGCTACTGCCATCTAGCGTAATGTTGAGATGGTACACTAATACATTTGAAGACAGTTGTATTTTCGTAAGCCAATTAATATTTTATTGTATTGGAGTACTTTGTTTCATCTAATCTTTATATATTTTCTTCTAATCGTGTAATAGTCAATTAAATCCCACTCGAGTTTGATTTTCTCTAGATAAATCAAAACCTCTAGTGAGATTACTGCTGATAAACTCGCAACGCTATATGCCGGTTAGGAGATAAGACATTTTTATTGTCTTAGTAGATTGTTCGCCGTTTCAGCAAGCTTTTTATTGCAGTCTTGGGACGGAAATTGAAATAGTTCAGTTGAGACATTCTTCAGAAGTACCAATGACCACTCTGCTGCGTAAATGCCCTCTGCACCGATACAATTGAATCGATTTTTTTTTTTTTTTTGTAAATTGACCTACACAAAACACGCTGTACCACAGCCTGATAGTACGCCAACATAACAATATACACATAGGTACAGACTAGAGTTGAACAACGATCGAGAAAGCAAGAGTAACAGCGCCCGCAAAGCCGAAAACCCGCAAGACAATATTGCCTACATCGACTGCTTGCAACGAACTTTCAAGACATCGGGAGTGGTCAACTCTCGAACGTCAAGCAATATTGAATCGTCAGAGTTGTTTATACCAGACTGAACTTTTATCTATTTCGGCAACTCTTATATATGTATAAACAATCAAGTAGTGTATTTGAAACATCTTCTCTAACTTTCAGTGTACAGTAATGACAAAAAAACCGGACCGACCCTTGTAGCTGATTTCAAAGCTTGTTCACCCAGAGCACGATAGACTGGTAACTAAGACTTTCGTGGTTCGAATCCTGCCTGGGAAGGAAACTTTTATTTTGTTCCTTATTCAAATTTATTCCAAATACTTTTCGATTGCTGATAAAATTAATGTTTTTGGAATAATAAGTTAATTAAGGAGTAAAATATCGCTGTAATCGAAACGTATTGGGAATAAATTTGAATAAGGAACAAAAAAAGGTTTCCTTCCCAGGCAGGATTCGAACCACGAAAGTCTTAGTTACCGGTCTATCGTGCTCTGGAGTGAACAAAGCTCTGAAATCAGCTACAAGGTTTTTTTGCCACTACTATATAATAATCCGTTCCCCAATCTTTATTTAATTACTAGACCATTATTAAAAGGCTAGGAATTGTTTTTCTTATGTTTGAGATCAAGTGTATAATCTCAAGTAAAAACATATTAACGTTTTATTTAACGTTATGTTTTATATTTCTTAGAAATGCAAATTTATTTAAGAATTTTTTTTTCTATTTATATCATCATAAATTTGGGGCTAAGATGGATAAAGTTACAGGAGAATGGAGAAAGTTACACAACACAGAACTGCACGCATTGTATTCTTCACCTGACATAATTAGGAACATTAAATCCAGATGTTTGAGATGGGCAGGGCATGTAGCACGTATGGGCGAATCCTGGAATGCATATAGAGTGTTAGTTGGGAGGCCGGAGGGAAAAAGACCACTAGGGAGGCCGAGACGTAGATGGGAAGATAATATTAAAATGGATTTAAGGTAGGTGGGATATGATGATAGAGAATGGATTAATCTTGCTCAGGATAGGGACCGATGGCGGGCTTATGTGAGGGCGGCAATGAACCTCCGGGTTCCTTAAAAGTCAGTAAGTAAGTATTTATATCACCCTAGGTAATATCTGATAATAGAACCAGAACATTTTGATAACTATGATACTGTTTAGTTTTGTCTTTTTGTATCAATTAAACATCTCTAATGTTATTTATTTCAGTGATGTATGTTATTCAAAATTACGAAATCTTTCCACGTCGACCAAATGCTATTTCGACAATGATGAGCGAGACTCGAAGCGCACGAGAGTTACGAGACGAGACTCGAAAGACAAGTGCAACGAACACAGAGAGCGAGATCGATAGTTATAATAGATTTGTACTAGTACTCACTGCAAGCCCGTTTTAAATTTCTTCTACCCAATAAATATCTTTCAGTGATGGCGGAGTAAAACAGAAAATTCTAATTGATTTAATCTTTACGTAGAAAATTCTAAGTTATTCCACTGTGTATGTGATCGTGAGTAATGTGATACATTTTTACTAAATGTACGTTTTACTATAATTTCCAGTTGGTATAGATACACGATGCGGAAAAACTCTGTGCAAAAAATTTAAATGTGAAAAGAATGTTCACAATTAAGTATTTTGAGGACAGGAACCGGGGGGGTCGAAGAATCTTTGTTACGGCGCTACTTCATTCAGGATTCATTGTGAAATTGTTTGTACATTATGACCTTGGGGAACTAAGAAGGGAGAAAACCTTTCTATCGGCCTACCCTCAACAACGTAACGCAATATAAGGACCTGCTGCGACTAAGATAATATCTGTAGTTTCGTCAGTGATAATTGCTAAATAATCAGCATTATTTATTTCTTGCCTGACTTCACTGTGATATATTTAAAGCATACATTCTAATAGGTCGTTTTGAATGGTTTTTGATGTGCCTTTAAATGCGACGGACGATGATAGATGTGCATTTAATTTCTTATCAAGTTCAGCACCAAAAGGAATTAATTCTCGAAACACGCCCGTACTGTTGGAATCTTCCGACTATTCGTGCCCCCTTAATGCCAACTTCAGCATTCCACAAAAACGTATACATTTTATGATTAAATTTTGTTCACTTGTGCATTATGCTTACAAGCAAACGTTCACATGGGGGCAGATAAAAAAGATATTTGTGCAAGATCGTGCGTATTTGCTTGGTTTCCGCACAAAACCAGTCCGCGGAAAGTCTAAAATTCCACATTCAGTATTCCCAACCTAACACTCATAACAATTTCCCTCTTCTTACCGCTTAAGTGACATATTGATTTTACTGCTTTAGGCTTTTAACATATTATTTTTAGAGACGTTCAATATAGTAATAATTATAAATTGGAAACTTACCACTGCAATTGCACCTAAATTGCACTGTTAATTATTGTTTTTAAATATTTGCAAAAATTAAGTAAACTCTACAACTCCACTAAAGTTACTGCATTCGTGATGCAAGTAACATTAAGGAAGCCGTGAAAAAATCAACAAGATTCCAGACTCATCATAGACTGGGGGAAAAAAGACAGACGTATATATAACAATGTTGAAGATAGATATTTTTGTTTTGCAAATTTGCCGTCATTGAACAGAAACCAAGATGGAGATTTCATTGCAACTAATTAGAAATTCCTCTTGCAGGTATGTAATAAACGATCTTCGCACAAAATAATGTACGATACACGAGCGGTATGTTTTCTTTCAATTCTCGGAAATTAAAAAAGCTCAACTACGTTTCGCTTTTTCAAACTTTTCCTTGAACATGAAAATTTCAACATACCGCTCTTGTAACGCATATTACTATTTTTTCCTTCCACTATGTTAATAATGTCAAAACATGTTCTTATGCAAATTTTGCCACTCGAGTGCAATTACGAGGGCGGCCTGGTGTCTGGTGCCGTTTACAGCAAGAAAACAAAATTTCATAGGAAAAATTTATTCGAACAGATAGCCTACAGCAATTTTTTTAGCTATTTTTCAAAATATTCCCCACTGGAATTGAGACATTTGTCATACCGTGGGATCGACAGAGAGGTGCAGACGGCTGTCACACACTGGTCAGATCCCAGGCGGCAGACTTCTACGACACAGGGATACAAAGGATGATCTCACGGTATGACAGATGTCTCATTTCCGGTGGGGAATTGTTGAACAGTAGCTCAACAATTGCTGTATGTGTTCCAATAAATCTTTCATTGAAATTGTGGTTTCTTTCTGTTTACGGTCCTCGTATTTTGCGTTCGAGTGCCCAAAATTTGTATAAGCACTTCTTTTAACATGAACACGGTGGAAGAAAAAAAAAATAACTTTTTATCTGCCCCCTTGAGAATGTTTGCTTGTTAGCAGTGGCGGTTCTTCGGGGGAGGGAAGGGAGGAACTTCCTCCTCGCATTTTTCTTCTTTTGAAAGTAAATACCAAATAAAAGATGTGCCTTGAAATTCCAGGAAGATTCGATAATTTTTAAATTCTCATCTATAAGGAAACCTCGATTGAACGAGTTTTAAGCGACGCGCGCTCATGTGCTCTTAGAAAACTCTGAGAAAGATGCGAGATTGTTTGTGTGGAGGAAAGCCAATCCATTCCTCCTTTACTGCAGTTAACACACTTAGAGAACAGTGCACTAGCGGCCAGAGAAAGAAGCAGAGTTTTAAAGCAAGTAAATGAACGGAGAGGGAGGAGATCCTCCTCTGAATCAGCGCATGGGAGGGAAATAGAAACCGACTGGTCTTACAGCAAGCTCGCTACCGCTGCCATCTAACAATGCTGCATTCAACCAGATTATAACACATGTAGGAGGAGGCACAATAAAAACAGTTTTAACGCAAAGCTATGAAAGACACCATATAAACTTTTTTTTTTAATTATAAATCAAAAATATTATACATTGCACTTTATATAGGCTACTATTCATGGTTTGAAACTTTCCAGAATATTTGAAGGTTAATGTCGGGTTTATATAAAACAAAGAGGAAGTAGTTAGTTCTACGTTAGTATTGCAGATCTTTTTGGCCCCTGAAATTCACTTCCATTCATTGTCTACTAGACAGGGCAACAGCCAAGTTGTCAGTTTTTTACAAATATATTTGAAATTGAAATTAGGTACTCCAAACTGCATTATTTTTAACATAAAAAATTAATCGGCCACCGGCAGCTTTGAACAGTAACGGTAGTATGATTTTACAAGAACTGACATTCTTCAAAAGCATGTGCTACTGAACTTGTAAAATGTACATGTGGCAACACAGACCACGTGGGTGGGTGCAGTGTTCTCGCTTTCCTCAGATTATTTCCCATTCCCATCTCCGTAAAACGGTTCCGATTACGTGTTACTAGCTATAATCTCTTCCAACACGTGTGATGCTGTAGTGCGCGTGAAAAATGCTGCGAGGTTGTGAATTGCCTTATAATTGTTAATTTGTGCAATTATTCAACAATGAATGGAAGTGAAAACATAATATATCTTGGAAAATTTAGGAAACTCAGTTTACAAGAACAGATTATTGCTATACAGAAGGGAAGGCCAACCCCAACACTACCTGGTCTTACATGTATGCATGTAGGCTAATTTGTAGCATGTTTCATTCAAGAAGATGTCATTTCGTGCTGTTAACTTCTTTCCTCCTCTTAAGAAATACCCAGGAGCCGCCACTGGTTGTTAGCAATGGTTTGCTGATGTTGTGAGGCCAGCAATTTGATATTCGTGTCGCCCAGAATTGCCAAGTTCATTACATTGTTGATATGCATCATAGATTTTTCATGAGACTTCATTTTCTCCCAAAGGTGGCCCAAAATCCACCACACCTTTCTTGGTCCAATTGAAATCACCACTAAAAACACCCAAGGAAAACACAACAACGCATTTTTTACGTCGCACCCACAAATCCATTTGTTTTTTGTGTAAAGATTTCGATTGAACTTTCTAACACGAGGCACTTTAGAACTCTTTAATTCCACATTTATTTGTAAATCAGGCGTTGTTCTCCCCATTTCTTCCACTTTTATTTTCTCATCATATGGTACCGAAGAAAATGATTTTTCTAATAAAGCACTTACTTTATTCATTATAAATACATATTACCACGGCACAACTTAATCTTAACAATATACTTCTCACCGTTCTTTTAAATTAATAACTGTTAATTTGCTTAATTCAAAAGTACACTGCAGCCAACTTCTCTGTAAAACAGAGTATATTGTTGTGTAATTTTAAACACTACAATGAACAGTACATTTAAGGTAATGACCTATAAATATATTATATGTATTTGAATAATAATTTGTTTCTAGTAGGTTTGAAAACTTAGATATTAATAATTGGATATATTATTTTGTAAAACATCGTATTTGTTGAAAGCGATTCATATTGGTACGCTTAGATTTATTTGTGCTGCCCTCTCGATCCGTAATTCTAACTAATTGGCACGAATTGGTGTCTTCCCCCCGCTCTTTACACCCCCGCGGGACTCATAGTGTGAAAAGTGAAATCTCTTCTGCGCATGTCCATTCTGGGGTCGTGAGTCCAGGCACGAAAGGCAGAGGCTATGTACGATTACGTGGGCGGGCTTTGCCAACTTTAGCGACGGTCTTCAATCGCTCAAGTTTATCATAAATTATGTTCTCACATTCTTACCTATAATTCTTCTTCTCATTGGCAGATTTTTGTAACTGTGGCGTAGTCATCTTGCATTCTCAATTTATTGGCAGACACAGAACAAACACGGAGTTTGAGCATAAAGACTACCTGTGCAAATTTTAGTATTCCATAGGCTCACCATATGAATATATAACAATATATACAGGGCTATTCAAAAGGAGCAGATTTCAAATATTTATTTCTTCCAAACTACAAAAGATAGAAACACAATTCAAACGTTCTTCTGAAAGTTTAAATTTTGAACAGTCAATAAATTAAACTACTTAAGTAAATTTATATTCAAATGCAACAACATCACTATTCAAAATTAAAATATTTAGTGGAAATCAATGTAAAAATAATAATAAATATTCACCTGATTAACCCAAAGAACAAGAATAAATACCAGAATAAAATTTCCATGTTGACTATATGAATAAAGGTATAAATTCAGCATTGAAAAAAATACAAAAATATTTTGTATATAGTTAATCATGGTCTAATTTCACCTATAGAAGTTCCAATCACGGCCGCATTGGCATCGTGTAATATCCCACTCGAGTTTTGATTTTCTCTAGATAAATCAAAACCTCTAGTGAGATTACTGTTGATATGTAATTCTGAATGGAGACAGACACAGAACAAACACGGAGTTTGAGCATAAAGACTACCTGTGCAAATTTTAGTATTCCATAGACTCACCATATGAATATATAACAATATATACAGGGCTATTCAAAAAGAAGGAGCAGATTTCAAATATTTATTTCTTCCAAACTACAAAAGATAGAAACATAATTCAAACGTTCTTGGACAGACGAAAGTTTAAATTTTGAACAGTCCTGGTAGAAGTTCCAATCACGGCCGCATTGGCATTGTGTAATAGTCAATTAAATCCCACTCGAGTTTTGATTTTCTCTAGATCAGGCATGTGCAGTCGCGCACAATGTGCACTGGTCTCTGTGCAATGTGCAGTTCTATTTACCTGAATCAGGTTGGAGGGGAACGCGACAGGGCTCTTACATTACCTGCAATAGCAGATCAGACACAGAACAAACAGTGCTCATTTTGAAAATGCTGAAAATAAAGTGAGGAGTCCACAGATATAAATTTATAACGTAACTGTTATGATGTTTTCTCAGCCAACAGTAATTATTTTAAAATGAAGGGCTTTCATCATATTGACCTAATAAGATTTTAAATCAGATAAGTAAAGTTCTCAAAATATGATATTCGCCTGCTCTTATTTCTTAATTAGTAACGGCAAGACAAACATGACAATGATGTTGTTTTGGAGTCTGTACTAACACAGCCATAAATGGTTAACGACTTACAACTTTTATTTGATAAGCTGATAAGTGGTGAGAATATTGCGTGAAGAATACATATGAGGGTCTTGAGGTTGCAAGGGAAGGAAGAAAGCAACTATTTGTAAAGCGAAAAAAATTTTCTCAATAATACATAATGGCGAATTTTCCATCTCACGTTACTATATTATCTTAATATATTTACGTTAATAAATCTTAAACCTGACATAAAGAAAATAGAAGTACTCTTTTAACTCAATTCAAACGCTCCCAACTTGCTGATACAACGTTTTCAAATTATAAATTTAAATTCAAGCTTAATTTATCCAATTTATTAATAATAATGTGAATTTATATTAATATGCAGCAGAAATGATTCCAGTGTAAGAGCCTCACAATGTACTATTGCATGTAATTGGGAGTAAAATATTTTCTTTAACATTTGTGCACCAATGGTCCCAATAATGCTTGAGGATCAATGAAAGAGTATTACTTTGAAATAATCAGTACCTACTACGTAAAATGAAATACTATGTTCGTTTTTTGTTGTTTCGAAATTACTGCAATATTTATATTTTCTTCAAATACTGTATACAAATCATGTAATAAATGATTCTTTACAAACGACTGCATTGTGAATTGTAACTGAGTAAGTCTATTGTTTCTTGTGTTACAATTATTGTCAAATATAGACACTGACAATAATTGTGTTTTTTCCTTCTGCTAAGTATGTTTTATAATGTCCAAATGTCAATTTAATTGAACACTAGAAGCGCAGAATAGGTTCTTGTTCATCCCTCCCGCTAAGAACTGGAAAGAGCAACACGTGAATGACGCAATCTGCACAGACCGGCGTTCCGCGCACATACACTGCACTTTCAGTGTCTGATTTCTGACATGCCTGCTCTAGATAAATCAAAACCTCTAGTGAGATTACTGTTGATAAATAATTCTGAATATAGCTAGCAAATGGGAAATACCTTAAAAGAAATCAAATAAGATTCAAACTACTCACGAGCGCAACCTTGTATCACGAGTCCAGGCCGTTACCTCGGAGCTATATCGGTAGCTTATAATATGTAGTAATATTAATAAAAATCGATACGGTACTCTTTTATCCATTCTCGGCTGTCCATCGTCAGATAGCCGGGCGGTGTATTCTGCAACACGTGAGTGGTACACTCCTCTGACACCACTTAATTGACGCCCACGAAGTTCGCAGGCGTGAAATAGGGGCTGAGGTCACGCGTAGCGAGATTGATTATCAGGTCCACGGCATAGGTGCCGCATCTGCTTATTTTTTGGCGTCGGTAATTCAGCAGTAGGCCTATTTGTATTAATTTACCAGATCCCAGTATGATAGATGAGTCGGGACATTATTTCAAAACGACTGCTGATCAAATCATACGTCTCACTAACGCGAAATACAAAACGCATATGATGCTCACACAAATTAATGAACATTTCCTCATTATTAACGGGTCAGATGCTTTATCACAAAGGCCATTTTGTTTCGTTTGGCTTCATTTTGTGACTGACGAAGGTAGAAAATGTGTTCTGACTCTGTTCTATTTTTATGAGTCAATACTATGTTTGAATCGCTTAAGAAACTTCTTGCCCCAGCAACTAAAACTTACCCCAGTAAAAACCCTAGTAATGCCGCATTTCGATTATTGTGACGTTTTGTTAAGTGACCTAAGTTCTGAACTGTCAGTCAAGTTACAGCGAGTTCAGAATATGTGCGTCAGATACGTATGCAACATCCGACGATATGATCACATATCACCGTCCTTCGCAAGTCTTTCGTGGCTCCGACTTAAGGGGAGAGGATGGTATTTTTAAAACTTTTTTCCTATTTGGTGTAAATTATTAATTTTTTGTATGTAGAGAGCTCATAGCTGTGGCAACTCAACTAAATAAAATAAAAAAAATTATTTGGGGGCCCAAATTTGAAAAAAAAAAAAAACCAATGCAGGATTGTACTAAAACTGATATATCTAAACCGTTTTTAAAGATAGATTCAAACAGTTTTTGCAATGTATTTGCAAAAGTATGTTCTACAAACTGTCTCTAACAAAATTTTGATATTAGTCCCTACGTTTGTAAAATAAATAATTAAAATTTAGTAACAATTTTCTGATTTCCTTTCTTGCAAACAAACGGACGTATTTTTAAAATGAAATCAATTAACAGAATTCTGTTGCAGAGTAAAGTTTCCTAATGGTCTAAAGAATGTGTGTTCTTAATTTCTTGCATGCATCTTTAATAGTTCAGAAATTATATCAATTTTGTCTGGCAATGTAGCAAAAAAAATGAAGTTACTGGAAACCGATAAAAGCAGGCGTGTGATTTAAAAATCCATAGTGCAAGAAGTTTAAAAATGACGTCTCAACATCCGATAAGGGCACAAATAGCTACAAAATGTTATGCAATGCATTCCACACATATGAAAGTGTATTTTAAAGAAATGTTTTTTTTTTTTTAATTTAATTTACCGGAAACAACAATAAAAGTGGGCGAGTGATTTAAAAATCCATAATGCAGGAAGTTTAAAAATGGCGATCCACACATATCACAGAGTATTTTAAAGATTTTTTTTTTAATTTAGTCATTTTTCATCAAAAATACCATCCTCTCCCCTTAAAGAACGTAGAACTTTACACTCTTTGTCTTTACGCTTTCGAATTCCGCACATTTCAACACCAAATTACCTTTCGTCTCGTTTCTCTTATCTATACTCTAACCACGACGTAAATACCAGATCACTTATCTATGGCGCGTTAAGTATAACTCTTCATAGAACATCTCGTTATTCATCATCTTTTACAGTATCCACCTCGCGACAATGGAATTCCCAGTCACAAAGTATTAGAGGCTGCAAAACAATAAACACTTTTAAGAACAGCTTAAAAGATAACCTTCTTAGCATTTCACTCCAATCATACTGACTTAAACTATCACTGTTTACATTGTTACTCCTTCCTTTAGACATGCATCCTGATTGTGCTGTATTTTCAAAATTGTCTCATAATAATCTTTTTCTATTATCTAACATTATTTGAAATATATTAACATTCTATGTATTTTAGCTTAATTCTGCTACACAGTTTATTTCAGTGTTTAATTAATAGTTCATAGTATTTTGTTGTTAAATTCGTAAATAACTCTTGTATACATGCAACTCTTATCTAAATCAAATTGTTGAATTCTTTGTAAGTTAGTACATATGTATGTGTACTTTTTGCTGGTTGAGTGGAAGAGAAGGCCTTACGGCCTTAACTCTGCCAGCTAAAATAAATTATTATTATTATTATTATTATTATTATTATTATTATTATTATTATTATTACTATTATTACTATGTACTAGTCGCGGAACTATTGCGACGAATCCTGCGTTTATACGTCTTTTGCACTAGGGATTATATGATTGATTTTTAATCGATAGCTATGACGCCAGAGCATTTAGACCAGCGACCGGCAGGATTAGTGCTCTGTGACGTCATCCCTCAGAGCATTAGTTTCGTTCTCTCTTTTAAGAACATCGTCATCCAAAGTTCTGCTTGGCGAAGAATAGCTGATAAGCTTCAATTGAAGTTTACAGTGATGTCCTATAAGCCTATATTTGATTTCGTGCATATGATGCGTATATACATTTCCGATAGTACTGATATAATGTTAAATTAAGATATAATTAGGGGGAGGAGTTTGATGACCTAAAAGGTAGTACAGTAGAACCTCTACGATCCGTGTTAATGAAGGGTGTGGAGCAAACGGTTAATCGAAAAAATCGGATAATCCATATCATATAAGGTTTTCATAAATTAAGTGCATAATACAGTTTCCTAATTTCCTCCGTGCTCTTGTGTTTTTAACATGCCAGGTAGTGGATCAGAAGTTCACTATTTAAGTCTGGTTTTCAATGACGGGTTTTTAAGAGCCAAGGAAACCCCTTATGCCGACTGTCTGTTGAAAGATAGGAATAGTACAGGCCTCATATTGCAGATTTACATACTTCATCATCATCATCTTCATCACGGCATAAGCCTTGTGGCTCGTTCCGTCTTCAAGAAAACTGATCCGACCATCTCATCCGTGGCCTGCCGACATTTCTTCTACCTACAGGTTTACACTTATTTATTATTTGTGATATAAGATCTTCATCCATTCTTTGTATATAATCTTGCCATCTTTGTATTCAATGATTGTTTCATTTAGACTTAGGCATAAGCCTTGTGGCTCATTCCGTCTTCAAGAAAACTGATCCGACCATCTCATCCGTGGCCTGCCGACATTTCTTCTACCTACAGGTTTATACTTATTTATTATTTGTGATATAAGATCTTCATCCATTCTTTGTATATAATCTTGCCATCTTTGTATTCAATGATTGTTTCATTTAGACTTAGGCATAAGCCTTGTGGCTCATTCCGTCTTCAAGAAAACTGATCCGACCATCTCATCCGTGGCCTGCCGACATTTCTTCTACCTACAGGTTTATACTTATTTATTATTTGTGATATACGATCTTCATCCATTCTTTGTATATAATCTTGCCATCTTTGTATTCAATGATTGTTTCATTTAGACTTAGGCATAAGCCTTGTGGCTCGTTCCGTCTTCAAGAAAACTGATCCGACCATCTCATCCGTGGCCTGCCGACATTTCTTCTACCTACAGGTTTATACTTATTTATTATTTGTGATATAAGATCTTCATCCATTCTTTGTATATGATCTTGCCATCTTTGTCTGTATTCAATGATTGTTTCATTTAGACTCTGAATTTCCAATTCTTTTCTAATATCTTCATTTCTCTTTTTGTCTATGAGTCTATAACCTGCCACCTGTCTCAAAAATTTCATCTCAGCAGCCTCTATTTTCTTCTGTTGTGAGATAGTCAAGACCCAACTTTCACACCCATAAAGCAAGGTTGGGATCGCCATTACTTTGTAAAGTTTTAACAGTGTTGCTCTATTACAATTTTTAAAAGTTCTTTTTATTGTACCACATAGTGTTTGGAATTTGTTTAATTTATTTTGCACATCTCTATTGCCGGTATATGACACAGTGTAACCAAGATAATTAAAATCACTTTGTTGTTGGATGGGTTTATTATTTATGAAAATTTTTGCTCTTAACAGATCTCTTCCTTTAAGAGCCATTATTTTCGTTTTTTCATATGAGATTTGAAGATTATATTCACTTGTAATATTATTTAATTCATGTATGGCTCTTTGTAAATTATCTTCCGAATCTGCAATTAAGATCTGGTCGTCAGCAAACAACAGTGTATCAATGTTTCTCCCTTTTATTTTAAAATGTGTTTTAAGCATAGTCTGCCATCGTACAACTGCGTCATTAATATATATATTAAATAGGGTAGGCGATAATGGACACCCCTGTCGTACTCCTAAATTAATCTCTATTAAATTATCCTCTTCTATGGATTTTATACTTATGGATTTACATACTTATTACACTTTATATTTGTTTTTAATTAAATCGTACACAGTTGTAATATTCCTAATTCGTATTCTGATGCGAGATGAACCACAGTTTCTCTTTTCTCAAACCACTCAATTACTTGCACTATATTTCGTAGCAGAACTCCTTTTATTTGACACATGTGGAGGGAATTTTGCATAGAAATTAGACCATAGAATTAAGAGTAGGCCATACTGTATAAGAGTAAGAGTTTGTAAAAAAAAAAACACTGTGTAGAAGAAATTCGTACTAATATACTGTACAGTAATTCACATTTTTTCTACAGCAAAAAAAAAAAGCTAGAGAGCAAAACAGTCGGATAAACCACCAATCGGTTAATAGGGTGACGGAAAATCGGGGTTCTACTGTATTGCAGTGTACTATAGTTCAAGGTCAGCAAATATTTCAACTCTTTCAGGTAGAATCCTCATTGTCAGTGGTTACTTTGTTACGGTACGGTGAATATTGACTCAGAAATCTACTCACTAAGGGTCGATTGTATAAACCATTTAATCTTAGGTCAGAGGTTAAATTGATTCTCGTTCTAGCTGAACTTGGAATTTTGTGTTGTATAAAGTCTAATCTGAGATTAATTTGTCTTAAACTAAAGCCAACTTTGACTGAAGAAATTTCTCCGATTAAGGTAGATGATCCAAGTTCAGTTATTTCTTTTCTGTTTGAAATATACGAGTGGCAGATTGTGCAAAAAGAATAACCATTGTTATCTAATATTAATAGATATGGTAGGTAGATACATTTCTTTCCTTAATACAGAAACATTCTTATATTTTATAAGGTTTTATCGTGTTCAGCAGTATCAAATAACATAACCTATAATTATATTATAATTATAACAACCATTAATTTATTAATGGATGTAATAGGAACATTCATAAATTTTCAATTAACTGTATTACTAAACGAAAATTGTCGTTTTATAAAGCTTCATTATCTTTAACAGTATCAAACACCATAACATGATAACAATTTGGAGATCGGTCAACCTTCTTCTTATTATCCGCCATTATTTACAATGCACAAAACAAACCAGTGTCTCCAACAGAATGTACAGAAAGTCGC
This sequence comes from Periplaneta americana, assembly GCA_025594305.2. Classification (NCBI taxonomy): domain Eukaryota; kingdom Metazoa; phylum Arthropoda; class Insecta; order Blattodea; family Blattidae; genus Periplaneta; species Periplaneta americana. Next base: position 28,180,926 of record JAJSOF020000036.1, read on the forward strand.
CAAAAAGTAATTGGAAAGTCGCTAGTTTTCTCATTATCAACAAAGAAAGATTCAATTTTGTACTATGGGGTGCTAAAAAGGTCGCTAAATCCCTATTTAAGCCATATAACAGTTAAAAGAAATTGTCGTTGAAAAATAGTTAAAGTCGTTAAATTGGCGATACTGAATAAACCTGTACAACATGGCCCGCTCATCACATACTTCACCTGTTTATGCGATGTTGTTGCCAAATCCTTTTCACGTGAACTTAAATTGCATTTGAACCAAGGTAATTTGATCGCGGAAAAGTTTTATACAATAGAAGTGTCTGAACTCGGTTCACTTTCCGATCTTTGATCAAGGTTGATTTTAGTCAAGGAGTTTTATACAATTGGGCCTTACTCTTTGACAGTAAACGTAAACAAAAAGACTTAAGTACCCTCTTCGCAGGCAACAAAATCTGTGGCGCACGATTTACATAGAATACGATTCTCTTCATTTGAAATATAATTTTAACAAAGATTCTTTGAATTCCAAAGCACTGTAAACCTGGCGGCTACCTTATACGTTTTTGAGACACTACTAATGATATATACTCACTGTCATTTGTATCTTTTAAGTCAACAAAATCCGCCCCTTAGTTATAATATGTATTTTAATTTTTCAAAAGTATACGGATCCTACAAAAGACCTTTCCGGTGTCGAACACATGTAATTTACGTTCTATGAATCTGAGGTGCATGAAAATACTGTAGTACCAATGGAGAGAGAAACTCAAAAAGTTTAGTTTCTTACTTTAATGATGTTCAATGTGTCCCCCCTTAGTAACATGGCAGACATGTTATGAAATGTTGTGAAAGACATAATGGTGTTTCCCTAGTAATGGTAGGCAAGTCGTGGCAACTGGTGGAAGGGGTTAAAACACGGACAGAGGGGTGGGAACTCAATGAGGTACTTTTCCCCATGACTGGTATAAGATAAGATAAAGATAAAGATAAAGATAATCTATTGTGTCCCATGAAGGGCAAAGGTCTCCTTAAATAAGGAAAGCTCTATTTGCCTAACGTGATGAGCTACTTCACGTTAGACATGATATTTAAGTCTAGGAACTTGAATTCCTTTAACAATGATTCTCTCACTGCCTTTCACAACTTCCTGTCTATGCACAAATGTCTCTCGAGTAGTTTCCACTTTCTTCTGTCTCTTGCCTCTCTGGACCATTGTTGACTCGCCTGTTCTTTGAAGATGTCTGCCCATCTGCGCCGAGGTCTGCCCTGATGTCTCCTTCCTATGCGGGGGTCCCACATGGTAGCTCGGTATGTACATCTGTCGCCTGGTAGCCTGGCCACGTGTCCACCCCATTTCCATTTGGATGTAATGGCTGCATGTGTGATGTCCTGTGTATCTGCCAGTTGGTACAGTGTCGCGTTTGGGACTTTCTCCTTCAGTGATACGCCCATAATTTTGCGCATCATTTTCCTTTGACACGTTTGTAGTTTGGTCCCGTGTTTCCCTGTTAGCGACCATGTTTGGCACCCATAAAGTAATACAGGATAAACACAGGTCTTCAGTGCCTGTGTTTTAGTTTTTCTGCTTAAAGTTTTGTCGAGCAGAATGAATTTAAGGGTCCAAAATGCCTTCCTGGACAGGGAAAGAGATTAGTTGTCCCTGATAAGTGTATCCATCCACGTATTGAAGTGGTTTATGACTGGTATAGACTAATAAAATACAATAAAATTATTATGTTAATGTATAGGAATAAAAGGAATAGTTATCAGATATTGTGACAAATTGAGCTTTTTTTATCTAAATTAATTATCTAATTTTTAGATTAAGTGGGATGGTGAGAAGCTCCTTGTGTGAATAGACTGGTGTATAATAGAGTTGGGACGATTCGTGAACGAATCGTTCATTCGAACGACTAATAATAAAGAATCGTAAGAATCGATTCGTGGTATCAACGAATCGTCGTTCAAAAGAATCGTAACGAATTGTCGTTCAAAAGAATAGTAGTCTAACGAATTGACATGGTATCGTAACCCACGATTCTATTTACTTGTTTGATGTAACCTGTCAGCGGACATTTCCGAACCGTGCCGAATACCCTCGAGCGAGAGTGAAATCAAAATACTGCATTTGTTAAGTATGGAAAATAATGAACACAAACCTGAAATGTGCATAGTTAAATAGAGATGTAATGCAAAAAATGTACTTCGTAATAAGGTTCAGTTCATAGATTGTAATTTAGAAACATTATCTTGGGTAATTTTGTAGATTGATGGAGGTCATGCTGAATGGTTCCAGCCAATGAGAAAGAGGCAATCCAATGTCTCGCCTCTTATGCCATCTATGCGAGAGATGTAGAACGTTTTTGTTCTACGCGTGGTTTGCAATGGAAAGTGTTTGTAAGTCGTTCTTTGACGAATCGTTGGAATCGCAGAGTAGGAAGAATCGTGAACTCGTTGACGATTCAAAAGAATAGTTGGAATCGCAGACTGAGAAGAATCGTGAACGAATCGTTAGAATCGATTCGTAATGTATGATTGAATCGTTGGAATCGAATTCTGAAAAAGAATCGTGGTGCCCAACTCTAATGTATAATAGGTAAAAACAACTGTTGCTGTACGAGTGAAACATATTCGAAAAATGCATGTGTCATCACCATTAAAATGAATTTAGAACAGGGAAGTTTTGGATGATATAGGCCTACGTTGTGCTTAATACAATGACATTTCATACTATCAACATCGTGAGAATAATCTTTAAAAACTAGGTGTGTCACTCGGGGATTATTGGAAATCCCGAAAAAATTGCCCATATGAGTTTTTTCATCTTTATTTTAATTGTATTTATCTCTTCATTCCTTTTTTAATAATGTGATTAAACCATTACTGATGTCAAGTTTCGAAACAAGCTTTCACCATTCGAAAAGAATGTTCGGTACATACAGAGCGATTCACTAAGATTTACCGTCACTTACGCAGCTTAATTCCGAAGACATTCTGAGCAAAACATGTCATATAAACATTTGTCCTAATCGCAATGTTTTCAAAGTTACATTAATTTGGAGTTGTTAGTAAAATACCTTTTTTCCTTTAGTTTTACGGGTAAAAAATATTACAAATGGAGAATGAACTATTCAGAAGTTTCATTACTTTAATTGGTTAGTGTTCTGAAGCTAAAAATGCGTTGTTAATTGCTTTGTACAGATTTTATTTTTCAATTTTTAACTAAAAAGTACATCATTCTTACGCACTTATTACAAAAATTGTTACAAATCATATCACTTTACCAGCGTGATTCTTTACAGTTTAATTATTAGGGCTAGGATTTTGATGAAATTGCATCTTTTTTCTAGTAAGCCAGAAACATTGCTGCTTTAGTATTTATATGTTATGTGCTAAACTGAGTGTTTTAAGACATATATGGCATTTTTTGCATCCTACAACTAATATGAGCATTTTTATTAGGTAATTTTTGGGTATTTTCATTTAATTTTGATCATAAATATTATTTCGTTTAATATTTTCTCTACATATTTTGTCCATTAATACCCATTATTTTGCATATTATTTTAATCGTTTTTCTACACAAGTATTTCATTTTAACGTAGTACACCCCATGTAATGGATCAGTCCAACCACTCCTTCAATAGGGTAAACTTTGGTAATTTCGTGATAATTTCATGAAAACTAATTTAAAATGCAAATGTGTAAATATATTCTTATTCCGATTTTTTCATCTAAAAGACGATAACTTGCTGTACAAATCTGGAGACATAAAAGATTGGATACGTTCTTGAATATGTGCCAAAAACCACTTTTACAACTTAAGCTGAAAGGTTGGTTATTTCGTGATAACCTTGGTAATTTCGTGATATTGCATTGATAATTTCGTGAGAGCTAGAAGAATTGTGGAAAAATTCATTAAAGTCAAATGAAATTCTCATTTATTGTTACAAGACTTCAAAACATAGTAATTCAGCTTAATATTCATAGCAAGAAAACATAGAAATGCATATCAACACATAATAAGAATAAAATCCAAGTAAAAATTGAAATTGAAAAGGGATCTTCTTTGCCCTGAAAGAGTGAACACTTTTATTACGGACTTTACTATACCCTATATTACTAGGGTAACTCCAAATGTAATGCATAACGTTTGTTTAAAAGTTATATTTTTATCCTACAGCTTTGCTGTTTTCACAGAATGTAGATGCATCTTTAAGGAACAAAATGTCACTTTTCCACATAATCCCTGTCCCTTTCAACTGCCTTACGTAACCTAGGAACGAGGGCCTGTAGACCAGCACGGTAAAATGAACCAACAGGTCTGAGCCACTCTTTAGCAGCGTGCACAAGGAAGTCATCTTCTAGCCTCGTTCCGCGAGTTTACCAAAGAGATGGTAATCGCACGGTGCCAGTTCAGGACTGTAAGGCGGATGGTTCAGTGTTGTCTATCCGAATTTTCTGATCTTGTCTGTGGTCTTGTGACTGACATATGACTGTACGTTGTCGAGCAATTGCAGAACATCCTGCTTCTCCCGATGTCGTCGAACACGACTCAGTCGAACTTGAAGTTTCTTGAGAGTTGCCACATACCCGTCAGAATTAATGGTGGTTCCGTGTGGCATGATGTCCACAAGCAAGAGTCCTTCTGAATCGAAAAACACAGTAGCCATAACGTTTCCTGCCGAAGGTGTACTTTTGAATTTCTATTTCTTTGGTGAATTTGCATGATGCCACTCCATTATCTGCCTCTGTCTCCGGTCCAAAATGGTGGAGCCATGTTCCATCTTGTGTCATAACTCTTGCAAGTCATCTAGCACTTATCATTGACACTTAGCATGATAACAAATCAAACAGAAGCTACACTGAACCCATTACGTCTCCGTTTTCTTTTTTGTTATCACATCTTGTCTTCAGATTTCTAAAATTCCTATTGTAATACATTTTATACTATTTTAAAAATTGTAACATTTAATGCTCAACAAAATTTCGCCTCAAACAGCTAAGATTTCTATCAGTAAAGCTAAGCCTATATGGCGACTACAGATGTATCTAAAATTCCAAAAACATTTCCTAAAATTTCATGAAGATACCAGAAATCTTTGTACCTAATATCATATGCTTACCTTTATTAATAAGCCTGTAATGTAATTACAAACATCCACAAAATTTGTATGCCTGAGAAGTCGACGCAAACTTGCTCTCTCAAAACATAAAAGCTCACTGAAGCAACGACAATAGTCACACAAAGCGTAGCTGTATGTTTCTGGAAACTGGACAACATATGCAATCTCTTGGCTGAAATTTGGTTCTCGTAACACCATTGGTTAGTTCACAAAAGAGCAAAGAAAAAGTATCACGAAATAACCACTGCCACGAAATTACCAATGTTTACCCTATAGACTCCTCTATACCTGCCAGTTCCGGATAAGAGTGGCCTTGTGGTGGACTACATGGGACTACATCAGGTAATAATAATTAATTAAAGTGTACTACTTAGAAAAATAATGTGAAATTAAATAAACTTGAATGTTGGTACTATAATTTAATTTAACTACTAGTTTAAATATTAATATTCATACTAAGCCAATTATGTAAGATCAATCTTTAGGGCATTCTAAGGGCATTTTTGAAAAACATTTTAGGTCATAAATGCATTGTTTTTAGGACATTTTTCCATGATTTATAGGTCATCAAAATCCTAGCCCTATTAATTATGTATCCTTATGTACAGCCTTGAAGAATTTACAAGAGCGGTGTGATTTGTAACATTGTGATAAATGCGCAAGAAACTGTAATTTTGTAATTAAAAATCGAAAGAAAATAATTCTGTACGAAGCAACTATGGAATTCACAATACAGTTTTAGTTCCAGAATACTAGCTAATTAAAGAAATGATACTCCTAAATAGTTCATTCTTTATCTCTGATATTCTTTTACCCTTAAAACTCAAGAATAATGGTATTTTACAAACAACTTCAAATTATCCATGTTGAACACAACAAGTATGCAGACAACATAATATACTGGCACAGACACGTAGACGACATACTCATACTATACAAAGGAAAGAAACGACAAATACAGAAACTACACCAATACATAAAAAAATACACACAAAACTCCAATACACACTTGAACTTGACAACAATAACTCCATAAATTTCCTAGACATCACCATAACAAAAGTTGACAACAAACACACCTTCAAAATATACAGAAAACCAACCAACACCACCACACACATACACAACACATCTAATCACCCCACACAACACAAACATGCTGCATTCAGGACAATGGTACACAGATTACTCAACATACCCATGAGCCAACAACACTACAATGAAGAAGTGAACACAATCAAATACATAACACAAGAAAATGGTTACAACCCATACATAATAGACAACATCTTAAGAAAGACAAAACAAAAACTCAACAAACACAAGGACACAAGAAATACATTACACTAACATACGAAAACAACAACACACACAAGATCGCATCCTCATTCAGAAAACAGAAATACAACATAGCATACAGAACAGAAAACACACTACAAAGACATCTCAACACACAAACAACACAAACAAATAAATATAACCACACAGGCGTATACAAACTCACATGCAATAGTTGCGACAGTTTCTACATTGGACAGACAGGCAGATCATTCCAAACTCGATACAAAGAACACATTAAAGCAATAACCAGAGGACACAATACATCTACATATGCCGAACACATAACTAATGCTAACCACACATACAGTAACATAAATACAGAAATCCTAAACATACAACCCAAAAACCGAAAACTCTTCACACTAGAACAATATGATATATACACACTAAAACACACCCTAATCAAATTCTCAACACACAGATCAATTTCAGAAGACACACACTATTTGACACAACTCTTCATCACACGAACGCACCCACACAACAGGCAGCGAAGTTGAGATAGCGCCGAGATCTAGTAAGCTCTGAGGATGGTGTCAAGTAGCATCGAAACAGCTGGAAGCCGCACATGCTTACATAGTTAACACGAGTAAGATCGCCATTCAATCAATTATAATTATTTAACTTCAAATTAGTGTAATTCTGAAAATATTGAGATGAGGACACATGTTTGTATGACATTTTTTGCTCAGAATGTCTTCGGAAATAAGGCTCCGTAAGGGACGGTAAATCCTCGTGAATCGCCATGTATAGCTGATGTAAGTGTATTAACTGGAAAAATTGAAAGGATCTGTAGGAGACACTTCGTTAAGTGAGATGCCATATCTCTGGATCTCTCGAATTGCGCACGGACGTCTCTCTGCTGTCATCTCCTTCCTACACGTCTACCCTCAGCTCAGCGTCGCATAAAATATTAACAGTCTCCGTTCTCAGTTGATGCAGATAATCTTCGTGCTCCTAATGGTCTCCGTCTGTTGACATCTGGTAATTAATAATATATTTGTCCACAAATTGAGATGACATCTGTCGCTCATTTCGGAACTATTAATATACCTCTAATTACTCAAAAATATATATCCTGTTGCTATATTTCGTCTGCGGTTTAATTGTGGCACCAGGTGTTTCCTTGTTTAGAATTTCTCATGGTTTCAAACGAAAAAGTGTGAGGGATTTAGTTAACGATCGAAGTAGGCCTTTGTTGAATTTCAGTGCTTGTACGTAGACCTGTGTCGTTGAACCATAATATTATCATCATTCGCGCTATCTTCATCATCGCCATTTTCATTACTAATGAGTTCGTTTTCATAATGGTAGATGTACTGACAATTTGAAATGGAAAGGAATTTCGGTATGAGGGCACTGCGACCAAAAAGTGCGACATTTCACAATCTGTTGCGCTAACCATCAAGCTAGATGCATTGCCAAACCCACACCGGCTGACTATATTAAGGTTCTCTGCGTACACAGGTTTCGAACACGCAACCTCATTAGACCCTAGGCCAGTGATGTCAGAGCAAGCGCATTTTTCTTACGTCGACGTCGTGCGCGGGCATCAAGCGCTAAAATATGGAAAGAGGAAGGGTTGTGTATATGAATAAGCAGCCTGTTGGATTAAGAAAACGGTGGTGCACGGAACGTGAAATTTTATGTCGTTATTTTTATATAGCTTGTTTCTGTTTGATATTATCTATATTGTCTGTAAAACAAATGTACTAATACCAATTATTTAATATTGCAGTTGTGTTTTAAATCTTAATAACATAATAAAGAGTTAAGAAGGAATATTCAGATAAATTCCATAGTAGTACAACTATACTGTACTAAATGGATGAAACTCATCATTCATAAAGAAAGTGATATCCCAAAAAAGAGATTGAGTATGACATGATAAGTTGGAATTGATATTGATGGTACCTTTAGCCTTATAAAAGTAACCAATAAACCAATCAAAACAATATTAAAGTACAAAGCAAAGTTACCTAGGTGCTGTATATGTTTTAAGTGTAAATAATATTCCACAACAAAACTCTTATCGCATTATGCTTTTATGGTGATATTGGTGAGCAACTTCCTATCATCAGAATATTAAATTATTTTCTCGAAATCTGCTGAAGCTATAGAGCTGACATTTTTACAACACATGGGCACGTATCTTTTGCTTGTGATGTAACAGCAGTTACTTTGTTAATTCATTTCCTTACAAACAATGTCCATGCGAATATTTTCAAAATTTTAAATACACTATCTTCAGTAATACGTATCTACGGTATGTTAGATTTACGAAAACATTCTGTAAGGCTACTAAATTAATAGCCCTATATCTGAAAATTTCACTCTTCTCTAAAAAACGTTGAGAAAATATTCCTTTTGAATAAAAAAAATCAAACTTTTGAAAAAATGAGCATTAAAATTAAAACTTACATTCTTATAATGCACTTATACTTCTCATGCAAATCTAAAAATTTACATGGATACAGTTTTAATAAGTTCTCTTCTCTTTATCCATTGAATCAGTGCTGGCCATCCCTGAATATAGCTCGTCCAAGCGGCATATACTACCTCTTTCGTCTGTCTCTTTCCTTTCCTCTGTAAAGCGCTCAGGCTCTCCTGAGCTCTAAAGCGCGCGCTTGCCCCTATGGGCATCAATTGACATGACTGCCCTAGGCCAACCTCCCCCGTACGTGGCCAACCGGCGTTCGGGGAATGCTATGAAATGATGACGAAATGGAGAAATGTTGACGGAATGATGTAGATTTCTAATATGGGGAAACAGAATAACCCCGAGAAAAATCCCAACTGCGACCTTGTCCTCCACAAATTCACTATTAATTTTTCAATGACTATTACGCTTTAACTACGTCATACTACTTTTGACCAATAAAACGTACAGAACGACGTGTTTCAACCAATAATGGCTGCTTATCCTACAATTTTATCATCTCCCTAGCATTTGTTTTTATCACCTCCCTAACATTTGCTTTTATCACTTCTCTAGCATATATTTGTTTTTATCACTTACCTAGTATTTGTTTCTTTGTTTGCCAACATTGTGCTTTCAATAACTATACCGGTACCTTTTAAAATAATTAATGTTTATTTCATCATCCCTAATTTTATATTTTTATATGTTATTATTTAGGTTATGTTATAGGTTCTGCTGTATGACATTATGAATAGTCACCTATCAGAGATTCTTTAATATATCTACAGTATGTATGTATGTATTTATTTATTTACACTGCAAGTGGGCAAGCACCCGGTGGCAGTGGTATACACAATATAAACAATACACAATAAAATGATAAACAATACACAATAAAATTAGAATACAGAAGACAATTATACACAATACAATAAGAATACACAATACAATTTAACACAACAATTACAATTAATAATAAAACATAAAATAACCTAATTTTACAATACAACCTGCATATGTATAGGCCCTGCATAAGTTTCAATAGTCAAACTCTCATCTCACTCACTGTAGTGGCACTATGACACATTTCACTGACACTTTAGTACACATTTCACTGACACTATAGAACACATTTCATTGACGCTATAAATTATCACTGATCGGAACTATTCACTGCACTGTAAAACCATAACTTCACTGGCTCACCTCGCTTCACTGATACAACAGTTCAAATAAGACCGATAATTATACACTTATGCATACTTATAAACAGAACTACATTTAAGCTAAATATTTCTAGTCTAAGGCCCTCTTACACGCTATTTTTTAAATAATTTACATTTCAAACCAAGGGAGTAACTCGTCAGGCTAAATAAATACATGTCACCTTAAAAAAATTAAATGTTAAATGTCACCTTAATTTTAATTTGCAATTTATACACAACTTTTTAAGTTATTCTTGAATCTCCTTAAGGAAGGACAGCCCTCAAAGACCGCTGCAGGTAGGTCATTCCAATCATTTATAGTTCTATTTAAAATGAGAATTTATCTACATCCGTTTTCTGTTTCCTACATTTTATTTTAAAATCATGATCGTTCTTACCATAGTATATTAATATTTGAAGTGAATACAACTGTTTTAATAAAAATGAAACGAATCAACAAAGCCTTCTTGACTAGTAATCGTCCACAGAGTTCAATGAAGATTATATAGTTCGCACAACTGGTAGCAAGAGAACACCTAATCATAACACACTACTGTCATCTATTGTAATATTTGTAATAATGAGATGATAAAATAATACATTTTCAAGACAGTTTAGTATTTTGTAGGTCAATTAACATTTATTGTACTGGAGTACTTTATTTATTTTAATCCTTATCTAGAGAAAATCAAAACTCGAGTGGAATTTAGTTGACTATTACACGATTAGAAGGAAGTATATGAAGGCCTGCATTGAACTGTATCCACACAATACGTCCTTAATCCTTGCTTTGGTTATAGCCTAGATCATATATGTAACAGATAACTCATCGCTATGTTAAAATCTGCAGCACTTTGAAGAGAACAACCGCCAGGATCGCCACTCGTCCGCCGTAAACGAACACGAGATGGCAGTACAGTCGCTAATGCAATTCAAATGGGAATTATGACGTGACTCCTATGTAACAACTAGATGGCAGCGTAGTAAATCTGACAAAAGTTGTTAACGTCAGAGCCTATAAGACCGACCTATCTGGTTACATATATGATCTAGGGTTATAGTTGCAAATACTACTGCTGCTGCAGCAACTATATATATATATATATAATTGTCATAAACGTAACCTTTCCTATCATTATTAAATATTCGTAATATAATCTAAATGGATGTTAAGTTGTAGTGTCTCTGAAAATGCGTTGTATTACATCAGTACTAAGTAAATGCCGTAGCTCAGTCGGAAGAACATAGGAATTTACGTGTCAACGTCTCAGGTTCAAATCCTTATCAATCCTTTTCATTTTATTGTGTTACAGGTTAGTATAATGTAATAATATAAGAAGAAAAACTAATCTAGTGTTATGCAGCTGTAGTCTTCCAAACCTAACATTAAATTTATGTTATTTATATCGCTGAAGAACGATAACAGAATATAAATGATAACGTGAATATTATTTATATCCTGAAGAACGATAACAGAATACAAATGATAAATCGCCCTCGGTAGTGTAGTTGGTATAGCGCTGGCCTTCTATGCTCGAGGTTGCGGGTTCGATGCCGGCCGAGGTCGATGCCATTTACGAGTGTTTAAATGCGACAGGCTCATGTCAGTAGATTTACTGGCATGTAGAAGAACTTCTGGGGACAAAATTCCGGCACACCGGCGACGCTGATATAACTTCTGCAGTTGCAAGCGTCGTTAAATAAACAATAATTTAAACAAATGATACCTCGAATATTATTTATATCGCTAACGAACGATAACAAATAAAATGACAACTTGAATAAGGCTCGAATCATAACTTCGAATCATCAAGCGAGCACTCTACTGCTGCTCTAAGAGACGCAGATATCGGATGACTCCTGCTTAAACACCGTAGTTCCGAAACTGCTTCAAGGCGCATCTACAAGCGCGTGCATCGTGTAATATCACCGTGATCCGAAGTGGACTTAGAATATATTCGCTGTTTACGAGTGCGGTCTCTCTCTCTTTCTCTTTTGTACAGCTGTGCATTTTCTTTCGCAGTGCGTAAAATGAATGACAGTGCATAACGTGATTGTTTACTTTTTTACGCACTACTGTTTTAAAGGCTTAGATACTTTACAAACTGATAACAGTGGGTAAAATTCAATTTTACATACTATCGTAGAGAAGTTTATTTATTTGTCTGATGGCTAGTACATGATATTTACTATCATTGACTGAGCGAAAAACAAGAAAGTGGTGAACAAAACTACGCATTAAGTAATTAAAAACATTCGGGCTCTGGCTTCCCAGTAGCGGTCGACTTCCTTGGAGGATTTCAGAGCAGGGCATTTTGCAAGATGTTGTCTATCCATGTCTTCCTGTTGATGGCACAAAATGCAGGATCCTGATGGAAGGATGCCAAGACGATTGAGGTGTTTACCTAGGATGTCATGTTCAGTGTTAAGACGAAAGCTTGCAACTGCCAGTCTTCTGGGTTCAGGAGGTATATCGTTCAGTAATTTCCTACTTTGTTGCGAAATGTATATGTCCAGTTCTTGTTGGTGATTATATTTTTGTAGTTGCTTGATATATTGTTTTACTGAGCTAAATGACAAAAGTTTCCGTGGGTTTATTTTGAGTTTGGCACCCTTCTTAGCTAATGTTTCAGCCTGTTCATTCCCATGTAGATTACAGTGTCCTGGGATCCATTGTAACACAACTGTTTTGCCACGTTCTTTTAAAGTTGCAAGTATTCTTTGACTATTATTATTGATTTGTTCTGTGCAGGGATGGTCAGTTTCATTTCTGGACAAAATGGCTGCTTTTGAGTCCGAGAGAATGTCGGCGTTTGTGAATTTATCCATATGGAATAAAAGTTGATTTAAGGCCTATCGTAGAGAAATAAAATTTAATCTCAACACAAAATTTAAAAAATTTAAAAGTCTTGAAATGCAAGATTTTATGGCATACTCTCGAGTTACTGATAAATTTCTAGCGGAGAATAGCAACAAAATAGCAGAGTAAGCGATCCTGCAAACTCATAGCCGATGCGATTTTGACAAACAGCCTCGAAACGTCTCGCAGATTAAATCTAAACGCACTGTTGAAAAATCTAAAATCTCAGAAAACATAATAATTTTGCCCTATGTAAACTTCTTACGGTGAATGACACGAGTTTCGTCAGTACAAGACATTTGGACATTGAGATTGGTAGCTGGAACGTGTTCCCTAGATAGTTTCTTTTCTTTTGAATGATGCAACAGCTCCAACTGGAAGCAGTCGCATCAGCATTGCTTGTTCTCGATGCGTTGGCAGCATCTTGCCAGATCTGTTCCAACATCTGGCACAGTTACGACTCCAGAGGACAAGTCGTCGTGTCATACAAGACACGGAATGAACCTCCTATCACGGACGCATATTATACGTCTCCATTCTTGCATTTTCAGCTTTCTGTTCCATTTCTCACTATGAGAGGTAAAACAGGAATTTTTTTCTTCCTGCAAAATGTAAATATTTTCTCAGCTTCACTCACTAAGGAAAAATGCTTTAAGGCATGCAATCTGTCAATATGTTTGCAGAGATTTCTTTAAAAATATATGACTGATTTTGTTCAATATTCTGTATTTGGGAGTCCATTTATCCGTGACTGGTGAACGTGGAATATAATTTCAAAAAATGATGTTATTATAGATAGATGGATTTATTGAGTAATATTATAAATACAGATTTTATATTATCATAATTTTCTCTAAAATCCAATGCACGGGTCTTCTGACCGTACGTGCTTTGTACCTAAAGCAAGTCCCACTTTGTAGGTTTCACCCCCCCCCCACCTATGATTATATCCAACTACTCTCTAAAAGAACACACATATTAAAATGAAAATGACACAACAAAACACATTATATAATACCGGTATATCCTAAACTAAAACAGATATAAAAGTGTACAGTTGGGTAGATACTAATAATAAATTTCTAAATTATAGACATAAGCTCAAAGAATTTTGAGTGACCACAAGGGTCTTGAATACAATAAACATGTACAATACAATGTTGTGTGATACATTAAAGAAAAAAGAAAGTTAATTGTTGAAGGCAAATATAAGTCGATTAATTGAAATAGAGATGTGATGTAATATTTGAAGGGAATCTTTGATACTATTTATAAGAAGTAGTACATAATCAAAAGGAATGTGAAGTTCCTTAAGATAATTCCATGTGAATTTTGTGATTGAACCTCTACTGCCAAACAGCAAACCAATGACGGACCATTGTTTAAGAGGGACGTTGTACTTTTGAGAAAGATACGGCAGACAAGGTTCATATATGGACTTCTTCTCAATATCAACTTCGGTGGCCTGATTTAGGTTTCTTTCGAAACGGATAGTAGGGTCAAGAACAAGAGCCCGTTTTAAGCGTCCGTTGATAGCAATAATGTCTGCCCGTCTAAAAGAATCATCTGATGATACACAATGTACTTCCTCATGAATCTCCCAATTTAAAGTTTTTAACGATATCGCCAAAGCATGTCGTGCACGATGATGTCTAGCATTGATCAGCAGCTCGCCTTTGGGGCATTGTCCAAGCACGTGTCCAAGTGTTTCAAGTTCACTACAGTCTGGATGACGGCAGCGGGTTGTGCTTAGAGTTCTGCCCCTTCCTCAGTTCGTGTCACAAACTTCAACAGCTGAAGTTCTAATCTGTCTCGCCTTCAAGAGGAACAAGCCAATGTTTTGTTCGTATTCTCTATTCCCCATGAGGTCAAGACATGCACGCGAACTCCTATTCTGACTTAGCATCGAGGGTGGTAGATATTTTCTCCGTACATGTTCCAATTCGACTAATAAAATATGTTTATAGGAGTCCTTTTCCCTGCAAAGCGGACAAAGGCGCTCTCCTTCGTTGACAATTTTATTACCCTTCCATGCCCCCAATCTTAGCCACGCTAAAACTGCTCTGGTGGCTTACACGAATTTATCCGAAATAGGTAAACACAAACGGTCATCAACTTGAAATCTATTCCAATTTCATTTTATACTTTATTGTTTGCATAATATAATAAATAGATCTGCCATGGGAATAAGAGGGAAAGTGAAATTGACGGAGAAACCCCGCCCATATCGTTGTCGCTTATACCACCTATGAAAGCACAGTAAGGCTCTGTGCATCAGTGGTGATTTTAGGTGGCCAGCAAGTGCCGAAAATTCGTAAAAGCTATGGTACCCGTCACTGCCCTTTCTGTCTGTTCACACAGCACCAGAACATTACTGTCTCAGTCGGGGAAGTTGGAGAGGGAAGTTAAGGGGTAGTCTTAAATGGCTCAATCGAGTTACGTCCAGTCCCGTAATAATACTGGACAGCGTAATGCATTCATTCATTTATTCATTCATTCATTAATTCAATCATTCATTTATTATATTCCATAGATCTTACATGAGCAATGAAGCTTTAAGATGTGGAAAAAGTCAATATTTTACAATATTGCAATTACAATTTTTACAGTTTTTAATGTTCTACAATTTTTTACAATTTTCTGCAATTTTTTTACAAACTTTTGGCGAGATGTAGTGAGATGAGGTGAGGTCCGAGGACTCGCTAAAAGATTACCTGGCATTCGCCTCTTGGTTGGGGTAAAACCTCGGAAAAAACCCAACCAGGTAATCAGATCAAAAGGGTGAAATGAAGTGATGCTGAGGACTCGCCATAGACCATCAGGCTGCAGTCCCACGGCTGGGGAAAACCTCGGAAGAAACCATTCAATGAGACCAAAGGGGGATCCAACCCAAGCCCGAACGCAGCTCCGGTATTTAAATCGTTTAAGTGATCTGTTAAATCCGCATGGAAAGCCAAGTCACAAATTCAGGTTTTTTCTTGCAACTCGGGGACAGGCTGATTTAGACTAGTCATGATTAATGCTATTTCTTCTCTTAACTCAAAGAAACGCCGTTTATGTAGGCAACTTTGTATTACGATGCTCTCACCTGACGTCACACTAAATGAGGGACGTGCTCTTCCTCTACGAACGTCACACAGTCTGAAACTGTCTTCCGCTGCCCTAAGCTGACGATTTAGGTTAGAGATTGGGGTAGGGAGAAAAGATACAATAGGAATCCATCAAACTCTACTGAGAGAACTTGAAAACTTTAAAAAATTGTATCATATTATGTGACTGAAATTTGATAGTCATATAAATTAGGCCTTGTAGCGACGTGTGACCATACCTTCAACGCCGGCGTCTATTGTATAAATCGCGGCGGTGCCGGTGTCTTTGTGAATTCAACTCTTCTCTAATTACGTTTCGGATTTCTCTCAATATGGAATTCGTGTCACGTCTGTTCCTTGGACTACTACTTGATATATTCCTAGTTGTTCTTGAAGTACAATAATCCCACAGTTTTCCACAAAAAAATTTATAACGGTTGATATAGCTGCTATGACTGCACCTTCAAGTATGGTATCCATTGAGGAAGGACACTTCGTACCATAATTTAAATAGATATAAAACCTAAACGTAGGCCTACTTTCTATAAATTATTTATATCCCTAAACAAAATACGCACATCAATAACAGACAATGGCTCGTATGCATAAAGTTGAAGTAAATGCTACTGCTAAGGTTTTCGTAATGCTACGGTCCATATGTATAAAAACCATACATAGCAAGAAGTTGATCTGGAAGGCCGTGTTTAGCTTATGCTAGAATTTGTAGTTTAAAACCACTATTTATATGCATAACAAGAAGTATATACTTCCACTTCAAAGTGTAAACTAAGAAAAATCGTAGTCTGCCCTGTTTGAGACTTTGTTAGCTCAGCACAAGCATTTGTATGGTTTAATACGGCAGAATTCATGCAAATTCGCGCCAGAAAAACCTATAAAAAGACGAAAACAATCAGAACGTGATTATAAGAAGTTGTATAGGCTTTACAAAGTTGTATAGGCTTTACAAATAAAAAATATTAGGCCTATATAATCAGTTTTGTAACGGACTACCGAAATATTGATTTTGAGATAACTGAATTCTGTCAGTTGATTTTCGTTATTATTACTTCAAATAATATACTTTCAACAAAATGATTCTATGATGTATTTATAATTCATATAATCCTATGTCTTTAGAGACAATTAATATTAGGTACCCTCCACAAAACTGTCTTCATTTATACACCGACGGATCCTTGATCTCCAGAGAACAAGGTGCCGGTGCAGGTGTCACGTGCTGTCTCTTCTCACTTTATAGATCACTTGGATATGGAACAACAAGTTTTGATGGTGAAATCATTGCAATAAGTGAATGTCTCAGGAATCTTCTATGCCACATCAATAAATTTAAAAATGCAGTTATATTGTCAGACTCCAAAGCAGCTATTCTATCAATCGTCTCTAAACACACACCTTCATCTCAAACAGCAGAAATAACTAAAATGCTCTCTCAATTAATATCACTCAATAAAAGAATTGTATTCCAATGGATACCATCCCATTGTGGAATCCTGGGAAACGAGAATGCGGATGCTTTAGCAAAGAAGGGCAGCACTGCTACTTACAGACCTGTTACTAAATCTACGTATTACTCTGTGAAGAGATTTATTAAATCTACATACTTAGACTTCAACAAACAAAATTTGATAACACAATCCCAAGGAAAAAATGGAACTCTCTGCATCAAAATCCACAGTTAATTCCCGATTTACCACGAAAATCGTCTGTAGCTGCATTTAGATTGGCAAAGGCCATGATTGTTTTAAACACCTACATAGAATTGGAATATATCAGTCCCCTAACTGCCCATTGTGCAACTCAAACCAAGAAATGCAGAACACCTCAAAATCTGTGCTTCAGTGGCTGGTCATGATAATATCTTTGAAAATATTGGAGTGCAAGAGGTCAAATGACTTTATTGTCAAACGCCTGGCATTAGAAAACAACAACAATATAATTGATTTAATTTACGTGAGAAACTCCGTGTGGGTACAATATTTTAGGTTACGTGTAAATTTAATGACTAACATTTTGGGCCTGTCTGATGTATGTCTGATTTTTACTTTAATTTTCATGTTATTTATTTTCTTCATAATTTGCTTTTCGTCAATATTTTTCTTATGATGAAAGAGTAATGGAACGGAGAAAAATTCTCTCCGGCGCCGGGATTTGAACCCGGGTTTTCAGCTCTACGTGCTGATGCTTTATCCACTAAGCCACACCGGATACAACCCCGACGCCGGTTAGAATCGTCTCAGATTAAGCTCCAATCTAGTGGCCGCCCTCTGCACTACGTCATAGATGTCTATGAAAGGACCGAAGTCCACACATGTGCTGAGGTGCACTCGATATGAGTGACTAGTTGGCCGGGATCCGACGGAATAAGCGCCGTCTTAAATCACGAAGTGATTTACGCATATCATATATATTATTTTAATGTACCGAAGAACATGATATTTCCATAGATATTCTGCGTCATCATATGATGAAAGAGTAATGGAACGAAAACGGGATTTGAACCCGGGTTTTCAATGCTTGCTTTATCCACTAAGCCCACCGGATACAACCCCGACGCCGGTTAGAATCGTCTCAGATTAAGCTCGGATCCCGGCCAACTAGTCACTCATATCGAGTGCACCTCAGCACACGTGTGGACTTCGGTCCTGCGTTTATAGACATCTATGACGTAGTGCAGAGGGCTACTAGAGGGAACCCAAGAGTTGGAGCTTAATCTGAGACGATTCTAACCGGCGTCGGGGTTAGTAGTGGATAAAGCATCAGCACGTAGAGCTGAAAACCCGGGTTTAGAATTTTTCTCCGTTCCATTACTCTTTCATCATATGATGACGCAGAATATCTGCATGAAATATCATGTGTACTTCGGTACATTAAAATAAAATAAATAAATATTTTTCTTGCTGTAAACTTCCGACTTAACTTTCATATTCTGGATGACTTTTCCTTCATCACTTCTTACGGCAAAAATTTGCGACTTGTTTATTAATGCTGGGCATTCTTTTAATAGATTAACAGCAGTTGTTCTTATTCTCTCTCTTCCCACTTCGTCATAATTGCCCCTTTTCTTGTTAAACTAACCAGATTTTCAGGACAACTATCAATTTTCCACCAAGAAATTAACACAAATACATGGAAGGCGAAAACTAACGAATCTTAGCGGATAAGCCCGAAGTACTGTCAATAATCGATATAATCGAATACTCTTGATAGTTTAGACTACTGCCGCGTAGTACATACTTCGTAGTAGTAGTACCGGTAGTAACAGGTGTATGCGCACAAAACAAAGTATATACTTCTACTTCAAGTATCTTCTACAGTCAAAGCAAAAGGTAATACTGCAACTTTATGCATTCCACCCAATATTTCCTAGGATACAATACGAGACTATTACGTTATAATCACGGCCATCTTAACTCTCTTAATACGAATACATCATACATGTTCAAAGTTCTTAAAAACAAAAATGATATTTTATAACCATTGAGCTCTATACTAAAATGGAGGAAACACCGTATGTAATTAAAAGCATGCGTGTTTTTATTGATGGTACAAGGAAAAATAAATAAATACTTAAATGTTTTTTGTACCAAAAATAAATAAAATAACGACGTACATTCGCAATATTCTATTCCAATCAATTAACCATTATGTGGCTAGTAAATTGACAATTTTTGCCGCTTTATGTTGTTTCACCTCTGACGTGAAATGTCGAGGATATCATATACATTTTAATTTCATGTGATTATCTGTCATGCTTTTCTATAAATATTTCAAATGTCCAGGAAGCCAGTTTTAGTTTGAACCTCGCCACTCACCATAACAATACTGTTATCCTAAATTATTTGTTATATATATTTTTAATATATAATTTTAAATAGGCCAAGGCCAAGTATAAAGATCTATGAAAAACTGAAGAAACATACCTTCAACATAATAGTAACAAATAACACTTCATCTATTATGTGCCAATTAGCGTAAACTCGGTGAACTTTAAATCCTGTAAATACCAAGTGAAAAGAAACATGTTTATAATTAATTTATTACTTATGTCCCGGCCAATACAGGAACTTGATAAAATACCTTCAAAATGCCTTGGATTTAAAGTATTGAGTAGTAGATAATTGATGTGATCACTGGGAGAGCTGTAAGTCCACCCAGCCCGCCCTAAATACGTAGCTTATATACGAAAATCGTCGTGCGTAAATGAAGAATACCGCCATATTTCTTTAATGTAACAGTGGGTTTCAGTGTTGCCAACATAGTAATAATATACACACCTAATCAAACCTTACCTAACCTTTCTCATAATACTACACAACTAATCAAACCTAACTTAACCTGTCACATAATACACACCTAATCAAACCTAACCTAACCTGCAAATCTAGTCTTTCAGGTGAATATCTCTGTAAAGCAGATTTGAATAATTCCAAGGGAAAAATTGTTCCGGGGCCGGGTATGAAATTATTCAAATCTGCTTTACAGGGAGCTTCACCTGAAAGACTAGATTTGCATAATATATACGTCACTGTGTACGTTAACAGAAAACCACAATTCCAAGTCACACAGAGTTTGTGTGCATTCGATGTGGGTCTCTGGCGTTTCGTCAGCCCACGCGAGTTGTGTGGATATAAAGGGAGAAGTTGAGACGGTGTCGGGTGGAGTTCCCTGGTAGCTCAGTTGGGAGAGCGCTGGTACGTTCAACCAGAGGTCGGGATCGATATCCGGCCCCGGAACAATTTTTCCCTTGAAATTATTCTAACCTAACCTGTCACATAATATTACACACCTATAGTAACATTCCTCACATTTAGTATCATTTCGTTTTCATATATTGCCGGCTCTGCCAATCGTGTCGGTTTCCATCTAGTGGAACTAGATCGTACTGATACTACTAATTTGAAGAAGCAATGGCGACTTTCATAATAATTACATTTTACATGTTTCGTGATATGCTAACTATGTTAATGTATAGTAATAATTCTCTATATATGGTACAGCAAGATTTTAAATGTGTTGTTGTTGTTGTTGTTGTGATAAAAGTATTGAACTTGGTTTATAGCGCCACATTGGTAGTGACAAAAGTGTGCAATATTCGTTCAGTGACCAGTGAATGCTTGTGCGTGTCTTTCGTGTACACCAGTCCCAAAGTATTTGAAGTTGTGTGTGAATCTCCATTCTCCTTCCATAACTAGTATGCACAGTATTTTAAGTTATGTACGAACTCTAACCTCTATTCGTAGCTATTCCAGTTTCATTGTATTTGAAGTTTTATGTGAATTTCATATTTTTATCAATGATTTTATGCTACCAGAAACCGTTTGCAAGACGTAAAAGAACTGGGAACGCAAAAAACCCTGTCCCTGATAGCTTCTCCTTCTTCCTTTTGGTGCTGCAGCGCGATTCAGAGGTCGCGTTGGTCACATCTAAAAGTCCCTACATGTGTTCTGTCCAGTGACATGGCACTCTATCCCATGATTCCCAATCTTTCTAGGTCTTCCTCTACAGTTCTACACAATACATCCATCTCATTGTAGGTCTTCCTCTCTTTTCTTGCTTCATCCGGCTTCGCAAAGGTTAATAATCTTCTACAAGGGTTGGACCTTTCTGATCTGTAAAGATGTCCAGCCATCTCAATATTGCTGCTTTAATCATGTCTATAATATTGGGTTCTTAGATATTACATGATATAATTCCTGGTTATACAGGATGTTTCAAAATAAATAATTTGAGTAATTTCTTAGACAATCAAAATAGTTCATTCATGTGTGGAAATGCTTCATTTCGAAAACTTCCAACATTGAAATTCACAGGAAATTTTTCTTTACTCAGATCGTTGCTGTCAAAGGAGACATTAAAGGGCATTTTCTGACAGTTCATTCCGAGGCGAAGGTTACATTTTCAGTGTTGTTAGGCGTTAGAAACTGCGACATGTATTCAAATCAAGAGCTGGCAGAGATACACTTCATGCCAATACGGTAAGATAGTTTTAATTTGCGCTGGCTCGTCGTTTGTACCATAGAGGTACCCACAGCGACAATGTCCAGATCGGAAGACATTTGTACGTCTCCATTACCGTCTGTGCGAATATGGAAAATTTAACTCAGCAGATGTGTGAACTTCGGTCCCTAAGTTCGCTCCTGGTTTGGGAAGGAACGACCAAGATCTACAACTCCAGAAGTACAGGAGTAGATTCTGGAGGCTGTGAACATGACTCCTTCTATCAGCACACGAAGGGTAGCGTTGCAAGTCAATGTTCCTCAGCACGACTGTCTGGAGACTGTTGAAAGGTATCAATTGTATCCTTATCATTTTGCAACGTGTACAGGCCCTGTCACCAGCAGATTACCCTGCACGAGTTAGGTTCTGTCATGGTTCTTGCACAGCCTGGTGTAAATCCGAACTTTCCTGCCTTAGTAGGCTATTATTTACAGATGAAGCACAGTTGGACGAGATGGCATAACAAATTTCCACAATCAGCATGTATGGGCGTATGTGTGCAACTGTTCCATCTTTCATCACCAGGTGCGGTTCTCCTCAACATGGGTGGTATCATTGGTGATCAATTAGTGGAATTTATGTACTTGTAAACAGACTTACTTAAGGGGCAGGCGTACACAAACTTCCTGGAAAACGAATAAAACATACCTCATGGTTTAGAAGACACTCCACTGATCAATCGTCAAAATTCACTTCTTGCATGATGGCGCTCCTGAACTTCAGTCAACGGCTCGCCGGTACTTGTATCGAAGGTTTCCTGATCGATGGATATTAGAGGTGGCCCAATTGCTTGGCCTCCACGCTAAGATCTGAAAACCCTCTCGATTTCTACTTATGGGGCCATCTAAAATCATTGGTTTATTCGTCTCCGGTGCCTGATTTGGAATCCCTTCGGAATCGAATTGTGGCATGTTCTGAGGACATACGCAATTTCCGGGAGTTTGGGATCGTGTTCGCAGGTCAATGAGACATCGATGTGAGGTCTGTATTCAAGCAGGAGGTGGACATTTTGAACATCTTCTGTAATGACAACGACCTGCCAAAACAAAAAAACGTTCCGGTGAATTTCAATGTTGAAAAATAACTCGGAAATGAAGCATTTCCGGACACATGTTGTAATGAACTATTTTGATTGTCTACATGTGGGAAATACTGTATACCTGAAATTATGCCCCGTATTTTTGAAACACACTTATAGAGAATCTTATACTCCGTTATCATTGGTTGTTTCGAACACTTCCATACATACAAAACAACAGGCCGAATTAATTTGTTATACTGAATGAAGAATAAGCAATGTCATTTCGGGCGTCGGAAACTGCAAACATCAAAATTTTCTAAGGATTTTGGTCGTATAGGTAAATTGAAACACCAACATTTTCTACCTGGATTACTGCCGTATGGAAACTGCACACCAAAATATTTTCTATCTGCTTTGCCAATACTATAGATAGTTTTAATTAACCAAACTGTTTTAATTTTGTTCGAAATGGAGCGTCTGTTTACATCTGAAAGTGAAAGGGCAATTTAGTACTGATATATGACAACTGTAAATTTTAGAAAGCCAAGGAATTGAAAAACTATGAAGTAATGTGGAGGAGTTGTGTTAGAAAATGCAATGCGAAAATTTATAGCTTGCTAAACAATGTGGAAGTTATTAGACAACGCGGTGGGCATAACATGTGGTGGACATTAGTATATTAAATCCCAAAATAATTAATGCAGCTAAGAAAAGAAAAGCCATCGCTGTTGTTAATAGTAAGTCATCAAAAATATTTCGTGCTGTTTGTCAAATCTTCTCTACTTTCTACAGAAAATAAAAATGCGTGACATATCTCGAATAAAAGATAACATACAAATCGTGGAAGAAACTTCAACCTATTCTACCTAAATCGCAACCCGAACTTTATTACTCAACGAAGCGAAGATTTCGTTCTTTTCAATGACAAGAAGTCGGGGATTTCTTTGCTATGGAACTGGTTTCTTTTTAAAACCGATAGGTACTAGACTTGAGAAATTTGCAGATTGTTTAGCCTACTAGAAACGTACATCTCCGAAGATGGAATTTTCTCTCCTACTGTATGGGCAGCCCTGACTGCATCGATCTCTCGCACAACAAATGGCTGTGAATCATTTCACAAGCATTTTAATTTCAGATTTTACAGCAGTAATCTTTCATTGTATAAATTCGTGAATCAACTTTTGGCCATACAAACTGAGACTTATATTATTAAACTGGAAAGCACTGAAGGAAGTAACCGAAGTTTCAATGTAAAGTCAGCCAAATGCAAAAGAAACATATTTTGTAAATTGTTCAGTTTCCGGGTAAAATTACCAAAACCCTCGTGAATCAGTGTGCAATATCCGGGTAGGATTAGTGGGTCCCTCGAAAAGCGGTGTGCAGTTTCCGGATCAAAGTGTGCAGTTTCCACCTACCCTGTCATTCATTTCATGGGGTTATTATTTGAGAAATTAAAAAAAAAAAGTTTAATACAGTTTTGCTTGTTTTCGCTTTCTTTCCGAGATAAAAAATGTACACCATGTCGAAAGATAGAGAGCATCAGCGAGGAGATGTTAGCGGAGAACAATAAATTAAAGAAGAAAATGAGAAAGTATAATATCAGTATGAGGAAAAGAAACTTGATAATTTTCAGTGTTGAAGAAATGGGGCGCGGAAAAGAGATGGAAACCTTGGGGAGAGTAAACGACATATGTAGAATAATCTTTAATCTGGAGTTGGGGATAGAAGATGTCCGGTGTTATCAAGCTCCGCAAAGATATATTCAAACTCCGCAAATATGCTTCGCGGTCACAACAGCAACAACTGCCCCCACTGTTTTCCCCTCCCTACTGTGAAAGCTCAGGTACTATTTTCCGTGTGCGCGTGCAGTACTGATTATTCTGTGCGAAGCTATGGCACAGTCACTCCTCCACTACTGGCGCACGGTACCTCGGCCTGCAGCAACTACAAGCAATATGATTAAACTGTAGTTGATGGATAAAAGTACAGTGCTTTTACAAGAGCAAAGAAGAACAGAAATGGAGATGCAGTAACTATTCTTAAGTATTTAGTACAAAAATCAACAATTTTAGTGGATGACACATTCAATTACAGTGCAAAACATTTTCTGCAATTGCCGTAATAAGAATTCTCAGTGTGGTAGATGGTTGACATGGGTATTCGGGTTAGCACTATTAGATTCTTCAGAAGTGCAAGATGCTTTTGTTGATGATCTTATGTCCGTACAAACCCGTGAAGCTGAATCTTCCTCAGATAACTTAGTTGAGAATTATATTGACATAATTTAGCATTTCCTCCCTCATTGTGGACATGCACAGAAGCATTTTTAGTCCACATCCGAATATATTTGTATTTATTCAAGCTCTTCGAGCTGTACAGGTAGATGTTTGTGTTAAAATGAAAAGCGATACTACTAACCTTAAATATAGAAAGAGAAAACAATATCTACATGAATTACAACAGCTCTACCATAATAAACACGCAACAAAACTACAGTACTAACAGCGTGCTTCATACCATTACAAAAAGTAAGGAAGGAAATTTTCATAGGCCTAAGATGGATTTTGTCGTGATTGTTTTCAACATCAGCAGTAAGCAATTTTTAAACCGCCAGCATTGATCGACATAAAGGTATATATGCTGCTGGTTCTAATCCCGGAACAGAGTATACAATAGTGACATTACTAGACTTCGTTGAATTGCCACACGCAGCATGCAATCAGGTTGCCGATGTACGGTAGTATAGAGGAGGTGAGCGACTGCCCGGTCTCGTAGTATAAGCAGTTCATGTTAAGAGTTGTGACCGGTCCAAATAGATAGAGCAGCTACAGCTAATGTATACCTATGTAAGTACTTGTTTTTGCATTACTGTGGTTGCAATAGTCAAATCTTAACATTTGTTCAGTGCAGACAAGAATTCTATCAAACATACCACAGTGAAGTGTTGCTGTTCCAAACAATTGCCCCTGGAATACCCTTACCCCGCAGCCAGTCTTGACCCTTTGAAAACGTGGTTGGATCCTGTTAATTATTATGCAGAATTTACGGCAAAATAATGGAGGTAATTGATGCACTGGATAACACAGACAGTTCCGCTATTGCGGCTGTAAAATCATTGCCTTCAGAACAGCTATTGGAAGATATTCTGTTCATTGATTTTAATTTTAAAATCGTGTCCAAAAGCATCACCCTGTTAGAATCGTCTCAGAAGCCCTTAATGTAGTGTATAATGTATCACAAACCGTTATCCAAAATAACAATTCACTAATTTCAGAAAAAGTGAAATGTAAATTGGGAAACATTATTGCTAAACAATCTCCTATTGACAACTTCCTATTTTAAATGATGCCTGCTATCAGGTGACGACAAGACGTCTGAAGTTGGTGTACTAAAAAGTAGTGACTTTCCGTTCTTCAAATATGCACCTACTACAACGTATGATGTTGAACGTACTTCCCAATATAAAAACTGTTTGAGTGACCATCGGAAGAGGTTCACTTTGCAGTCGCTCAAAATGTACGTAACTCTTCACTGCAATGCACATATTCAAGAATGATGTGAGTATCTTACATTAAATTTTAAGAGTTAATATATCTCACTATAAAATAATAACAAAACTGTAGTACTTACATGTAGACATTTCCTACTTCAATGATCATTCATTATATTTCTTGAATGCAGGATACAGGTTTTATTTTAACCGCAGTATACTGCTCAGGGTTTACATCAGAGGCATACTCTATTCGTTGCAGGTTCCCTTCTCATACAGTCTATACCGCGTGCATAGTAAACCGTTTTACGATTCTAAATGGCAATTCCATGAAGTACATTTAGACATTACTAATTTTGTTTACCCTGAAGTGTGAAGGGAATTTGCTGAGTATTGATGTGAAAGAGTGGAGGTAACTGATGAGGGAGATAGTTGCGCACTTTGATACAAGGTTGACAGGGGTTCTTTTGTTGGAGCTTGGTTAAAATTTTTGTTGCGGAGCTTGATATCACCCTAATTTTCGGTGTTGAAGAAATGGGGCGCGAAAAAGAGATGGAAACCTTGGAGACAGTAAACGACATAAGTAGAATAATCTTTACTCTGGAGTTGGGAATAGAAGATGTCGACCATTCGGACAGATTGGGGAGAGGGTTCAATAGATCTAGTGAGCTTTAAAAATACAAGAATAAGGGAAGTTGTCCTGAAAAATCGAAGAAAGGCGTGAGAATACAAGTAGATACGCCAGATGAAGTCAAAAATAGAAGAAAGCTGCTACAACCTTATATGAAAGCACCAAGGTACACATCTAGATATTTGAAGATTACCAACTTTTCTATTACTTTAGCTTCTATTTACACTTTCACAACTTTCATTTTCCTTGTTGATATATTCGTACTCTGTTTGAAGGTAAGATCTAAAAGATGGTAAGAATAGTAATCATTAGACTATAGTCGCAACGCTGTTATTTCCGGCGTGAGTCCTCCTCTTTGCTAGGAAGTGAAAGCTCTATAACAGACCTTTACAAACAGCGCTAAACGAACATATGTAACTGATGCTCCTTCGGAGCGGGAGAGCCGTTTTACCGCTTGCCGAAACGGAGACGAAGATACGTCAGAATAACATAGACTTGCTATAGGTACAGGAGGGAAACGACCACTCAGTTATCTAGTGGAGTGCAGTGTGTAGGCCTATTCTCAGTAACTGTTTCACGTTGCTTACCTACTGCTACAGTACAGTATGGAGGAATCTAAAAGACGGAACATAACATTTAACATTTAACGATTTACAGCTAAAACTTATTGATCTTCAATGTGATAAGGGCTAAATAGTTTGATAATAGTACTAGCCTAACATTAGCAATAATATCCACGACTACACAGGCTGGCTGTGAAAATGATTGCTATGTTTGGCTCAACATTTATATTTGTGAGCAACTGTTTTCTATAATCAATTTTAATAAAGGCAGAAATCGAACATCTGTAACTGATGTTTCATTACGATCAGTAGGCTACTGTTCCTTTCAGCTGCCAACAGCATAAAACCTCGTTTTGATGTACTGATAAATAAAAATATAAAAAATGATATTGTACATTTAAGTAGCTATAGAATTTCTATTATTTCTGTAAAATAAATACGACTACACAGACTGGCTGTGAAAATGATTGCTATGTTTAGCTCAACATTTATATTTGTGAGCAACTGTTTTCTATAATCACCTTTAATAAAGGCAGAAATCGAACATATGTAACTGATGTTTCATTACGATCAGTAGGCTACTGTTCCTTTCAGCCAAACAGCATAAAACCTTGTTTTGATGTACTGATAAATAAAAATATAACAAAATGATATTGTACATTTAAGTAGATAAAGAATTTCTATTATTTCTGTAAAATAAATGCGACTACACAGACTGGCTGTGAAAATGATTGCTATGTTTAGCTCAACATTTATATTTGTGAGCAACTGTTTTCTATAATCAACTTTAATAAAGGCAGAAATCGAACATCTGTAACTGATGTTTCATTACGATCAGTAGGCTACTGTTCCTTTCAGCTGCCAACAGCATAAAACCTCGTTTTGATGTACTGATAAATAAAAATATAACAAAATGATATTGTACATTTAAGTAGCTATAGAATTTCTATTATTTCTGTAAAATAAATACGACTACACAGACTGGCTGTGAAAATGATTGCTATGTTTAGCTCAACATTTATATTTGTGAGCAACTGTTTTCTATAATCAACTTTAATAAAGGCAGAAATCGAACATCTGTAACTGATGTTTCATTACGATCAGTAGGCTACTGTTCCTTTCAGCTGCCAACAGCATAAAACCTCGTTTTGATGTACTGATAAATAAAAATATAACAAAATGATATTGTACATTTAAGTAGCTATAGAATTTCTATTATTTCTGTAAAATAAATACGACTACACAGACTGGCTGTGAAAATGATTGCTATGTTTAGCTCAACATTTATATTTGTGAGCAACTGTTTTCTATAATCAACTTTAATAAAGGCTGAAATCGAACTTCTGTAACTGATGTTTCATTACGATCAGTAGGCTACTGTTCCTTTCAGCTGCCAACAGCATAAAAACTCGTTTTGATGTACTGATAAATAAAAATGTAACAAAATGATATTATACATATAAGTAGCTATAGAATTTCTATTATTTCTGTAAAATAAATAGCATATTTCTTTATTAATTAATAATAGTGCAGATAGTTTTGCAAACACTGAACGGGAATTCATTTCATAAACACTCTTACTAGTACTTCCTTTTGTGTATATTTTGTACGAGATCACCCATTCTTCCAGTCCATCCTTATACAGAGCGCAGCTAATATCTGCATTCCGCTCATGAGCCGGCTCGGAGAGCGCAAACCTTGTGCAGGGCTGCTCTATAAAGTCTAGGTAGGTAGTATCGTCCGTCATTTTTGTTCATTCGTTGCCGAGCTACCAGACGAGGAATCTATTTGCCGTACCGTTAAACATTATCATGTCGTAACTCCTATGGTAATAAATCAAACTCACTATAATTGTGCGGCAAATTATGTCCTCGTGTGCTTCCTGCTAACACCAACGAAAGAGCCAAAATGGCGGGCGATTATATTAAGTATTTATCGAGCATTAGAAAATGCATAACGTTATCAGCAGCGAATCACAAGACACTCACGTTTAAATGTAGCCGACCTGCAACGTAACTGGCTACCGGAAATAACAGCGACGGGACTACAGCAAGGATGACTCGTGTTCTATAGTAGTTATATATCCTGAATTAAAATTTATTTGTCACTAAATAACACAAACTAATTTATTTTAAAAAATCGTATAGATTATACTTTTTATATTGGTGTTAATGGATGATAAATTCATAACTTTTCTAACACTAGTCCTATTATGGTCTCTAGGGAAAATTGGAATGAGAAGGGTATCCTACTAGTCGGGATCGTTACAAATAGCTAAACCTGTTTGAATGACCCGATAAGACGGAGATAGAGCATATCATAGAAATGTTGTAAATTCTTCATTTATTAACAGCAATGGAATATTTCAGTCTTTGACCCTTCTAGAAAATGCACCTTTATTTCTTCCTTTTTTTTTTTTTAGATCAACAGTGTACAACCGGTATGAACACGGATCACACCCAAAATTCTTGGAAAGTTACATATTTCACTGGCAAAAACTTCTTTCCACATCAACATTCCAATCCCTTACAGATCTAATTTAACTGCGCGAATATGGGGAAAGAAATTGAGAGGCTAAACTATTGAAGGTTCGCTCGTCAGGTCGATCGGATGATCAAACTGTGTGTGTAAGCGGGCCTAAGAATGCGTTTCCGCCAAAGATTCTCTGCAGAATAGAATTTTCTTAATATCCATAAGCATCTAACATTTATTTAAATGATTTAGTGTAGGCTGCAGGATATAATAATACAGGGACATCTTTTTATTTTTACTAACATTTATAATATTAACCTGGCTATACCTTTAGAGAATCGGAAACTCAGTTTGCTACCCCCTTCCATGACTCTAGTTCGATGATACTGGCGTAAAACACAAACAAATCGCTTTACTAGGAATAGAAGAGAAGAAAAGTAGTTCATCCATTTACGTAAACTGGGAAATATCGCGATTCTGAGTTCTGTAATTTTCATTAGGTGTTTGTTTAATCAAAATACAGTACAGTATTAACAATGAGTGTTTTTACTCACGAACTGAGTTATCCATGCGAACGTATTCATTATGCAGTGTATATTATACTGTCTACAGCACATTAGCGTACAATATAGAGAAAGAAGTTAAATTGAAAAATAAATCATAATATGGATATTTAAACAAATTTTTGAAAATGGTGGCCATTCATTTCGATACAGGCTTCAGTTCTTTTGTGCATATTATCGCACTACAGACTATTGCATCTAATTCCAATTGCTAGTTTCGTCCTTCGTATTAGTAACTCATGTTGAAATAATTCTGTACCTACTCTATAAAAGAGTACCTTACGTACTGTAAATTCAATCTTCACTTCTGCCCGAACTGCACAGATAAAATTACTCAGACACGCTATCTGCTGTCTGTCCAAGTAGTTATGCCGCAGGATCGTAGAAAGAGGGGGAAATCACGTGACAGTTAATTACTTAACGAGGTCTTTTTATTTAAGGTATTTTAAACAGTTGTATAATATTACGTAGACGTCCAATTCCTAACAGAAATTAATGTTTTCAGAAAAGAGCTAAGACAGCCCAGTTTTTACAGAGGGGCGAACAGAAGCAGGTGGGGGAAATCTGGATGCGACGTAGGCAAATGGACAGTACCTGTGGGAAAATATGATTCAATATTGAAAGCTCTTTCGTCACTGGAAAACGCGAACATATTTCTGGAACGTACTATACTCACTAACTCAGTGCTGTTTACTATATGCGGCCTTGGTTCTGTGTGGAAGACAGTTGGAACTTCATTAGTAGAAGGGGTGGGAGTGAAGTACATTAAAAAACTCAGGTACAATAAAAATTGAAGTAAAAATAAAATGATGTCCCTGTACATTGCAACCCTTCCTTCTATAGTATTTATGCCAATTTGTATCCCATTTGAAATAGGCTACTCTTGCAGTGTAATTAATCTATATTAATAATAAATCTGTAGCCGAAATTTTTCTGGTAATTTTCGATTTTCCAAACATTATTGGTCCTAACATATATAATTAACCACCCTGAAACCGAAAATCACTTTTTTGAAATTTTTGTTTGTATGTCTGTCTGTCTGTCCGTCCCTCTGTCTGTCTGGATGTTTGTTACCTTTTCACGCGATAATGGCTGAACGGATTTCGATGAAAATTGGAATATAAATTAAGTTCGTTGTAACTTAGATTTTAGGCTCTATGGCATTCAAAATACATTATTTAAAAGGGGGTTATAAGGGGCCTGAATTAAATAAATCGAAATATCTCGCTTATTATTGATTTTTGTGAAAAATGTTACATAACAAAAGTTTCTTTAAAACTAATTTTCGATAAGTTTTATTTCTTGAAAAAGTTTGATAGGACTGATATTTAATGAGATAAATGAGTTTTAAAATTAAAATAACTGCCATCTAAGGCTGTGTAATGAATTAAAAAACAAATGACTTCGTCTATAAGGGGCCTTGGACAGCAACAATCGAAAGCTATGAAAGATAGCCTACAGAGAATGTTTCTGTGTTTGTATGAAGTAATATCGGAAGCTAAATTAACCGATTTGTATAATTAATTATTAATTTACCATTTGAAAGTGTAGTTTCTCTAGATGGACATAATGGTATAATGTTATTACAGTAACTTTGATATAATATGATATAATTATATAATATAATATATATAATATATATATATTATATTATATTATATTATATATATAATTGAAGTTATTTGAACGGTTCAGAACCATAGTGGGCAAGCGCCATTTACTGAATACGTAGAAAACAAAGGTTAAAATTAAGTTATTACCATAATTCAATGGAAACCTATAACAAGTAAAATAAAATATACACATTAAATCTAAATTATGTCAATCTTCATTAAACTATGGTTGCATGTAATAAAAATTAAGAAACATGTTAAAGGAATTGTCATTGCACCAAATGAGTGTCTCTGGACCAAAATGATTCCATTTTAATTATTTAAATACAATTTAAATTAAGTAACATATTAAACGATTTGTCCTTCTATCAATCACGAATGTTCCCTGGATCAAACGTCCTATTTTAATTATGTAATTACTTTATATTTATTTCTAACGGGTGCAGCGGAGCGCACGGGTACGGCTAGTTCTTCATATTACGATAATCCAGCCGTAACGAACATCCTTTACATACAGAAACAAAAATTCTCGTTGCATCAAAAGAAATCTCTCTCCCTCGCGTCCAGTTTCGCTCACGTCATCGTGAGCTAGTTCCATCAGCGCCCCTCCAACACCTACGCACACAAACACTTCCTCTTCCGACCCACCCCAACTCATCCTGTGTCCAGAATCGCAAAGTAGATTTCACATCGCAGATTACATTACAAGACCTGTATTACTCTGTGACGTCAGAGCCGTGCCACTAATGGAACGCTGCTCCTCCCCTCGGCGAAATGTCGAAGAACTTTGAAACTTTACGCACAGCAAGGTGGAGAACTCGAGTACACACTCCAGCTACTGAAGAACATGAGAGGCCGAATATATGGGAACGGTTGTCCTCCTCTATTAACATTTCTTTCAAGGTATCTCTCCAGCCTAGGGATTGATTAAACTTCCTTACAAGCGTCCTCTATTGTCTGTGTAGAGTATCTGTAATCCTTGTTAGATCTTGATATTAAACTCGGGGTTGAAAATTTATGATAATTAAACATTCTCCCAGTTCTTCAAGTGATACTGAACTGATATGAACTTTAAACGCGTAAAAATGGAGGATTTGTTATTTTGAGTAGTAGTAGTCGTAGTGATAACCAGAGACCGGAAGTTTAGGCATTATGAATCAATAAAATATGCAGGCAAAAAGGCATCATAAATAGCTAAAATAGGCAGGTAAAAAGGTATTATAAATAGCTAAAATACGCAATAAAAGGCAATTACAAAAACCTTGCACTAGACCCAAAATGCCTTTTTGTATGTGTTAAGTCTATCTTCATTTTGAAAATAAATCTGCACGAATTATACCTTTGTGATTGAAACGTCACAGTTTTATGTTACCCTTTTCTGCCTTTTTAAATATAAATGCCTAATTTACAAAATAAATGTTTTTTCCCTTATTTATCTATCATTTATTAATTTAGTATTAAAAATTGGCTACAGGTAGATTTTAATTTATTTCTATAACCGTTACTTCACCGAATGTATATTATTGTCTTTCAGTCAGTTCATATTCTCTTTGCAACAATGAGTGCAGCCGTGCAAAATGTATACAGGGTTAGTTAAAGTCCCGCACCACCTAAATAACTTTTGAAGCATGTGGTTCAGTGACATGAAACTTGGTAAGTGGGGATAACCCTATACTAAGAACTCAATAATTGTATTACCGAGTTTTTTCTACTTCCGGTTTAACCAGACGTAACTCCAACTCTCTTATTTTAAATGTAACACCCAATATATTATTTTATTTTTGAATAGTGCTCATTAAGATCTTTTTAAAAAGTACCCACACTCGATACTTCTGTACAAATTTAGTGTTGCTAAGTCAAGAAAACAGAAAAGTGTATCGAATATTAAAATAATAAAAGACTCCTTCCTTAACAAGAACAAAACAAAGCTAGCTCACCTTCTAAATTATGTGTTCAAATTGGTAGCCCTCAGCTGCTTTACAATGTGTCACTCGATCATAGAAACCATTTAAGGAATGATTTAACCAGGCTTTAGGAATATCTTGCACCACTTCCATTTTTATTTAGCAACACTGAATTTGTACACGAGTATCAAGTGTGGGTACTTTTTGAAAATTTCTTAATGAGTACTATTCAAAAATAAAAAATATATTGGGTCTTCCATTTAAAATAAGAAAGTTGGAGTTACTTCCAGTTAAACCGGAAGTAGAAAAAACACGGTAATACCATTATTGAGTCCTTAGCATATGGTTATCCTCACATACCAAGTTTTATATTACTGAACCGTATGTTTCAAAAGTTATTTAGGTGGTGCGTTTATTATTTTAATATTCGATACACTTCTCTGTTTTCTTGACTTAGCAACACTGAATTCGTACAGAAGTATCAAGTGTGGGTAATTTTTTAAAAGCTCTTAATAAGTACTATTTAAAAATAAAATAATATATTGGGTGTTCCATTTGAAATAAGAGAGTTGGAGTTACTTCCGGTTAAATCGGAAGTCGAACAAACTCGGTAATACCAGTATTGAGTTCTTAGTATATGGTTATCCTCACATACCAAGTTTCATGTCACTGAACCGTATGCTTCAAAAGTTATTTAGGTGGTGCGGGACTTTTAACTAACTCTGTATAACAATAAGCGTTTTTACTTTATGTATTATTAATTAAAACGCCAAAGTTACGATCTCTGGATAACTTAACTACACTTCTAACTGTAGAAGTAATTTCATGTAGAAATTAAATTTTTTCTTTTTTTAAATTCTTCAATTCAGAGCTATAACAGCTAATGCAAACTGTGCTATGTGTTAGACATATCAGGCAATAAATCTCATCTAGCTTTATACCGTAATGTTAAAATCTCCTTAAATAATAGCCTTTAACTTACGAACATGACATCTGTTATATAATATTCATTACATTGACTATATAAAGAAATTATAAGCAAATGTAAGCACACTTGAAATTACTCACTGTACCGATCACAGTAGTGGAAATTGCTGTAAAAAGTCTGAAAATACTGTGGAACTTTCCACCACGAACATTTCAGAAAAGTAAGTTTCTTACAGTCAGCTTTAGAGCAATTCTGCACATCAACGTGAAAACAGAATTCTACAGGAGTGACGAATGGCTAAGGTATATGTTTTAAATATTTTAATATTGTTGTTTATTGTTGTTGTTGTTTATTGTTAATAAAATAACATTGACAGAAATACAATCTTAGTTCTTCCCTGAAGGAGTAAAAAACTCGTGCTCAGGGACATATCTAAACACAAAGATAAACACAAAGATAATTTTTTGACACAAACTGGGTCAAGAAAAAAAATTACAGGATTAAATTAAATTTAAAAATACAATTTCAATTTTAACAATTTAAGTCATACAAATACATATACACATTAAATCAATATATATTCTTTAAAAATTAAATTCCTAACGCTATTTTTGAAATTCCTGATACTAAAATTTTGCAAATCTAGATATTTATGAATTATTTTATTGTATAACCTTGGACCAAAGTAGGTACCATGGCTCAGAGCTGTGCTTGTGAAACACTTTGGTTCCTCTAGTCGTATAAAATCGGATCTTTTAGTTCCATATTTATGATGATACAATTTGAATTTATTACGTTTTTTATGTATGAAGATTAATAAGGCAATATAATAAATCTGTTTAATTTTCAAAACATTAAAATCAGTAAACAAAAGCTCGGATGAGTAATCAATTGGTTTATTAAGGCATATTTTAATGATTCTTTTCTGAATAAGTATTAGTGGAGTGAGATTAAAATTACAAGCATTTCCCCACCCTAAAATTCCATACTGGAGAATGGATTGAAATAAAGCTAAATAAATGAGACGTAAAATATTAACTGGTAAATATGACCGAAGTATAACAAAGATATAAATTGTTTTACGTAATCTATTGCATAAATATGTAATATATTTGTTCCATCGTAAGTGTTGGTCGATCGTAATGCCTAAATACTTAACTTCTGAGGATTCGGTTAATATGGAACAATCACAATTTTGAGAAGAACAATCTGAATGATGAATTTTGAGCCTAAAGGAAGATTGAGGAGATTGAAGACCACTGGACCTTAGTGAAAATGGAACAACAGTTGTTTATGTAATCAACATGTATCTTAGCCATAATGTTTTCATACGAAGTATTCATATTCTTGTATTGTTACGTGTTCTGAAGACGGCAGTTTATGCCGAAATCGTTTAACACTGTGGTTCTGATGTTCTGAATGGAATGATGAAAACTTGTTTTTTGATCTGGATTTTCTCAACAAATCGAATCACTTTTGTTTGATTTTTTAAAGTGATTTCTTGACACATGCCATTTCGAATGCAAATTCAGTGTTTTGCCACTGAATCTTCTCCCCCAGCATTTCATTATTAACTTTCATTAATAAGCTATTTACATAAACTTTCCAGAAATCTTCTCAATGTGCTCAATTCATGCTCTCAAGTTTCTACAAATTCTTAATATTACTTCCTTTTTCGAGATGTAAGTAATTACATTTTAACCATTGATTAAAAACCCCAACATGAAAGTTGAAACCATCAACGTAAGAACAGCCTTTAATTAAAACCCAGCTAAGTTCTTGGAATATTACGTTGTGTGTGTCAATGTTTTAAATATTAATTTGTAATTAGCCTAGAAGTCGTAAGTATCAAGCATTAATGATATTCTGTTACGAAGTCTTTTGTGAATTTTTGATGTGTATTAACAAGAAGCAATATGCCTTTAATGCAGATTCGTACAACGCTTTCAGACAAATCCTCTAAGTTACACTCCGAAAACAGGGAACTTGGCTCAAGAATAATTATGGCGCACAAAAACTGAAGACTTGAGCCTTCTCCCAGTCAATCTCATTTCCGAAAGTGAATCTATATTACGAAACTGCTATGTATTTACGTGCTGTTAGGTTTTTGTACTGAATTTTAAAGTATGCATGTAACATCACCTCTTTATTATTACTTTATGACTTACCAGTCCATTAAATTTATGCTTCTATTTCACCACTAAAATTACTTATATTGGAGATGTTTGAATTGGATGAAATTAAATGGGAGCGTTAAAGAGGAAAATAAAGAGGGGAAACGCGGAAAGTATTAATCAGTCTCATTTTAAGATGGTAGACGATGCAGCAAGTGTGAGAAGAAAATGAATGAAACGGGGAATAAGTGAAAGGAAAAGGGAAAAGTGAAGAGGAGGAAATGAGTTTAGATGAAAGTTTAAACAAGAAAGAAAATAAGAAGTTGAGGAAGGAAACGAAAGGAAGAAAAGTATAAAATGAATTGTTGGAGAAAGGAGAAAATGAGAAAAGTAAAGCAGGAGAAGGAAAAATACAAGTAAATTAGAAAAAAAAGATGAATAGAGGAAGTAAGGACATCAAAAAGAAGAGAAGAGGGAGAGGAAGAAACAGAGGACGAAGAGGACAAAAAAAAAGAAAGAGAATTATAAATGTAGAAAAGGACGAGAGAGCAAACGTAAAAGAAAGGGAAATAGAAAGAAAAGAACGAGAAAACCAAAGATAACAACAAGGGCAAGAGAACAAGGGGAAAGGCCAAGGAAGAAAGAAAGAAAAGGACAAGGCTAGGAGGAAAGAAAGGTAGTAGGACAAGGAAAGGAGAAAGAAAAGGACAAGGGAACCTGCTTGAATTTCGAACGTTCGATCTCTGCCACTGACAGGAACCAAATGTTTTGTTTAAGGGTACACTGGTGTGAAATTTTGTCTTTTTTAGTAAAAAAAAAAGATTTTTTTTCTTTTTGTCTTGAAAAAATTGTTTATGGTCTAAAGATGCCCTCTCCCAATTTTCATAACCGTACGACCGGTCTATCAGCTGTTTAGGGCCACATTTCTAAAAGGTTGCTCGCTCTGACGGGTAATTTAAATGTCTTGTCCACCCCTCTACTCTGAATTCTGCGACCATTTTGGAAATTACGCTGTATTTCATACATTATTTTTATATTAGATTTCCGATTGAGCCAGTGTAGCTTCTCGACTTCTCGAAACATTTCTTCATAGAATCCAACAGATGTCACTTCAAAGATATTCAGTTACAAAGTAGACCAGAACTCTTGTCTAAAGGAAAATTCTACTTGTTGCTAGTAGCCATAACAACGTGTTTTCCATGCTTGGTTTTTGTTTTGTGATACAAGAAATATTTGCAAGTTTCTAACAGATTTGTTGTTAGTGTTATAATAGTGTCTACAGTCTATAGTGATTTGTTTTGATAAGTTTACATAGTTTTCTTCAGTCGTCATCTTTATTTACTAGTGTAGGTTAGATGTCCACTGCGTAGTAGTGTATATAAGGGTAAGTTCTGCATATAATAAGCTATGCCTATATGTTTCAAAATGCCCAGAAATTAGAATAGATAGAGATCTTATTCAGTATTATCATCCCAAATTTTGAAGTCATTTTCTGTAAATTTTGCATTGTTAAAAATGCTACTCTTCCTACAAATCTTGTACTACACGCATGATTTTTTGTAGAAGTTTTTGAATGTGATCTTAACAAAACTTACTATCAGAATTATACGTAATATCCCTATTTTTTAATATTAATTTTTCTTTATACTGAAGCTGATTTTTTTTCTGTTTTATATTTTAGTGCATAAAATATTTTGATTAGTTTTTTAGTAAATAAAAAGAAAAATTGTATAGTAAGTTTTGTTTTTGAGGGCCTGACAAGTATGTAGACAAAAGTTCAGGCCAAAATGTTTGAATTTGTGGGAGGAGTAGCAATTTTGAAAAGCTAAATTTACAAAATTGTTAATAATTGACACATTTCTGTACAGACACTATTTATATGCAGCAGGACAACTGTACAAAATTTCAGAGATCTACCTAGAATAGTTTAGAAAATTGAAATTTCACATCAGTCTACCCTTAACGATTGTGCCACAGACACATAGCAATATTGTATCCAATTCAATCAGTGACGAACTGGCCAAAAAAATATTTCACACTATTACGTGCAAGTTTGAACCGCCAGACCCCTAGTTCCATATCTGAGAATACTTACCTTGGACACCTTCACAACTCCTTAAATTTCTTGGGTTGAATTTTGAAACACTCTGTACAAACATACTTACTTACTTACTTACTTACTTACTTACTGGCTTTTAAAGAACCCGGAGGTTCATTGCCGCCCTCACATAAGCCCGCCATTCGTCCCTATCCTGAGCAAGATTAATCCAGTCTCTATCATCATATCCCACCTCCCTCAAATCCATTTTAATATTATCTTCCTATCTACGTCTCGGCCTCCCCAAAGGTCTTTTCCCCTCTGGCCTCCCAACTAACACTCTATATGCATTTCTGTATTCGCCCATACGTGCTACATGCCCTGCCCATCTCAAACGTCTGGATTTAATGTTCCTATTTATGTTAGGTGAAGGATACAATTCGTGCAGGTCTGCATTCTGTAACTTTCTCCATTCTCCTGTAACTTCATCCCTTTTAGCCCCAAATATTTTCCTAAGAACCTTATTCTCAAAAACCCTCAATCTCTGTTCCTCTCTCAAAGTGAGAGTCCAAGTTTCACAACCATACAGAACAACCGGTAATATAACTGTTTTATAAATTCTAACATTCAGATTTTTTGACAGCAGACTGGATGACAAAAGCTTCTCAACCGAATAATAACACGCATTTCCCATATTTATTCTGTGTTTAATTTCCTCCCGAGTGTCATTTATATTTCACACACACATACACCGAAAATAAACCTACAAGCCCGCCATGATCAGTATGATCGACCATTTGTGGGCCATATTTGTCATGCACGTAGCATTATGATGCTGAAATACTTCTGCAGTTGAAAATGTCGTTTAAAAATATTATCCCTGCATCTAGAGTTGAAAACTTGTATAGAAGGAGCAACATTTGATTTTGGATAAAGCTGTTTCTATTGATGTAACTATAATATTTATTATAGAAAAAATCTGAAGATCTTTATAACAACGAAGAATATTCGGAGCTCGAGAGAGCTGGACTCTTATCTGGAACTGAAATGAGGACGGTTTTAATAGATCCCACTGCG
This sequence comes from Periplaneta americana, assembly GCA_025594305.2. Classification (NCBI taxonomy): domain Eukaryota; kingdom Metazoa; phylum Arthropoda; class Insecta; order Blattodea; family Blattidae; genus Periplaneta; species Periplaneta americana. The sequence continues at coordinate 28,221,388 of JAJSOF020000036.1, forward strand.
TCCGTGAAATGCGTGCAATGGCAGAGGCCAAACAAAGAGGAAAAGAATCTAATTCCCGGACGGGGACACTTTTACAGTTTCTAGACCTCCATTCATTGTGGTAATACTCTACGCGTTATACACTTTTCATACTTAAAGAGAGAACTGCTCTAAAGACCTCACGTTTCGTTAGTTAAGTCACGCAGTACTGTAGTTAAGCAGATACAATCTTTGTTTATAAACCTTGTATTTCAATCCAAATACTTATCTATTACATAGGAAGGAACTCTCAAATAGACGCAGTGGTGGGCAAAACGAACGCAACCCACAAGACAGGATTTAAATGTCAACTATATACTGTGGGAGGGGTTGCACACTACAGTGCAGTGACGGATTTACAGACAGTTGCGCCACTACCTACCATATGTAATTACTAGGGCAAGGCAATTAATGATTTTGCATCTTTTTCTTATGAAGGTTTAAACATTTAGCATATATGGAAATGTATGACATTAAAAACCTGGTTAAATAAAAGCAATTCGTTAGGGCATTTTTTTTTTTTTTTTTGCATTTTCTTAACTTCTTTACAGATATGTCATTTTTTTACAATTTTTAGGTCATTTTCATTTTTTTACACTTTTCAGGAAGGCTGGACAATTTGATTTGAGATTTTTATTATAATTCAGTATTTTTTGTCAAAACAATTTCTTGGAATTAAAATATTTGGTAGCCATCTATTTTTGGAGATGTGCATAATGAACTTGCCCACTTCTAGGAATTTTATTGAAATTCTTAAGCGTATGCTACCATTTTTGCTACCCCTATTTTTCAAGGCATTTTGAACTTTCCCACTTCAAGATGCGGAAGATTTACCCACACTGATGGAGCAGATTCCTTTCTCCAGGTAAACTGGCATTATTATGCTGTTAATTGAGGTGGTCAGTTGTGACGTGTTTAGCGCATGCATTAAACCAGGTCGCGGAAGAAGTATGTGCAAATTTTCCTGTGGATAAATTAATTGGATGCGTGAAGAAAGTATTCTTGAAAGCCCCTCTCGAATTTCAGCATTCAAAACAGCTCCAGAAATCAATTGCCATTTTCACCTGTTTTGACTAGATGGGGAACATGGCTCCAAGCTTGCAGTTATTATTGCAAGAATTTCGATGTTGTGAAGAAAGTGGTTGATTCTTTTGATAATGGTGAGTGGAGAAATAAAAAGGTTCAAGAACTGTTAGCTGATAAAGAAATTGCTGGTAAACTTTCTTACATAAATACAAATTTTGGACCTGATGTTAAAGGAAAATCCCAGGGAGAACATTAGTAGAACAGCTACAAAAAGTGGATAAAGTGGTGAATGATTTGAGACGTGCATGTGGTAAAAGTGTACGTGATGCAGTGTCAATGAAAATGAAAAACTGTCTAAGCTGAAGAACATAAATGAACATTGTGTTCAATTGGCAGACCTTTGTCTGGTGAAAATTTTCTCTTCCTGACTGTGAGTTAAATCCAGGAGATATTGCTTGCTTTCAGTTTGCTCCAATTGTTTCCGGAATCCAAGCTTTTCCATTTATAAGTCGAGTACTAGACATACAATAGACAATCATTTTTGTTTGAAAACCTCCGGCAAGTTTTGAATTGTTAACTGCAATTCAAAATTGTTTAAAAGTTGCACTTGCAAAAATGAATTTTCTGCAATAAAGGTGCTGTAACATGTATTTTTTTTTAATTTTATGTAGTTCAGTAATCAAGTGAGGGGAACTTAACGTTAATTAAAAGTATTTTCATTGGCAATGCTTTACTTTTTATTGGTAATTTTTTTGTTTTTTTTAAGGTCATTTTTGTATTTTTAGGTCATAAGTGCATTTTTATTTTGCATTTTTACCAATTTATAGGTCATTAAATGCCTTGCCCTAGTAATTACGTAGAGTCCGGATTCTTTTGTTTAAATGGGTTTTGCATTTCTTTTTGTAGACTACTGAAAATGACAAATGTCGGCGACATAGGTTCTGATTTTTATTGTTGAGTTTCATTTTACATATTTTTACATATTCTTAGTAATGATTAGGCCCGGGAAAAGTATTGCTATCAGCTTAGTATGCAACATAGCATACCTGTTTTGAGAGCTGTCAGTAGTACAGTATGGTTCATGAGAAATGAAGTAATACATGGAAGTATCATTATTTGTGCGAGATCGTGCGTATTTGCTTGGTTTCCGCACAAAACCAATCCGCTCGTAAAATTCCACATTCAACATTCCCAACGTAACACACATAACAATTTCCCTCTTCTTACCGCTTAAGTGACCTATTGATTTTACTGCTTTAGGCTTTTAACATATTATTTTTAGAGACGTTTAACATAGTAATAATTATAAATTGGAAACTTACCACTGCAATTTCACCTAAATTGCACTGTTAATTATTGTTTTTAAATATTTGCAAAAATTAAGTAAACTCTACAACTCCACTAAAGTTACTGCATTTGCAATGCAAGTAACATTAAGGAAGCCGTGAAAAAATCAACAAGATTCCAGATGCCGATGTTATTACTGCAATATGTTATATAAATAATATTGTTAAAATATTAAAATGAAAAATAAATCATTAACTAACCTTACCGTTTGTTTTAAGTTCGCATTTATAGAGTAGAGGAAAAAACAACAGACGTATATCACGGCCTGCTGGAATATAGTAAACACAGAAAACATTTTATAGCAACAATGTTGAAGATAGATCTTTTTGTTTTTAAAACTTGCCGTCATTGAACAGAAACCAAGATGGAGATTTCATTGCAACTAATTAGAAATTCCTCTTTCAGGTATGTAATAAACGATCTTCGCACAATTTAATGTTCTCGGAAATTAAAAAAATTCAACTACGTTTCGCTTTTTCAATCTTTTCCTCGAACATGAAAACGTCAACATACCGCTCTTGTAACGCATATTACTATTATGCGTCCTTCTGACTAGTTTCCAGTGATTAGCTATGAACCTTACAAAGTGCAATTATAATTTAATCTCATTAAGAGACCTAAATATTTCATTGCACTTGACATACTGGTAATATTATTTGCGCGAGATCGTGCGTATTTGCTTGCTTTCCGCTCAAAACCAATACGCGGTAAGTGTGAAATACCACATTCAGTACTCCCAACGTAACACACATAACAATTTCCCTCTTCTTACCGCTTAAGCGCCATATTCATTTACTGCTTTAGGCTTTTAACATATTATTTTTAGAGACGTTTAACAAAGTAATAATTATAAATTGGAAACTTACCACTGCAATTTCACCTAAATTGCACTGTTAATTATTGTTTTTAAATATTTGCAAAAATTAAGTAAACTCTACTACTGCATTAAAGTTATTCCATTCGTGATGCAAGTAACATTAAGGAAGCCGTGAAAAAATCAACAAGATTCTAGATGCCGATGTTATTACTGCAATATTTTATAATATTGTTAAAATATTAAAATGAAAAATAAATCATTACATAACCTTACCGTTTGTTTTAAGTTCGCATTTATAGACTGGGGAAAAAAAAAAAAGACAGACGTATATCACGGTCTGCTGGAGTATAGTAAACATAGAAAATATTTTATAGCAACAATGTTGAAGAGAGATATTTTTGTTTTCCAAAAGTTGCCGTCATTGAACAGAAACCAAGATGGATATTTCATTGCAACTAATTAGAAATTCCTCTTTCAGATATGTAATAAACGATCTTCGCACAAAATAATGTACGATACACGAGCGGTATGTTTGTTTTCATGTTCTCGGAAATTAAAAAAACTTAACTACGTTTCGTTTTTTCAATCTTTTCCTCGAACATGAAAACATCAACATACCGCTCTTGTAACGCATATTACTATTACATATTATGTAAAGAATGTAACATTTTTGTACATATCTAGGCAATCATTGAGTTTTTAATTCTTTTATTAAATTCTTTTTATTTTTCAGAGTAAATTGAATTTTTTTTCATATATATTTGGACATATATCTTAATGTCCCTGTCCCATTATTCCGACTGGAGGGCCGCTTTTTGTTCTCACTATAGTACACGATGCTGGTAAAGAGGGAGGGCTCGGAACTGACGTCGTTATGTTTTGTTTACAACTATAGAAAATACTTCAATTTCTAAAGCTGGCTTAACAGAATAGTTCTTTTATAAATAAAAAACAAACATAAAACTAGGGATTCCAACTCTTTGTCTTTAAAACATAATAGTTCGGAGTGCCTCAACCCTATACATTTGCCCTAATGCTTTCTCAGAATCTAGGATAGTCAGGTGCGCCGGTCATTTAACTATGTTACAAATTGAAAGTAGACTATTAGGGAGGGGTTTGGGTCGAGTGTCAGGTAAATCAAAATACCATTAAGTGTGCCACAAAAAAATATATATATATTTTTCTAGGAAATCTTAAGGCACAAGAAAAAGCATAAATTATGACAGAGACAAGTTGTATTTGCAATCTATACAATGGCGTGGAAATGGCAAATCACTTTCCAGGCTGTATTCTTCCACTTCAATTGACCAATTAACTTGTGACGACATATTTGTGAATTTAATGTATTAATAAATACTTACTTACTTACAAATGGCTTTTAAGGAACCCGAAGGTTCATTGTAGCTCTCACATAAGCCCGCCATCGGTCCCTATCCTGTGCAAGATTAATCCAGTCTCTATCATCATACCCCACCTCCCTCAAATCCATTTTAATATTATCCTCCCATCTACGTCTCGGCCTCCCTAAAGGTCTTTTTCCCTCCTGTCTCCCAACTAACACTCTATATGCATTTCTGGATTCGCCCATACGTGCTACATGCCCTGCCCATCTCAAACGTCTGGATTTTAAGTTCCTAATTATGTCAAGTGAAGAATACAATGCGTGCAGTTCTGTGTTGTGTAACTTTCTCCACTCTCCTGTAACTTCATCCCGCTTAGCCCCAAATATTTTCCTAAGCACCTTATTCTCAAACACCCTTAACCTATGTTCCTCTCTCAGAGTGAGGGTCCAAGTTTCACAACCATACAGAACAACCGGTAATATAACTGTTTTATAAATTCTAACTTTGGTGGGTCCCTATCACCACGGCATGGCGCATCCTCAGGTTGCGGATAGAGGAGATGGCCTCCAGATATGGAGGGTAGCTGCGAATATATTGAATAAGCAGTCGTGGACAGCCGATAAGGGTTGGTCCTCCAGCTTGGGGGTTGGGCGAAGGGCTAACAACCCATCACCGTAAAAAACAGCTTGTTACGAATCCCTACAATAAGCCTCGGAATGTATTAATAAATAGTGATTTAAATTACATATTTTATTAATAGTAAGTATTTCCCCGATATTTACTACATTTTATGTACAGTAGAACCCCGATTTTCCGACACCCTATTAACCGATTGACGGATCATGCGACTGTCTGTCTCTTACTCTTTTTTTTTTTTTGCGACAGAAACATATGAAGTACTACTGTAAGTTGTATTAGTACGTATTTTTTCTAGGAAGTGTTATTACAAGCCTTAACACTTATCCAGCTTGGTCTACTGTTCAAGTTGCCGTACTGTACAACTTCTGTATAAAATGTATTCCACGAGTGTCAGAAGAAAACTTTTTGTGATAAGTATCGAGAAAAATGCAAATAATTCAGTGGTTTGAGGAATGAGAAACTGTGGCTCATCTCGCATCAGAATACGAGACTGATGTTACAACTGTGTGCGATTTAATAAAAATCAAGGATAAAGTGTATAGAATATGTAAATCTACAACATGAGACCTCTAGCCCTACTATTCCTATATTTCCGCTGATAGCCATTACAAGGAGTTTCCTTGGCCCTTAAAAGCACGTCGTTGACAACCGAACTTAGATTAGTGAACTTCTGATCCACTACCTAGCATGTTAAACATAAGATCACGGAGGAAATTACGAAACTTCAGCTCTTATTCACTTAATTTACGAAAGTATTTTATGGTACGGATTATCCGATTTTTTCGATTAACCGTCCAGTTAATCCCCTTCATTACCACGGATAATAGAGGTTCTACTGTACATATTTCGCACTTTCATATTACATAAAAATCCGGGTAGAAGAGTTCATTCACGTGATACTTAATTAATCATTTTTCAAAGCAATTTCTTAAAAATTGGAATTTATATCTGTGTATGCAATTCTCCCAGGGACCGGCAATCCTAACTGAGGTTTTCCATGGTTTCCTCAGTTATTTCCAGGCAAATTCCGGGATTGTACCTCTTGAAAGTCCGCCCATGGACGGCGATCGAAAATCGAAAAATCGAAGGAGAATTGGGAGGAAAATTTAAAAGGTACGCAAAACGCGTCCTTGCAAGGGGTTGGGGCTGTACAAAACTAAATATGTGAGCTCCAAGCCTGTTGGCCACTAGTCTCACTCCGTGGGTTACGCTGCTAAGGCCCTCTGAAGGAGCTCTAGAAAATTTTGAAGGAGAAGAAGAAATTGGACGTAACCTCTTAGGTGCAAGGAGACCACATACGTGAGGGGGCTGAGATTGATCAAGTGATCACGGAACAGGGCGAGGAGGAGTTGGCTGGTGTTTGCCGTTAGGATGGCAAGACGCCGTCATCTGTTGTTCGATGACAAAGCATGTGAAGGCCGTCGGAAGAAGCGCCGTGAAATTTAATCTGCAATTTAAGAGGTTCCTGTCCTTTCAATTTGCGACTTATTGAGTGACCTCGTATATTTAATAGACTATTAATATTATCTGAACTAGGGCATACATCGCTTATAATAAGAGGTGGAATATGTATGGGGAAGGGCATATAGGTCCGTGGCCCATTTCTTATAGGGCTCATCCCGACATTTGTCTTACGCCTGAGGAAAACCACGGAATACCTTAGGCTATTATCTTAGGAGGTGATTGTTGTCATGAGCCTTGTTGAATCGTCTCAATTTTGAGACAAGCCATTTGGCTATATGATGGCTCAATTACGAAGAGGAGCTCAATTACGAAGAGGATCCTTCCCTTAATCCTTTCATATGTGTGTGAGTGAATGCTGTGTAATGTCTTAAATGTTTATGTTGTATCGGAGGTGGCCCTGGCATTGAGCTGATCCCTCATCGGGGAGGCCCTCCATGTCCTTGTGTGGTCAAAAAAGTATGTATGTGATCCATAGCTTAATACCTCTCCCGACAGGTCGCGGCCCTGTAAGGCCCGTGTGGCGTGGATCGTGTAATTAGAACCTAAAAGGGAGAGGTTAAACTAAGGGAAAGAAGAAGAAGAAGAAGTATGCAATTCTTAGTTGTGCAAGGAGATGAACACCACTTAAGCGGGATCTATGGCAGGACTTTATAAATTTCATTTTAGAAACCAGCTGTTCACACTGGTAGGTTGATGAATACATACTCATTATTTTCATAGCAAACTGTCTGAGCAGTGGATATGTGGTACTGAACATATTTTCAAGAATGTTAACCCCTAGCACACCTTCACATTCTGCTTTCAAATCCAGTACCTCTAACTGCAATTCTGGGATAACATTTTCAATTTCAACATGAAAAGGAGTGAAAATGTGAGCAAATGCTGGGTAACTTTCGGTGCTGGACCCCGGACTCATTTCACCGGCATTATCACCTTCATTTCATTCAGACGCTAAATAACCTAGATGTTGATATAGCGTCGTAAAATAACCCAATAAAATATAAAAAAAAATAAAATAAATCTATCTACTGTAAGGAAATCTTCACTGGACCATTTTTTCCATCATAAATTTATGGAATCGAACTCCGTCCACGTTTTATGGGAAGTTATCATCTGACTGAGCTACTGTTGCGTCTTTTGTTAGAAATTTCAGCATAGTTCTTTCTAGAGTCGAATAGAGTACAGAATTGTGTGTGTTCTTTAACCATTGATCTAGTTGTGACAGCGATAAGTTGTTGACCCGGACCTTAAGGAACAAGCGCCTTCTTTTCGGCTCTTTCCGTATGAGATCGCATGACCTCAGTCGCCCTTCATCACCCCTAATCTTCCGCTCAATACCCGAAAATCCTGCCATAAAATATGAGTCAGTTGCGCTCTTCACATGAGAGCTTCTATGCTCCACAGTTCGTAGTGAGCCCACGAATGCTGAAATGATGGTGAAAGTTGTTTTATTCTCTGTCTTCGTAGTTTTTTCTTTCTCTTCTTTTTGCATGATTACAATCGTTCCCCCCTCCTTTAATCTTCTTTTTCTCCTCCATCGCTTTTTATTTATTTCATATCCTATTTCTCCCCGTCTTATTCCTCTTGTCACAGCTTAGTCAGGAGGCTTTTCCTTGCAGTCGGATTCTAATAGCTCTCTTAAAATATTCTTTCGATATCAGTCATGGATGAGAATGGCCAGAGGAAAATACAGGGACATCATTTTATTTTTATTAACATTTTTAATATTAACTTGCCTATACCTCTGGGTCAACGCCATTTGCTATCCCCTTCCACGACTGGAGTTCGATGATACTGACGTAATATACAAACAAATCACTTTACTAGGTATAGGAGGGAAGAAAAGTAGTTCATCCATTTATGTAAGGTGGGAAATATTGCACTTTTGAGTTTAATCATTTTCATTAGGTTTTTGTTTAATAAAAATACAGTACAGTATTAACAATGTGTGTTTTTACTCACGAACTGAGCTGTCCATGTGGACGTATTCATTATGCAGTGTATAGTATACTGTCTACAACACATTAGCGTACAATATAGAGAATGAAGTGAAATTGAAAAATAATCATAATATGGATATTTAAACACATTTCGATACAGGCTTTAGTTCTAATGTGCGTATTATCGCACTATAGAATATTGTACTTAATTCCAATTACCAGTTCTTCGTACTAGTAACTCATGTTGAAATAATTCTGTACCTGCTCTATGAAAGAGTACATTACGTACTGTAAATTCAATCTTCACTTCTGCCCAAAAAGATAAAATTACTCAGACATACTATCTACTGTCCGTCCAAGTGGTTATGTCGTAGGGTCGTAGAAAGGAGGGAAATCACGTGACAGTTAATTACTTAATGAGGCCCTTTTATTTAAGTTATTTTAAACAGTTGTATGATATTACGTAGACGTCCAATTCCTAACAGAAATTAATGTTCTCAGAAAAGAGCTAAGACAGCCTAGCCACTAGCTGGCGAATAAAAGCTGGTTGGGGAAACCGGGATACGACGTAGGCAAAAGGACGACAGTACCTGTGCGAAAATGATTCAATATTGAAAGCTCTTTCGTCACTGGAAAATGCGAACATATTTTTGGAACTTACTGTAGCTACTATGACTGTATATGCGGTCTTGGATCTGTGTGGAAGACGGTTGAAGGGGTGGGAGTGAAGTACATTCAAAAACTCAGGTACAATAAAATTGAAGGAAAAATAAAATGATGTCTCTGTACTATCCTATCATTTGGCTCTATTTCGTCTTTGTCTTTATGCCATTCCCTCAAAATACTAGTATCATCATCATAATCATCATCATCATCATTCTAAAATCATCTCCAAATTATCGATGTTATGAGCATTACCAGAACTGTACCACAACTGCTATATCAATATTATTTTCTCGCCGTGTCGAACTCAAGCATTGTCAAAAAATACTTGCAACTTTAAAAGAACGTGGCAAAACAGTTGTGTTACAATGGATCCCAGGATATTGTAATTTACATGGGAATGAACAGGCTGACACATTAGCTAAGAAGGGTGCCAATCTCAAAATAAACCCACGGAAACCTTTGTCATTTAGCTCAGTAAAACAATATATCAAGCAACTACAAAAATAATCACCAACAAGAACTGGACATAAACATTTCGCAACAACGTAGGAAATTACTGAAGGATATACCTCCTGAACCCAGAAGACTGGCAGTTGCAAGCTTTCGTCTTAACACTGAACATGACATCCTGGGTAAACACCTCAATCGTCTTGGCATCCTGCCATCAGCATCCTGCATTTTGTGCCATCAACAGGAAGACATAGATAGACAACATCTTGCAAAATGCCCTGCTCTGAAATCCTCCAAGGAAGTCGACCGCTACTGGGAAGCCAGGGCGCGAATGTTTTAATTACTTAATCCGTAGTTTTGTTCACCACTTTCTTGTTTTTCCTCAGTCAATGATAGCAAATATCATGTACTAGCCATTAGACAAATAAATAAATATTATCACCATCAAAACCGCCATCTCCTCACCGTCACCACAAAAACTAGGCCTATATCGCCATCATCATAATCACAACCACTATATCACAATCGTCACCGCCACAACCTCCATACCACAAACGTCACCATAACAACCTTTATATCACCGTCGTCACCACTATAACCGCTGTCACCAACGCCACCAGCATGACTATCCAGTTATTCTACTACCTCATTTCGAATTTGTACGTTTACCTTCTTTATTTTTCTTCCGATTACCGTGCTCTTTGTATTGTTTTCATGTATCTTCAACCCATACTGCTCATATCTGTTATTTAGCTCCAGTAGCATACGCCTTAATACAGTTATTCCCAACCGGTGTGTCACGCAGCCCCATAGAGTGTGTCGCGAAATTTTGGAATTGAAAAATAAATTTTATGCCATCCCGAGAGTCTCTTTACTACGAATTTTTTTATTTACAACGAAGTCTTTGATATAGTACATTTTATTTTGAGACAGACTTTACCAATGAAACGTCATGTCTTCTCTAGTTGTTGGACGCACCTGGTAGAACATGTCTTTAATTCCCTCCCACAAGAAGAAGTCAATTAGAACGAAGTCAGGAGATCGGACTGGCCAAACTGCTGGTCCTCCTCGTCCAATTCACCGTAGGGGAAATAAGTGTTTAATAACTCGTGGAGCCCTACGTGAAAAGTGAGCCATGCAGCCATCCTGCTGAAGTCACATCAGTAATCGAAGCGCAAGGGGAATATCATAAAGCAACTGGTGCATGTTTCTACCATTCAAGTTCTCCTCAAAAAAAGTATGGTCCTATGACTATATGACTCGGTGTCCGAGGAATCCACACCATGTGTTGAGGTTCCAGATGTGCTGGTATTCCACTTCACATAGCCAGTGTGGATTAACCGGAGACGTTGGGCGTTGTAGAGATTCACCTGACCATTACTTTTGAAAGTTGCCTCATCAGTGCACAGAATTCTGAGTTCAAAATCACGGTCAGTGTTTAGAAACCAGTTGCAGAAAACAACACGATTCTGGAAGTCATGTCCCCGAATTTCCTGATGAAGATGAATATGGCATGAATGAAATTTGTTGTCTTTCAGAATTCTAAACACTGTTATAATGGTATAATCCTGAGTCATGGGCAAGTCTTCTTCTGGGAGAGAATTAAAGACATGGTTTACCAGGTGCGTCCAACAACTAGAGAAGACATGAAACAAAGAATTAGAGAAGCCTGTGGGTCTCTCAGCTGTGCTGAAGTGCAATCACGGATGTTAGGAGGTGATCAGAACATTGTTTAGCACAGGGTAGCGTACATTGTGAACACATAGTGTGAAAAGTGTACGTACAAGAACAACATACAGTATTTCTCAAAAGATAATATTTTTGATCCTTTGTGAGTAAATAATAAAAATTACAAAAAAAAGTTTCAGTAAACGTTGTTTCTTTTTAAAAGTAGTTTCCAATAGTACCTTCAACGACCCGTTCCCATTTGAAATTTCGAAGTTGACCACAGGTACACCTACTTCCCGTTTGTTACGGGAAATGGAACTATCACTAATCGATTCTTTACATAGATTTTGGTCATAATTTTTTTTTATGAACAAGCAGTATCATACAGTTTTCGAGAAAAAAAGGCTGATACGGGTGGTTTGAAACACCCCGTATGAGATTTCCATTCATATTATATTAAATATAATAAAAGTAGGACCTATAAGAAATTAAACAAAACATAGATATAAACGTATATAAAAAGTCAGTATCTTACTCATAAAACCAAGTTTGTGATTAATAATAATTATTAATACTATCTACACTTTTCAGACATAACCAATTAGAAAATTATACTTAATACCTAGGAACAAAGAAAGAGTTATACTTTGTTACATAGGATTCACCTAGAATAACTGAAATTCGCCTAACGGCTGAGGAAAAACTGGAAATAGATTTAACTAGTAATCAGTCTAAGCAGTAAATGAATTCACTATCATCTTCACCACTGCCATCACCATCTCCATCACCACACAGTTCTGTTCTATAGTATTCTGTCATTTCTGTGTAATATTCCTCTAATTTCTCTCTTATACCGAATTTTGCACACCTCTACTCCCTCTTACTTATCTGTCCGATTCCACAGTCTTTCTCGTACCATAACTTAAATACTCGGTCACAATATGATAACACGCTAGAAATACCACTGCACACATCATCTCTTTATCTTTCATCTTTCACTGTTGCTACTTCTCGTCACTGGAATTCTCTGCCGCCTGAAGTGAAGGGCTGCCGAACTTTAATTTTCTTTAAATTTAAATTAGAAAATACCTTTGGGAGAGTCGGGTAGTATCGGACATCGGGTAATATCGGACAGTGAGTTTCTTTCATCTACCACACGATGATAGTACCTGATTGACATGGTTACGTTTCTGTGATGTCGCATAGAGAAACGTAACCATGTCATTCAGGTACTACCATATGGTGGTAAATGAAAGAAACGTACTGTCAGATATTACCCGATGTCCGATACTACCGACTCTCCCTATGGTGAGTTGCTAGACCTAACGCGTTGCAAATATTCCACTGGGTAATGAGTTTTGGAATAATATTCTGGGGAAATTCCACAGATAGTAACAGTATATTTCTATTACAAAAAGAGTAATTAGAATAATAGCAGGTGCCAAATCTAGGGAATCTTGTAGGACTATTTTCAAAAAACTACAAATAATGTCCATGGCTTGTCAGTATATCTTTTCATTAATAGTCTTCCTCGTATGCAATCGTGAAAACTTTGTAACTAATTCAACAGTTCATAGCATAAATACACGTCAAAAATGACTTTCATACTCCATCGGCAAGTCTATCGTGCTATCAAAAGGAGTGCGTTATATGGCAGTAAAAATTCTTAACAACCTCCCTATCGATTTAAAAATGATATTCAAAACAGAAGATTATTTAAGGCCAAATTAAAGAAGTACCTAATTTCTCACGCCTTCTATTCTGTAGGTGAATTCATGACATTCAATAACACTTCATGAAATTGATATTAAAACTATGTGTTGTACAAGTAGACTATATTGTAAATCTCGTCTGTCCGTATATTTCATCTAGACTGTGACTATAAATTAAGACTTTATGTATTTAGTTTTTAACTTGTTCCATATTCTAGCTGTAAAGCAATGTATGAATACCATGGAATGTTAATAAATACAATACAATACAATACAACGCCAATATGTATCCCACTGTGTTGTTTTTTATTATTAATCTATTTTTGTGTACATTTTATTCAATTGTCGGTTTCTGGTTTAATTATGTAAATCCTACTTAATAGTAATCAAATACTAATATGTATACTAATGTGTTTATTTTTATTTTTACTCTGTACATTTTTTATTGAATTATCGGCTTCTGTTTTTATGTGATTCTAACAACATTAATATGTATTCCACTATGTTTATTTTTATTTTATGAGGTAATTTTTATGTAACTACCTCTTTTGATCTCATTGTGGACCTAAATTGTATCACTATGTAATTACTTAATTCCGATCCAGTTTTATGTTCAACTGTGTAAGCAAGTTTTAATCCTGGTTGAGTGTAGGAGAAGGCCTTACGGCCTTAAATCTGCCAGGTTAAATAAAGCCATTATTATTATTATTGTTATTATTATTATTATATTCCAAATCCTTAATTAAATTCATTATCTTCAGCATATTCTTCTATCTCTCTTCGTTTCTCTCACACCTACCACTATTCCTTTCCTGTCTCTCCTGAATGTAGCGTTCCTATGTGATTTATGATGCTACAGGGACATCATTTTATTTTTACTTCAATTTTTATTGTACCTGAGTTTTTGAATGTGCTTCACTCCCACCCCTTCTACTAGTAAACTTCCAACCGTTCACGACACAGAGCCGAGGGCGCGTAAGCAGTACTGAGTTAGAGAGTATAGTACGTTCCAGAAATATGTTCGCGTTTTCCAGTGACGAAAGAGCTTTCAATATTGAATCATATTTTCGTCCATTTGCCTACGTCGCATCCCGGTTTCCCCCACCTGCTTCTGTTCGCCCCTCTGTTAAGTCTAGTAGCTGGACTGTCTTAGCTCTTTTCTGAAAACATTAATTTCTGTTAGGAATTGGACGTCTACGTAATATTATACAAGTGTTTAAAATAACTTAAATAAAAGGGCCTCGTTAAGTAAATAACTGTTACGTGACCCCCTTTCTACGACCCTGCGACAAAACCACTTGAACGGACAGTAGATAGCATTTCTGAGTAAATTTATCTTTTTGGATCGGGCAGAAGTGAAGATTGAATTTACAGTACGTAAGGTACTCTTTTATAGAGTAGGTACAGAATTATTTCAACATGAGTTACTCGTACGAAGGACGAAACTGGTAATTGGAATTAGGTACAATTGTCTATAGTGCGATAATATGCACAAAAGAACTGAAGCCTGTATCGAAATGAAGGGCCACCATTTTCAAATATGTGTTTAAATATTCATATTATGATTATTTTTCAAATTTTACTTCTTTCTCTATATTGTACGCTAATGTGCTGTAGACAGTATAATATACACTGCATAATGAATACGTTCGTGTGGATAACTTAATTCGTTAGTAAAAACACTTCTTCTTAATACAGTACTGTATTTTGATTAAACAAAAACATAATGAAAATTATCGAACTCAAAATCGCGATATTTCGTAGTTTACGTAAATGGATGAACTACTTTTCTTCCCTCCTATATCTAGTAGAGTGATTTGTTTGTGTTTTACGCCAGTATCATCGAACTACAGTCTTGGAATAGCAAACTGTTTCCGGTTCTCTAAAGATATAGACAGGTTAATATTAAAAATGCTAGTAAAAATAAAATGATGTCCCGGTAGTTTTTTATGGATATAATATTCTATTTTAAATTGGTTATTTAACGATGTTGTATAGATGAGTCCTAGGCCTCTCTTACTTCCTGTTTACTTACTTGTCACAATCACAATAATTAAATCTCTTCACTTATACCCCTAAGAGAATTCTCAGGCACCGAACTCTAGTCTCTTTGATGATGATTTAACAAGCAAAGCTACTTTGAGAAAAGAATTCTTTTTTTTTTTGTAAATTGCAAATGCGAATTACAAAATCTATTTCCTTCGATCAACTCTACTTGATAAACGGAAATGGATTCAGAACTTTGAAGTCTATTTTCCCATGTAAGAATTTCCATATGTCGGAAGGTTTCACATTTATATCGTCTCTAAATTTTTCTTCTTTTTTTCTGGCCTCTTACGAGAATGGATAAGCTAAAAGTTATTTTACGGTAGGAAAGAGAAATGACTTTCAGGAACTTCTGCAACATCGACATTTATACTGAAGACATTGAGCGTGCATGAATGTTCTATGTCTGATGATATTATGCAGTTGATTAAACACTAAACGTGCCCAACGTCAATCCTATTAGCTATCCCGTGACATTAGTTCGATAGAGAATTCAGTGACCATGCTCATTAATACTAGACTGTGCAAGTTCGCGCATAAAAACGGCTAAAATTATAATGCATGTGTAAAATTCACTTAACATTGTTAATTCGTGAAATATGAAATACATTAAACACATTAAAAAAAATAATGTATCAAAAATATTTACTTTAGAAACTCAAGTTTCAACTTATTCATTTATAGTTTTCTGTACACGAGGAGGTCTTTCACTGCAAGTCCGGCATTCCCAATCTTTCGTATATTCTAGCTTTTCTCTTAGTCTTCGCAAATGATCCACACAAATGTCATATAATATGTTATATCTTTTTATGGCCCGAATTCTTCTCCCGTTCACCATTCCTTCAGTGCATCCTTCAGTAGGCAGTTTTTTCTCAGCCAATGACCCAGCCAATTCCTTTTCCTCTTCCTGATTAGTTTCAGCATTATTCTTTCTTCGTCCACTCTTTCCAACACAGCTTCATTTCTTATTCTGTCTGTCCACTTCACAAGTTCCATTCTCCTCCATATCCACATTTCAAATTCTTCTATTCGCTTCTCCTCACTTCGTCGTAATGTCCACGTTTCTTCCCCATACAATGCCTCACTCCATACAGAGCACTTCACGCAACATATATATATGATGATGATATGTTGTAATTTCGGTGACTCATGAGAAGACGAGAGCGGACTGAGGAGGAAGGGATGTGAACAGACAATGTACGACAACACGTGCAATATTTGTACTGCAGTAACAGGAAACATTAGGTCTCCTTCTGTTCAACTTAGCTTTAATTTCCATGCGCATTCTTACTCATGTTTCCTGCACGAGTAATAACCTGGCTACTGGGATGCTTATCTGAGCGATGTTTATAATAATCAATATTTGTACTGCAGTAAGCGGAAACATTAGGTCTCCTTCTGTTCAACTTAGCTTTAATTTCCATACGCATTGTTACTCATGTTTCCTGCACGAGTAATAACCTGGCTACTGGGATGCTTATCTGAGCGATGTTTATAATAATCAGCAGCGATAGTCAAGAAGGTCACATTCTTTCCGCTCGTATTCTCCTGAGTAACAGACAGTATGTGCTTTTGTTTTCGTATGTTAGTGTGATGTATTTGTTTTGTTTTTGTGGTTCTGTTGCGTTTCCTTGTTTGCGTTTAATCCTTGGACTATGATGTTGTCTATTATGTTGGGGATTTATCCATTTTCCTGTGCTATTTATTTGCGTTATAGTCTTGTTGGCTCGTAGGAATGTTCAGTCTGTCTCTCATGGATCGGAATGCTGCGTGTTTGTGTTGTGTGGGGTGATTGGAGGTGTTGCGTATATGTGTTACAATGGTAGTTATTTTCCGTATATTTCGAACGTAAGTTTCTTGTCTATAATTGTTATTGTGATGTCTAAGAAATTTATGCATATGTTGTTTTCTGTTTCTAGTACATAGTGTAATTTTGGATGTATTTTGTTTATATGTCTGTGTAGATTTTCAAACACAAGAACAAAACAAATACATCACACTAACATACGAAAACAAAAACACAAACAAGATTGCATCACTTGTCAAGAAACTAAAATCTAACATTGCATACAGAACACAAAACACACTACAAAAATATTTTAACCCACAGACAAAACACATAAATAAATATAACTTAACAGGTGTATACAAACTATCATGCAATAGTTGCAACGACTTCTACATCGGACAGACTGGAAGATAATTTCAAACACATTACAAGGAACATATCACAGCCATAACAAACCACACAACAATCCAACCTACGCAGAACACATCACAAACTCCAATCACAACTACAGCAACATAGACACTGGCATGAAAATACTACACATTCAGTCAACAAACGGAAACTTAACACTCTGTAACAGAGATGTTCAATTGTAACTCGTACGAGGTAACCCTGGCGTAAGCAACCGCAGCGCATATTCTTTAAGGTCGTTTTTCCTATTTTATATGGAAAGTTATTGACCTTAGCAGAGCATGCTTGACATGCAATATCTCCTGGTTTTATAGGCGTTTGGACACCCATGCTCTAGGACAATATGAAATTTACAAAGATACAAAACACACCCCCAGCACATCCTGAACACTCAACTAAATTTAAAAAAAGCATACCCTTTTCAACACAATCATGAACACACTCCACCACAAAAAGAAACCAGAAGACAGCGCTGGATCTTCACTAGGTTTCAGACAATGGAAAATTCCACTTCGAAACAAGTCAGCCAGGTAAAATTTCTAATATTAACACAGTAAAATAGTTACAAAGTTAATCAGTGATTATAAGCTTATAAGTGTTAAAAGTATATGTATGTATGTATTTATTCACACTACAAATGGATATATATCCGGTGGCAGTTGTAACTAGTTACACTCAATAATGACAATAATAAACACAATTAATAAAAAATACATTAATAATAATAATAACAATAATAATAATAATAATAACAGGAGCATCCTAAATTAAATGAAGCACGATCACTTAAAATAACAATTAAAGTAAATCTAATTTGTATCTTAACCCTAAGTTTGAACTAAAACTCACGAGTATGATATGTTCATACCTGCACAAGTACCTCTCAGCACTACACTCATTTCGCTGTCAACTCACTCACTGACTGGAACTACGACACATTTCACTGATTCTCTCCTGATTTCACTAACACTTCAAAAACATTTCACTGTTCAAATAATTTGCACTGCCACTATAACTATAAAGCTTCACTGACAGAAACACAATTCACTTACACAACACACTTCTTCACTGATACAACACTTCAATAACAAATATCAATTACACCCTTAAAATAGTGTGTGTAATATATTACCATCTATTAGTAAAGTCTTTAAGCCTATTTTTAAATACATTTTGGTTATTGGTAAAGCCTTTAGTAAGTCTGTAGGTAAAGCGTTCTAGTCCCTGATAGTACGATTTTGAAAAGAAAACTTTCCAGTGTCCGTCCTCTGTCTTCTTTCCTTCAATTTATATGAGTGGTCGTTCCTTGAAAAGTAATTTGGCGGCTGCAACCTATGGAACAATGAAGAGTTAATTTGACTTAAAATTTTACAAGATTTACTTGGCATACTAAACATTTTTGGAATGTCAATTTTACTATTCCAGTTTCTTCGAAGATTGATTCGATGCACATAATTCAATGATACAAATAATTGTCACTATTGCATGGACTAAACTCAGATTCGTATAAGACAAACTGTCATAGAAAAGTCTACAGCGTTCACAGCACTTGACTAGGAAAATATCCTCTGTCCCTAGGGGCTACCAGGCATCAAACGTTTTTGAGTTCAAAGTTGGCCGAGGAGGATCGATATACTGTATCGGGGCGATAAAAATCTATACAGTGTCTGTCTGGCTCAGCATCCAGCGTGACGGACGTTGCTACCAGAAGCTGAATAACAATGTTCAGATCGAGGGTAACAAACATGCCCTACGCCCAACTATCTGAACCAGAACCACCCATCCCCATACCATCCTGGCTACAAAATCCATACACTGTGGAGCAGAACATATTTTCTTCGTCACTGTATAGCCAAGTGACTAATATTCTAAATTGAGGAAGCAAATCCTTCTGTGATTTTCTGTGGTTTTCATTGGGCAATAAGACAAATATCAAGATGCGCCCTGAAAGCTATGGGCCACAAAATAAGTTACTTCCGCATTTTTAAGTTTTAAGCCTGCTTTTGACTTTTGAGGACTTATGAAACAACTATATAATAGCCTATGCAAGAAGGCATTCTCTAGTCTCCATTCTCAATTCACTAAAAAGATTATACAATTAAATTATACATCTAAATTGAAACAGACTCTGTTGCAGATTCTCATTCACCCCACTTCTGCTATTGCGACGGTTAGGATTCATTCCTCCAGAAACTACAGCGAGTTCATAACGCGTGCGTCCGCTTCATTGTAATGTTGGGTGCTACAGCGCCAGCCAAAAAATATATACACTCTTTAAGGAAAGAAAACTATTTATTATGTTATATTATAAATGTATTAATTTGTCCTACAGAATAATATCTGCAATATTGACTATTAATATTTGAGGAGAAAAATTCGCTCCGGCTCCGGGGATCGAACCCAAGTCCTTGGTTCTACGTACCAAACGCTCTGACCTCTGAGCTACGCCGAATTCAATCCACAGTACCGGACCGAACCCTCCTCCTTCAATGTTTCCCTTTGTGACCTGACACCAAGTTAGGCATATATGTTGACGTATATATCCAGTGCCAACTGCCATTATACTAAGAACGCACTCAGCTGAGTGACTTGTTTGGGTGGATTCGCAGTTACTTGCACAGTAATCTGTACAAATATATGCATTGCAGCCGGAACGAATTTTTTCTCCTCAAATATTAATATTTATTATGTGTTTGTTTTACATTTAAATACTGATCACACATGTAGTACTGTCTTCAGTTAAGCATATGGCTACTTTAGATGTTCAAAATTTTCGCCGTTGGCGGCCAGACACATAACACAACGACGAGCGGTCGCCGCAGCTACGTCGGTCAATGGCGAAGGTCCTCCAGCGTGCGCGGCTTACGTCGATAGACTTGATCTTTCACAGTTCCCCACAAGTAAAAATCTATAGGAGTTAGATCTGGCGACCGTGGGGGGAACTCAATGGTCCTTCTTCGTCCAATCCAATGTCCCTGCAGATTGTCATCCAGGAAAGCTCGTACGGCTAGGTGGTAGTGTGGTGGTGCCCCATCTTGTTGGTAGAAGACCTCATCATCGGCTCCATAAAGCGCACGTAACCTGGTATAATTGATGTTCGTAACATTTCGAGGTATACTTCTCCAGCGACAGCGCCATCAAAGAAAAAAGGATCTTACTAAGCCCCTAGATGATAGTCCACACCACACATGAACCCTGGTAGATTGACCGCCTTATTCACATGAACATGCGGATTTTCCGGTGTTCAGTAGACGCAGTTGTGCCGATTCACTGTTCCATTAAGTTTAAACTGGGCCTCATCAGACCACACTACCTTCGTAACCTTCAGAATGCATTTTCGCTGCTCGAAAATCGAGCGTGCTCCAGCCATTTTATTTTCTCACTATCGTGACGAAAGTACCGACATCTTTTGAGCGAAAGACCATACTACAACCGGTGAACTCTATTAAAATGGAGGCACCACCACAATGCTCTTTCCTGTCTAAAAGCATGACCGTAGACGCCATGTTGAAGAGGGTGTTGCTCTCTCTTTCTAATTAATGTCTTTCAATGAATCAATTTCATGTTGTAGTTTGCCGATAAGCTATTAATATTTGACTATAATTGTTTGTTTACTATGCCGTCTTTGCTTATCTTAAAAGTAAATGATTTGCATTAACGTTTTCGATACATGTGTATCATCTTCAGATGTGAAGTGTTAAATTAACATTTATAATGAAAACCTTGCCTATTAGATGGAACTTAATATGATGATATTCGAGTCATACTAATGTGATTGCATTAGACTTAACTTAAGTTGATCTATGATATACATGTTATGTTAGGTTAAAATCACTTGCAGTTCATGTGGTATAATCTAAAATATATAAAACTATTTAAGAATTGTTTACAACTATAAATGTAGTCATATAAATGTGAAAACTTTGTAGAAACACTTTAAAAAGTTTAAAAACACTTTGAACACTTGTTGGCTGTGTTTGCCGGTTTAGACTTCGTTGAATAGGGCAGTTTCTGTTGATCTTGATGTTTGACAACGGATTAAAGCACAGTGTCGTTTTGTCACTAACATGTCTATATTTTATTAAAATGTATGTTGTTAAAAGGTTTCATCCAATTGTGGTTGATAAATTGATGTAAATCATAGATATATATTACTGATACAAGATGGAAGTTGTCGGGTCCATAAGTTTAGTACAGCCTTGCGTGTCTGTAACAATATGCATAAATATTAATAAATTGAATTGAAAATTTAGCTGGTGTTGTTTTAATTTTGGTTGAGACTGCTTGGGGTAATGACTGTTACGAGAGAAAATGACACGGTTTGACGTGTGTTGATCTGCTCCTACTTGATGCTAGGCTGATACTAAAGTGATGGGCTCTCTGACAGTATTTTAAGTTACGTTGTCTAATACCGGAAGTGGAGGGGGATTGGTGGGACCTGTGTGTGTATGTTTGGCCCAAGCAAAGGCGGCATAGTAAACAAACAATTATAGTCTTTCAATGAGTCTTTCGTGAGGTTGATGTTGCACATGCATAGTAAGTAATAAAAATACCATTAGCGTAAGATAGCATTCACTTCAAGGCAGACAAGGACAACACTATGTTAGAAAGAGATAGCAATACCCCGGCGCTCAGCATTCGCCTCACACTTTAAATTATTGAGTAGTGTGCAGTTTAGTATAGAGCTCACTGACTACAACATACTCATAATTCAGATCAATTGCCAAAATTAATATCCCTATACAGTTTGACAAAGTGTGTATACATTTTTGGCGGGCTCTGTATATATGAAATAAGTATTATAGATTAAACAGGTAATCCTTTTTGATTATTTTATTATTCATCAGTGCACGTTGAAACATGACAAGGATATCTAATATGTTCTATTTATCAAATCTTGATTTGAATTCGTTGTTGTTGTTATTGTTGTTTAGTCAATTGTCCGCAGTGGGTCTGAACTTCACAAGTGATACCAAAAGGCACCATTTGTAGAAGCAACTAGGCCAGCAAATAATGGGGTAGGGGTGGCCAGTTTCTTTCCCCCTCCGTTGCATATATCGCCATCCCTTTAAAATTCAGTAGGGTGTTCGTATCTCTATAATACGTCGATGAACGTGAGCAGCTTCACTAACTTCCTGGATGTTACAAATATTCTTGGAAAATTCAACAATTTCCAAAATATCAGCCATTTTTCTTATGTCTACGTATGAAAGTCGAAGCCAAAGTCTAGATTTCCGACGACTTCGAAGTAAAGTCACGATTGAAGTTTGCTGAAGTTAAAGGTCGACTGTGAATAGGAAAATGGCGACTTTATACTTTCCAAAGTCAACTTCGAACCAAAGTTTTGTTTATTAATATGACTCTTAGACACTTAACAAACTTTTGAATCTCGCGACAACACGTCGTTCCAGATTTAATCGTTTCAAAGACTGGACACAAGTGTAGAATAGGCTAGATGTTAGCTGGATTGTAACCAATAAGAAGAGAACGACAGAGAAGATCTCCCAAAGGAGTTGGAAAATATCACGTGGAATCCGAAATGGGCCAAGTTCTGATTAGATTCGTATCTCGATTCTGTCGGCGATAAGGATTTCATCTCGAAAAGTAGGTCGAAATGGAAAAAAATCTTCTAGTGTACTGTTACGAATTCTCATCTCTCCTCCTCTTAACTTAATAAGTAGATAGATAGATAGATAAGTGCATTTATTGATGCATAATAAATTATACAAACTCATGTACACAAGATCCTTCGCACGAGCTCATACGGCCATTCGTGCTGTAACTATGCACAGTTTGAATCTTCAAAACGAAAATAATGCCTACTAATAATAAAATAGTGAAACAACAGTTATTATTATTACTACCGTTATCATTGATTACCACTATTATAACTAATCTAACTTTATACCAAACTTCACAAAAATAATACAAATAAAATAAAAGGAGATATGAAAACAGACACGCACAGTGTCACACACACACACACACACACACACACACACACACACACAC
This sequence comes from Periplaneta americana, assembly GCA_025594305.2. Lineage (NCBI taxonomy): Eukaryota > Metazoa > Arthropoda > Insecta > Blattodea > Blattidae > Periplaneta > Periplaneta americana. The sequence goes on from JAJSOF020000036.1 coordinate 28,244,736, forward strand.
ACATACACACACACACAGACACACACACATATATATATATATATATATATATATATATACAGTATAAACAATTCAATTTCTTGTTGAAGCTGCACCAAATAATCCAAATAATAATTATAAAGGTAATACAGTATATAAATAAAAACATACACACGCAATAAAATACAAAATACACAGTTAAAAAAAAAAAAAAAAAAAAAAAACATTATCTCCTAATTCTATCATTCGCTCAATGTTAATATTACTCATTGCAACACTAATAAATCTTTCTCTTATCCATCGGCTCCCTCCCCTCGGCCAATTCCACCTCAACTGTCGAACTTTTGCCAAAAATTTTCCCACACTGTCATAGGATTTAACGTTATTTAATACAGCGTATGTCGCCAAGTGCCCCCTGCTAGATGTAATGAAGGACTCTGGCAGGAATCGTTTCCTCAGAGCTTCTGTGGCTTCACACTCCGACAAAATGTGGTGTGATGTCTCGCCTCTACCGCAAAGAGGACATATTCTCGCCCCCTCTTCGTTGACGATTTTTGCCCTCCAGGCTCCTAGACGGAACCAGATTAAACCCAGTCTACCATCTTTGCTACCTCCATAGAGATATAGTTCGGCCCCCAATTTGTTTTGATCATCGATTGGATCTCCAGAGCAACCTTATCCCTACATTCCCTTCTGTTATTTGTCTGTCTATATCCTTCAGGCGTTTCTTGACTTTCCGCCAGACATTTCGCTTGTTCCTGCAATCTTCCGCGATTATAAATCCCATGCCTATTTCTTCCAACCCTCTGCGTAATCTACCTGCCCAGGTTACTTGGTCTCTCCTCTGGAGTTGCTCCCTATAACAGATCGCTCTAATAAGAGACTGATCTCCATGCACAATCCTCAAGTAGTACTTTAAAACTTTTATCTTGCATTCTATTGAGTCTCTATGGCGTCCGAATTCTCTTAGGATTCCGCTGTTAGCCGTTCCCCTCCCCACTCCCGCTATCCGTTTTAAAAGTCGCTTTGTACCTGGTTGCTTTTCCGTTCTTCCCCAACCCCAAATTTCTGCCCCATACGTAATTGTAGATCTAACTACCGCGTTATATACTTTATCTAATAAATATTTGTGGACCATCTGCTATTAAGCGACGTAAATATTTTTCACCAAAGAATCTGAGTTCGATCTTCAAAATATACTATGAAGTTCATGTTTGCAAAAATGACTGAAACGTATTCCCTAATACCGACTTCCATGTTTCACCATCACTGCATTCTCTACAACTCTCGTTAAAAAGAGTGACCGAAAATAAAGATATTCAATTTAAGACGTTCATTTCTGTGCAGCGTAATATAATCGTAATCATGCTCGTTTTTGTACTATTTCTGTTCTTGCCAGTGTATTCGTGGTTCGTAAATTAAAATTCAGCTGACGCAGGTAGATTTTAAGTGCGGTAAAAATCGAATGGATGGCTTTCTTGGGAAGGAAGCTCGTTTCCATATTCTCTCTCTCTCTCTCTCTCTCGCTATCATAATATTAATACTCGATCATAATGCTACAACACGCTACAAATTCCACTACACACATCATCTCTGTATTCCTCATCCTTCACTGTTGCTACTTCTCGTCACTCGAACTCACTCCCGCCTGAAGTCAAGGGCTGCCGAACCTTGAAATCTCTTATACCTAATTACGAATTTATCTAATGACGAGTTGTCAAACTAACTTACTTTTATGACAAGTATTCTACGTCTCCATGTATTCTCCACATTTAGATATTCTAGTGACATGTACCTAATTTTTTTTTTCCTTACAGCACCTATCATGTGAGTACTCCCGTTACTTATTATCATAATTGTCACTTTTTGTGTGTTTAGCTTATCGTATGCTCTATATTTCTCTATATGAGCCGTTGAGAGCAGAAGTGGTGCAAGTCAAAAATGGGTAATGAGGGTTAAAGTAAACATTCTGTCAAATACAGCGCAAAGTAGCAATTAATATTCAATTTATTTAAACTATTAATAGTCAGTGGATAGCACGAAGGACATATTAATTGCTACTTTGCGCTGTATTTTACAGAATTTTTACTTTAAACCTCATTACCCAATTTTGACTAACACCACTTCTGCTCTGAACAGCTCGTATTATTATTATTATTATTATTATTATTATTATACTATTATTATTATTATTATTATTATTATTATTATTATTATTGTCTCATTTTTCTAGACATTCTATATGTCTCACTTATTTTGACTCACTATTTATTTTGTATTATACTCTTTTTTCTATATTATCTATGTATTTTATTTCTATTGACTTACTGTTGCCATTATATTACGATTACCTCTTTCAATTTTTGTGCACTACATTTGGTGTATTTGTAGTGTTCTTTGTAGCGTAATTTTACTTCTGGTTGAATGTTAGGAAGGTCCTATAGCCTTAACTCTGCCAGGTTAAATAAGACCGTTATTATTATTATTATTATTATTATTATTATTATTATTATTATTATTATTATTATTATTATTATTACTATAAGAAATAAATAAATAAAATAAAAATTATATCAGTAACAAATATAAATGACACTCGAGAGAAAATTAAACGGAGAATAGTAATGGTAAATGCCTCCCATTATTCAGTTGAGAAAATTGTCATCCGCTTAAAAAAAACTGAAAGTTAGAATTTATAAAACAGTTTTAATTCCGGTTGTTCTATAGGGCTGTGAAACTTGAACTCTCACTTTGAGGGAGGAACGGAGATTAAGGAAATATTTGGGGCTAAGAGGGATGAAATTACAGGAGAATGGAATGAACTTACACAACGCAGAACTGCACGTTTTGTATTCTTCACCTGCTATAATTAAGAACATTAAATCCAGACGTTTGAGATTAGCAGGGCGTGTAGCACGTATGGTTGAATCTATAAATGCATATAGACTGTTAGTTGGAAGACCTGAGAGAAAAAAGATCTTTGGATGGCCGTGACGTAGATGGGAGAATAATATTAAAATGGATTTGAGGGAGGTGGGATTTGATGGTAGAGACTGCATTAATCTTTTTTTTTACTTGGTTATTTAACGACGCTGTATGAACTACGAGGTTATTTAGGTCGATGGAATTTGTGATAGCGAGATGAGACCGAGGATTCGCTATAGATTACCTCACGTTTGCCTTACGATTGGGGAAAACCTCGGAAAAAACGAACCCGCGCTCGAGCGTAACTCCGGATCGGCAGACAAGCGCCTTAACAGACCGAGCTACCCCGGTGGTCTCGGCTTAATCTTGCTCAGGATAGGAGCTAATGACGGGCTTATGTGAGGGCGGCAATGAACCTCCGAGTTCTTTAAAAGCCATTTGTAAGTAAGTAAATATCAATAGAAACTGAATTATTACGAAATGTGTAAAAACTTTTAACGAAAATGTACATCGCCATAATGACGCTAGTCTTTTTCCTCTTTTTCATTTAGCTTCGGTAGAATGAGGCCAATTCATTTTACCTTAAGAATTTTAATTTTATTTTCAGCAAGTTTCTACCCAGTCCTTAACGGAAACATGACAAACTCGTTGCATATCATCAAGGAGACACTTTTCTTGATGTAATTGTGTTAGTCCCCAAAGTTGTCTTCTAAAGACTAAGCCATACGATATAATTAAAGTTGTCACAATGTCTAAATCCTTTTTTCATGTATTCCTTGAGACTCCTAAAGGCTTTTCGTAATCATCTATATCTGCGAGGAGAAAGAAGCTCACAGAGACCCTTACAGCTTGAAAGAACAGACAAATTCCAGTTTAGGAAATCGATCTTGTAACTCATAGGCACGAGAATAAAAATTCAAGGCCTCGTTGTACGTAAAAGGATGTGTGCTGTGGTCGTCTTTGGAAACTGTCCAGAAACGCAAGACGTTTTACCGATAGTGTATTCTAACACAAGATAGTGTCGACTATAGATCAATGGCGAGAAAGACTTTACGACCTTATCTTTAAAGATGATGTCTCGATCTGAATTTATTGCTACACTTTTCCATATGCCTTCATGTGAACAGAAGTATAAATCCCGAGAAAGTTGCGTATGCCACTGAATTATTACTTCTTCCCAGCCCTGCATGGGAAATTTGGTATCTCCGTTTAATAAACGTTATGGCCACTTTCACTAGAAGAATGAGATCTACACGTAACTACAGCATAGGAGCTTATTCCTATGTCATTTGATAATAATATTTACAATGATATAAATAAACATAGACACAATTAACGTTAAAAATAGAAGCTTACGTAATCAAAGCTTGCAATAGGCACCGTGCAAGGGTCTGAAATCGTACTGGTGGCGCCGCGCAGTGTCTCAATTCCTAATTAACTACAGGCTAGCATTCATTCACTAGTTATGTGTGATATAGAAATTACATGCGGCTTTCTGCCGATAAAAAGTTGTAATATTAATAAGAATAGGTTCGTTCATTCATAGTGTTCTGACCAAGGACAGGTCTTTCACTGCAAACCCAGCATTCTCCAGTTTTTACTTATTTAATAGACGCAGTGGAAAGTTCAGTACTTTTAGAGGAGTATAAAATGTAACTACAGAGTTCCTGAAATATCAGTGTAGTTGTTTGGCATTTAAATCAGATTGAATGAGGCGGAATAGTCGTATTACGAAAACATTGATATACTTACATTTGATGTCATGACGTGTGTAATATTTATATGTGTATAGTGTCTCTATAAATTACGTATTTTAATGTGATTTAATTCTAGAAGTAGTCTTTTTTATGTTATGTTTTATTTAACGAGTAGTTAATCTGTTATCATGCAGATACGGTAAAGTAACAACAATGATCCCTTTATCGGAGAGGTTTGTTTTTATTCCGGGAAAACCTGATTTCATCACCACCTTCTAATCCGCAATCAGCAATGTGTCACTCGATCTGCCACCGTAGCATTTAGATTTGAAGGCCACCATTTGATCCACGTTACGTGGCGTTTCACTTTAACTTCAGTACAATCAGTTGTCACTCTGCATTTTGAGTAGTGTACTTTCTTTGCAATATTCCGGCATTGTTTCCTGAATACTTTTTCTGCTCAGGCCAAAACACAAAACTACAGTAACCAACAGCAATAAAGTGATGGTAAAAATACATCATAATTATAGTTGTCCGATGAACTCCGAACATCACCCTCATAGCAGAATACGATAATTCAGTTTTCAGTTTAATTTGAAAATATGAGTAGACGATTTTCTTCACTAATCTTACTGTATGATTGTGTTTCAATTGGCAGCAATTTTAACAATATAGTAAAAACCACAAAATGTCACTCCCACTAAGTCTGGTAGTTCTGTCTCATCTCTTTTGAAGAATAATCTTGGAAACTTTGCATTTCATTAAACATATCATCTGTTCCTGAACTCTTGCCATAACATTTCTTATGTGACTTCAGTTCGGGACGTAATGGAATAGACACTTGAGTAGACAATTCTCACAATTCAATTGTGAAAGAAAAACCAAAATCACTCAGAATGGCTTCATTTACTTCTGCCTGTATGGCTGGGTATTTCATTTTCGAAATAACACTTATTGAGCATTCACCTTCCATAATACTTAAATTTTCATCTTTCTTCTCCTTTTGTCTCTTTCATACCTTTTCTAAGCTAGTTGAGATGAGGCAACCTTTTCTTTAATCTTTTGGAAAAATGCTGGGAACAGTATGTTAGTTTTGGGAGTGTCCTGCTCTCTGTCCCAATAAAATGAATACCGCAAATTCTTAGCACTTAGCACTTGAAGTCAAGAATTAAATATCGATATGAATACGTTTAAAAATAAATATATATTATTGTTTCTAATATTATACATTATATATATATGTAAAGAACTCGGCAATTATGTACTATGTTTTTTTTTTTCACTTTTAAATATTTTAGCATATACAGCATTGGAATTGAAATTACAAATTTGTCGTTGTTAACTTAATGATTATTTATAAATATAATATAAAATATACATTCTATTTTTACATTAATATATAATAATACTATGATTATTTACAAGCAGTGCAGCCTACTTACTTTCGTCTGCGCTTGATCCACAATTAAAGTCGTTCCGCTTCAGTTTTCTGTTTTGGAAATGAATATTCCTATAAGAATTACTGCACCCAAGAACACAGTAATTTGTGTTACCTTCCCGCTTTTTAGGATTATCCATATTTCTAATCATTTAACCTGAGACGTTAAAGTACATTCATACGCTTCAAGCATAACTCTATCGCTGCTATCCTGCAGTTAGTAACAACAGTCGCCACCAGAGGAGCTTGCACGGTGCCTATAGTACATTATAACGAGCCTATAATGGTAGTAATTAAGACGCGAGTATGTTTGTTTATGAAACCAGCGCAGGCGAGTTTCATAATTTTCATACGAGCGTCTTAATTACCATTATAGGCAAGTTTCATACGACTTTTATGCTCGACCATATTTCTAACTTGAAATTATTCATAAGTATTCGTGCTATGGTTATCTAAGTGAAGAGTGGAACTGACCTTCTAAATTGTGAGATGTGCGCAGACGCGAAAATATTGATTTTTTCCGAGGGACGAATGTCATTGACCTTGATATAATCTAGAGAATAACATGAACATTAATATTGATATAACCTGGAAATTGATTTAGAATTGAGAAACGAGATGACAAATTGAATTTATTTGAATATTATTTACAATTAACGCTAATTATTATAGTAACAGAACATAACCTTCTGCGACAGTATTGGATTTCCAGCCTCCGTGACGTTTCGCTAATTGTCTTTCGATTGCATACCCGAGAATAATAGATACTTGCAGTTTTATATATTATTGGCTGAACAACTGAACTATAATGAATAGGTGTACTTTAATGAGGTGCATTAAAGGGCTACTACCAGGTGTATAATTACTACATTTCGGCATGGCCGAGCATAAACGAATATAAGAAACAGCCGATTTGATATCGTTTTATCTCATCATAATTATAATATTTAGAATTTGGCTATGTGTCCTGTTCCTATGAATTTATGATACTCCTAATCGTCCCATCGATGCCACTGTTGTCCCAGATTTTTACGTCGACTTTGCTGGTAGTGAAATCCCAAATTTGGAAATCTTTACTTGTCGATATGTTGTAAATGATATTTCCAATTTCGTTGGTATGTTTGTATTTCTTCAACTATATTTAATACTTGAAATTTTCCACATATATATTTTAATCTTCTGATGATTCAATCTACAGTAAAATCTAGAAGCATTCTCAGAAAACGCATTTGTGCTGATGCGAATTTTTTTGGTATTTCTGCGGATTAAAATACAAATTTCACTGCCATATCTGAGTACTCACTTTCAAGTAATGCCATTTATTTAGCAAAATATCTTCTAGAGAGAGAGAATATTATCGAAATGATAGCCGTTCATATTTTGGATTTAAAATATCGGCATCCTAATCAATATAAAATGAACAAAAAGAAATGTAAATTAATGTTAAAAATACAGTACATATTTGTATTTTTATTTGTATTTCTATAAGTAATATCCAGATCACTTTGCCAAAAGAGAACCTTTACGAACTTGTATCATAAATAACTATTTTCAGAATGAGTTTGTCTAGAATGCAAGCTAATGGATTATATAAATAAATTATATGTTCGATTTTTGTGACGGAATTAGTGCAAAGGACAATTTTCACGAGCGAGGAAGGCGCTATAGTTTTAATTATTCGATATGCCTTCCAATTTTACGGCTGAGTTATATTTACGTCTAATTTTTGTTCTAAATATAACCTTACAATTCCAATGGAGCAAAACAAAATGAATAATAAATGAAGGAACAAAATTGTACACGTATTCAATAACAACAGAAAACTACGCGGAACATAACATGAAATCTCTAAATATAAGCTTCAGGGCATAGATTCACTGGAATATGCCTGCTACATATTCAATAGAGTAAATTTACTTTTAGTCCTATAAATAAATTTTATTTTATTCAATCAACTACAACCATACTCAACTACCCATGTAAATCATTTTAGCTATGAGCATTATTGTCTGGTTTGTTCACCTGTTGTACACATAGCAGCAGAGGAGACAAATAACACGAAATTAATATCTGACTTGGATGGAAAGCATGTGTTTAATTAAATGTAATAACAGTGTTATTTTATTAATGCTGTTTCTGTTAAATTACAGAAATAAGGTACTTTTCTGTAGTTTATTCCGTGAAAAATCTCGTAGCAGAGTATTTTGGACGCTTTGTGTCGTGTATATAGATTTATTCTAACTACTGTCTAATGTCTTAATCTGTTATTTAACAACGTTGTATCAACTATGAGGTTACCTGGCATTAGTGAAATTAGTGATAAGGAGGTGAGTTGTGGAAAACTTCGGAAAAGTCCACACTCGTAAGCACCTCAAGCGGGATTCGAAACCCACGCCCGAGCGTAGCCTCGGATGACAAGATTAGCTCATTACCTCTCAGGTCTACCTGTAAGTGTCCTTTTAATATTATGTATGAGCATAGGTTTTAATTGGACAACCCTCTTCAATTCGAGATTATTTTTATCTCATTTTTTTTTTTCAGAATAAATTCAAACTATCAACTTACACAAAAATCAAATAATGTGTTTTACACGGAACAGATTTAATTATGTAAAAAATTAATGTATGATATGATGTGATATATTTCGTCACAGCACTTCTTTACACGTAATGGTGTACCTCACATTTCTGTATCCGGTGCCACCATTAACATATTATTACAATAACACATTATTTGCAGTACACGTCTACACAAATACTCCTAATTACACTACGCACCTTTTTGTTATTTGGTCAAACTTCCCTTCAGTATTTCTCCTACATTTAATTTGCTATTCTCTATTTGTTCCTTAATCCTAATATATCTAATATTCTATACTACTTTCACACCCCCTTTATCCTCTAACTACTATTCACTAAAATCTCGATTTCAATTTATCTCTATAAATAATCATATTGAATTATTTGTCCTATTTGTTCTTTGACCTTTTCTCCTATCTTTCTCTTATATTCATTTACTGTTCCAACGTTCAAAGGTTAGTACTAATTTTATGCTGTCACTTGTTCACTTCTCTTAACCCTTTCTCACTATTTTCTCTCATTCCTATTTGCGCTCACTTTCACTTTCTCACTATTCTGCTTACACTTAATCCATTGTCACTATTCTCACTTCCTATAAATAGCCTACTTATATTTTATTCTACGCATCTGCTTATACACTTCCTCTCTCCCCTATACTTATCGATCTTTTCCAGTTTCACTTTATTTGCACTTTTTGATCACATCCACATTTTTTAAAGAAAATTAATGTAAAATTAAAGATAACACTTCTAACGTTTTCTGCAATCACTAGTAGTATCCTCTCTTCTATGTTCCGAAAAAATTTCACGAAATATTAGGCCTCTGAATCTTCATATAGCGTCGAGGAATTTTGTATTGCATTTATAACAATAGACTGCTTCTAGGTGATCTGTTAGCTGTCACTGAATGCCAGATTGATTGGTTAAAATCGAGCAAGGGAAATGTATTTGCAAGGGCAATATAATCATTTTTATGGCGTCCTTCCCGAGGAAAGTAAACATAGTAGGCCCAACATTCTTATAAACTATGTCCAACGCAGGACATTTGCCGAGAGAATGGTGAATGGTGAAAATTTTGGCTGACGAAGTTATTATGTTCGTGAGTGACGAGGCACATTTCCATTTAAATGGTTATGTTGATAAGCAGAACTTTAGATACTGGGCCCCCGAAACCCTAACGAACTACACGAGCGTCCGCTTCACCTGCACTGTTTGGTGTGCTGTGTCTAGATTCTGCGTCATAGGTCCATATTTTTTTAAGAGAACGGGAACACTGTGACAGTGAATAGTGAACGCTACGTCGAAATGTTGAGAACCAGACCTGCGTAGGCGTCTATAGCATTGATAGTCAAAAAAAAAAAAAAATGTTATGTTTTATTTAACGACGCTCGCAACTGCAGAAGTTATATCAGCGTCGCCGGATGTGCCGGAATTTTGTCCCGCAGGAGTTCTTTTACATGCCAGTAAATCTACTGACATCAGTCTGTCGCATTTAAGCACACTTAAATGCCATCGACCTGGTCCGGGATCGAACCCGCAACCTTGGGCATAGAAGGCCAGCGCTATACCAACTCGCCAACCAGGTCGACAGCATTGATAGTCAAATTGTATATTTTCAGCAAGATGGTGCCAGGGCTCATACGGCAGAAAATTCAATGACAGTTCTGCGCCGCATATTTCCAGGGCACATCATTTCTCAGCGTGGCAACATTCCCTGGCCTCCCTGCTCGCCTGACCTTACCGTCTGCGACTACTTTCTGTGGGGTTACCTGAAGTCCAAAATGTACGTAAACAGGCACCAAACAACTGATGACTGGAAGATTGCCATTGCTCAGGAAATCGCCAACATTGATGGCGAAATGTTGGAAAGAACGACACTCAACTTCAGGGAAATATTTTAAGAGTGCATAGAGAGAGACGGACACCATTTGAAGGACATAATTTTCAACACAATCTAAATGTATGTCAACAAAATGGCATACATAGCCAGTTTTTTGGCAGTAATAGATTTGTTGTAATAGACATAAATACTGAGTTATTTCCATTTGAAAATCGTCCGATTCCTCTGCCGCACCTTGTATAAATTTAGTTTATTTTATTTTTTATTGGGTTATTTTACGACGCTGTATCAACCTCTAGGTTATTTAGCATCTGAATGAAATGAAGGTGATAATGCCGGTGGAATGAGTCCGGGGTCCAGCACCGAAAGTTACCCAGCATTTGCTCGTATTGGGTTGAGAGAAAATCCCGGAAAAAAACCTCAAGCAGATAACTTGCCCCGGCCGGGATTCGAACCCGGGCCACCTTGTTTCGCGGCCAGACGCGCTCAGTATAAATTTAGTTACCTTTGCATTGCTTATATTTGATTTTCAAATGTCCGAGAACACTGCAAAACAGCTGACTTGTCCAGACTGGTACCTCAACGCGGGCTACTTGGATCTTTAAGGTGTTACTTGAACCCAGACGAAAAAAAATGTTTACTTACCATTGGAGTAACTTAGGTGAAAATATTTGTACAGATGAAAGTTTGCAGAGGAAAATGCTACAACTTTCGACACCAAACTTATTTTACATCGACGAAAACATTTTTTTCGATGGGTTCAAGTAACACCTTTAGGGCCGAATTCATAGTCAACACTTATCGTAAGGAAACACTTAAGCAGTTGCTTATAATAATTTCCAATTCATAAATCCCACTGAAGTGAACACTTACTCAAATAAGGTAGCTTGTCAGCTTACTCAAGTGTTTCCTCATATGCATTGTAATCAGCTGATTCGGTATACAATGGATGGATGATGATTATGATTTAATTTAATTTAATTGGGTTCTGTAATTAAAATGAAAATGAGTGTCGGCAAGCAAAATATATATCAGAGATATGGAAAACCCTTTAGTGATGTATAATGATCAACAATTTAAGAGGAGATACCGTTTCGACAAGAACCAAGAACACTGTTGTGAATATTCTGGTGTCTCTCATTTAAATTCACAATACAACCACGAGGCTTACCGATTTCGCCACTGCTGAAAGTACTGCTTGCTTTAAGATTTTATGATACAGCAGCATTTCAGGTAGATTTAAGTGGCATTTTTTTTCGAAAAGTATTCACGTCCCAACAAAGTGTTATTTGCATTTTTGTTTGTATTCTACCCAAGGAATAAGCTGTTAAAATTTACGTAATTATATCATTTCCACTTCGTTAAGCATAATAATAACTGAAAAATAAATTAAAATGATTTACTTACAGGAATATTCCGGAGTTTGCATTAAACTCAACTGCAATTTTGTTTCATGTCAATTTCTTCTTTTGGACAGAACAATTATCAATTTTTTTTTACTTTCGACGATATCTCCATATTTCATAACTAGTTATCTTAACTCACTTCTTTCTTTTCTGTAAAATGCTTTCTGGACATCTTGTATAATTTTTAGCTCTATAATATTTACTTCTGTATTTGTGTATGACAATAATGCAGATTTAACAATTTGAAGGCGCTGGAAAAAATTGAATGTAGGAAAGCGCTCACGTCTAGCCATGTTGCCATATTTCTTTCGATGTCAAGGGAATGCTCAGGGCATATGACTGAGTAGCGTCTCTGCAATACGATCTGAAATAAGTGCTAAGGAAATCCTCATTACTTAAGTGTTTCCTCATTTTATAAGTGACGACTATGAATTCGACCCTAAGGGTCCAAGTAGCCCGCGTTGACGGTACCTCTATTTTGGTATACAGTATCTTTTTCTGTTTACGCCTTTTTAGGCTTACGATCGCTCTCTTATTTTGTAATAGGCCTGTATGCTAGGTAGGTTTCTCCGCCAGTCGGCAATACTGAACAATGCAGAGCATCCAAGCCAAAATTTCTGCTGAACACGAAATGTGATGCGTGCTGCAATTTGATACTCGGAAAATTTTTCCCCATTCCCCACATTGTGGTGTAATACATGTAATACCGCAGCGAGTGGAATTTGTTCCAGTCTTCTGGCTGCAGTTTTCCTCGCTTCGGACGGCTTTGTTTTATTACATTTGGTTTAATCCGCTTTGCTTTGGATTTTAAATGGAGCGACAAACCGCACATGCATGGGCGGTAGAAACGAGACAGCAGAAGATCTTTCCCCAGGCTTTAAACACACACATTAGCTGTACCGCAATGAGTCGCTTCTTTGCATTTAGGCTCAGTCTTATCACACACTTGTGTTATAACATGGAAGATATAATGCTATTAACGAAACCTTTCAAAATCGTAGGGTAGAAACCTCTTCCAAAAGTAGTAGGGAGACTGTTGTACCTTTAAACACTTTTCACATTTTATTTTTTTTAATTTTGGGAAATGATATTTTTAAATTAAAAAATACTTTAAATAAGTATTGAAGATTCCTTTACAACTTCGTTTATATATTTTACTGTTCTACACATCTATTAAGGATGGAAAAAATAAAACGTAATATGTTCATGTACCTTAGAACATACCCTCTTCTAAGTTGGAACACATGTAATATAGGTGAGAATTTAGTTGTAAGAACAACAATCATATTTAAAATGTATTTGCAATCATAAACAAGAGAAGGCTGCTCTGATTGAGATTTTATTTCCTGAAGGAGCAATAACTGCTTCAAAAGCTTTCTTCAAGGCATCCGGATCAATTGGGGTTCCTTTAACTCCAAACTTAATTCGTGGCATGATCTTAAAATAAAATAAAAACAAAACTAATAGTATTATGTACCTTGGAACATGTTCCGTGGTACAAGATGTTCTGTGTTCAAAGGTACAAGAGGGTGCACGTTTAAACAAATGCGGCTACCAAAACTATACATTCGAATAAATCATGGAAATTAAAATATGTTATTATTCACCAGATAATACGGAACACATTGTACTTAATGGATGGTAACAAATATAATCTGGTTTTGTTAGATAACATATACCAATGAACGAAATATTTACTTTTGGTACTAAAAAGATTCTTTCATTCACAGAACTCATAGTTGCAACAAATCAAACCAAAACTACGACCAAAGCTACTTAGCGGCCTTCTGTACAATCTACTTCAGTTTGAGTCTTCTAGATAGCAGTAAAAAAATAAAAAAAAGTTCAAAGGTACACTATGCTAAAGGTACAACAGTCTTCCCTACACTGTTAGTTATATTAAAGGAAACGAAGTATATAGACTTTCATCTTACAACATGAATTGTAAGCCACAGAAAAAACTTCTAAAAAATAACGTAAAGCCTGCACTTGAATTGCCCTTCCGATAAGCTGTTGGGGCCACGTGCTTGACATCGCCGCCTGCAAGGCATACCAGAAAGTGGATGACCCAAAAAAATTCTGGGAATTCCAGCCGCCGGGAAAAGAAATTGTGGCAGTTAAAGGAGAAGTTGGAGCTGATGTGTCCGAAAGAAACAAGAGACGTCTTTAATTCACCGATATAGGGTAGAGTAGCATAAATCGCACCGCTACCTAAATCGCACCACTGCTAGTTTAAAACAAATTACTGCAGTAGTGTAGCATCTAGTGGTATTGTTACAATCTACCATATGAACTTCCACCATGTCACTTGATTTCTGCCTCTTCTTTGTGCTAGCTACGTGGTGATAGAGTATTTAATATAATCGCTCAGGTGGATGTATATTTAGCCAACATTTTGTACGATGAAAGAGTAATGGAACGGAGAAAAATTCTCTCCGGCGCCGGGATTTGAACCCGGGTTTTCAGCTCTACGTGCTGATGCTTTATCCACTAAGCCACACCGGATACCCACCCCTGCGTCGGACAGAATCGTCTCAGATTAAGTTCCAACTCTTGAGTTCCCTCTAGTGGCCGCCCTCTGCACTACGTCATAGATGTCCACACATGTGCTGAGGTGCACTAGTTGGCCGGGATCCGACGGAATAAGCGCCGTCTTAAATCACGAAGTGAATTACGCATATCATATATATATCATCTCCGTTCCATTACTCTTTCATCGTATGATGACGCAGAATATCTGCATGGAAATATCATATGTACTTCGGTACATTAAAATAATATATATGATATGCGTAATTCACTTCGTGATTTAAGACGGCGCTTATTCCGTCGGATCCCGGCCAACTAGTCACTCATAACGAGTGCACCTCAGCACATGTGTGGACTTCAGTCCTACGTTCATAGACATCTATGACGTAGTGCAGAGGGCGGCCACTACAGGGAACTCAAGAGTTGGAACTTAATCTGACACGATTCTGTCCGACGCCGGGGTGGATATCCGGTGTGGCTTAGTGGATAAGGCATCAGCACGTAGAGCTGAAAACCCGGGTTCAAATCCCGGAGCCGGAGAGAATTTTCTCCGTTCCATTACTCTTTCATCGTATGATGACGCAGAATATCTGCATGAAAATATCATATGTACTTCGGTACATTAAAATAATATATACAACATTTTGTAACTAAATAACTGATTTGTATACAAAGGAATCCATAATCTAAAGATGTTATTGGTTAAAAGAAATATTAAATAACATTTAACTTAGTACGATTTTCGAACATGTGGTGATTATAGGCTAGAATGAAGGAAATAATAACTTATGACGTAGTTTCTTAATTCGCACCACTTTGTAGGTGCCTAATTGGCACCGGTGCGATATGAGCAACTGTAGCAATTCTAACCGTAAAAAGAAGGCCCAAAAATTTTAACTGAACGAGGAATGCATCAGGTGGGTGCAATATCAAGTGGTGAAAAGGGCGTTAATACAAATGTATGTTGTACAAACGTACGAGATATTTTGTGCCACATATGAAAATTTTTAAACGTCAAACAGTGCATCCTACATTATCAGCTGTTGTTCTTCCAGGATCGTTATTTGTTTGCTCTGATTCAGGTTACATCAACAGTGAACTATTTGTCGAATAGATCAAACATTTTATTTGCCACTCAAACCTGCCATAGAAAAAGTGCTGCTTCTGTATGTCCACCTATACAAACCATTCAAAAATTTAGAAGCTAGATTATCTCGGGAAAATGATGTGCTCCTATTTCAGCTTCCTCGTCATAATACTAAGAGCCCAACCTTTAGATGTTTCTATCTTCAATCCATTTCAGACGCTAAATCATGAAGCAGTTCTTAGGTGGCTTCGAGATAATCTGGAGAAAAGGCGACGCAGTTTACAGTTTGAACTGCCTGGTGAAGCACATGGCAAATGTGTAACAATAAAAAACGCATTCAGGAAAGTTTAAATGTTAGGTAATTTATGCTATATTTTTTCCATTTCATTTCAAGATGCGTTACTTCTTTCATTAATTTCAATAAACTTGTAATTTTAATTTATTACATTATTCATATTAAATACTGTTCAATATGTTCAATATTAAAAGCTTTCCTTCATCCTGTTCCCTGCAGATAAAGAGGTGCGATTTAGGAAACTAGTTGTCTAAATGACACTACTGACAAGTGTTTCGAAAATGTCATTCTACTTCAAAAATATTAAATCAAATTCAAGGATTCTCTTTTACATGAAAGGTAAATGTTCTGGGAATGTATTTCTGTAAAGAAATGCAGTAAATAAAAATTGTATTGTTGAATAAAAGTTATAAATGCTAAAGTGGTGCGATATACGCAACCTTACCCTACGTGGACACATAAGTTATGTAAGTGATGCACTTACTTTTAAAAATATAGAAATTCCAAAGTGTATAATATGCATACATTTTCCGTTCCTTCACACCTGCGCATCTCTCAGCTAGAGAAACCATTCACTATCTCTCGTGTGGTCCGGATTTGTGCGAGGCTCAGAAAAACCAATTAATTCGATTTAGTCATTACATACATCTAAGATACTCAAAAAGTTCAATTATTTCAGTGTATTTTTTTCATTCAGGCATAGTAAGTATACATTTCTCAATTACTTATCCCATTAAGTCAACAAACTTATTTACCTCGATTTAATCCCTTCGTCCGTCAATTATACAGGGTGATTCGTTTGAGTATTGATAAAATAAAAACACGGTAAAACATATACTACTGAACTTTATTTGTTGAAACTTTGTGCATACAACACTGAAAGATGGGAGATTCCTCAGAGCTCAACATGACCCCCATTGCGCACCCTGCACAACTCATAACGGTGATGCAATTCAGCCCGTGACCGATGTAACATAAGAGGGGTGATGTGTTGAAAAGCTTGATTAATTTTTACTCTCAGATCATCAATGTTCCTGTGTTTCTGTGAATAGACACTGTCTTTAACATAACCATACACGAAGAAGTCAGGAGGGGTTAGATCTCGGGAGTTTGGGGGCCAAACCAAGAGATCGCTGCTTCTCGTACTGGGATTCGCATGTTTGTTTAACACAGAACCTGTTTCTACAAATGTTCGATACCACAACATTATGGAATCGTATTTAGGTACATTACGCACACCATACTTAGGTTGAAATTCCTTTTGAACTCTTTTAAGAAACTCAAATTTACCATACCAAAGAACACATTGTGCCCGCTGTTGATTTGTAGTAGCCATTATAATCATCTACGATTTTCATTTGTCGTTTCAGATTATGGATTTTTGATTGTCATATATGGAAACTCCCATCTTTTAATCATAATATAACCAGCAATAAATTTTTCCTACTATCATAATAGCTTTATAATATAAATTAATATTACCCATACCCAAACGGATGAGACTGTACATTTCTCAATTTATTCATCTCATTAAGTCAACAAACTTATTTACCTCAATTTAATCACTTCATTCGTCCGTCAATTATATAATTTCTTGTACAATAGAGATTAGGGATTAGGGAACAGTGGCTAGTGGCGGGTTAGGAACGACCCTTCAGCACGTCATCGGCCAGACTGAGGCCTATTGTGCACCCCGAATTATGGGATGATTCCGATGGCCCTTCCAAGGTTTCGAAGCGCCCTTGGAAGTGCTCTTTAGGAACGAATCCTGGCAGAGTTATTGCGGAAGGCTTGTAACCCAGAAACGGTTTCAGAGAGGACGCCCCTCCTACAAGAGGATGAAGACATGCGTCATGACCTGAATATGCCTGTGAAATGAGATGATCAAGATGAATGATATGATATGAAATCTAAATTCATTTTCTATAAGGAAGAGGAAGAGACATAGACCAAACCGGCATTTGCCTAGTAACTATGGAAAACCATAGTTAGGTTTGTCGGTCTGGGGATTTGAACGCGGACCTCCCGAATACGAGTTCCGTGCGGAACGCTCGAGCCAACTCGCTAGGTTTCTTATACAGTTTATTAATTGATCAATTTATTTATTTTATTGCTAGTAAGTTTGAAATGAATACAAATTAATAAATACAATGAAAGATAAACTAGCCCACTCCTGAATGAGTGAGACTCGTGCTCAGGAGGGGATTCCAATACTGACAAAAATAAAATTAAAATTGAGAGTGGATACAGATTAAATAGTGTTTAATATGTTTAAACCCAAACTATAAATCTAATACAATTTTTTTATTAATTTGGGGAGGATTCGTGGTTGAAATATTATTGGAATAAAATTTGTTTAATAATCTGGGACCCTGACTCATGCTATGATAAAAAGCTGCATTGGTTTACATTTTGGTTCTGACAAACGCAGAGAATTCATATTTTTAGTTCTATATTTATGTATATACCTTTCAAAATTGTTTAAATTTCGATGAAAATATTTTAATAAAATGAAATAATACATTTGTTTAATGTTGAAAACTTTGAAATGTTTAAACAACAATTCAGTTGGGTAATCTTTCTGCTTTTTTAAACAAATTGTAATACTTTTTCCTGTAGTAAAATTCACGCATAAAGGTTTGATTTATAAGTTTCATCCCAACCTATAATACAATACATAAATATAGATTGAAATAATGCTAAATAAATTACACGTAAACAGTTCAGTGACAAAATATTTCTTAGAATAACAAAGTAACATAATGTTTTAATGTTTTTAATTCCATTCAGTAATAACTCTCATAAATTCTATTCACTTTATGCAATGAATCATTAAATTTTCTTCTAACTATTTATTATATTTATTGCATTTCTCATATTTAATGCATTCATTCATACCATAATGAGCCATGGTAAAATGTAATACTATGAACGTTTTTCAGGATAGCTCTAAATTATCTATATTTTCGGAGAAATGTAATAGGCCTACTATGCAAGTTTTTCAAGATAAGGGCCTATATTTTCGCAGAAATGGAAAGAAAAGAAAGTGTGCACTGACTGTAGAATGAGAGGTTTTAAGTAGCAGGTAATTTCTTTTTTTGTCCTGTGAGCGAAAACATGCCGTAAACAAAACATGATTTCCTTACAGTTTTCAAGTGTTCGTAACTTTCTCCTTCCTTTCGGTCACTCCTTGTTTCTTCAGAATCTTTCCAACATGCTATTCTAAAAATATAGGACATTTGAAGTAATTTGCTTAAATACATATAACATCCAACTGGTTATACATAGTATTTTAATCAATGTATAATGCAGAGAATTTAAAAAATCTAAGATGCATATATTACTGATAAAGTCATATTTCTAATTTTATTGGTCATATTTTTATGTTTTTTAGATCATAAAAATGCATATATTTCCCCCACAAAGTTGCTTTTATTATATTCCAATGTATTTTACTTTCTTTTTCTATTATGGTATTATTTTCATGTTGTTTAGTGTCGATTTTGTTATATTTATTATTTATTATTATTATTATTATTATTATTATTATTATTTTGTAATATGTTAATATTCCGTTATTTAACTTTTATTATTAATTATTCTTTCTTATAGTTTATCCTTTTTTAGGTTCATTTACGAAATCGGGCCCCCTAACCTTCGGGAAAGTATCTGTGGCTTAAACTTTTTGACCACACAAGGACATGGATGTCCCCGGAAGGGATCAGTTATATACAACACAAACATTTTATATTATTTGAATATTATTATTTTGTAATAGGTTCCCGGCATTTCCGTTCTTGAAAACTCAGGATTTTGCCCCTGGGATCGAAGGCAATATGGCCTTAACTCTGTCCTCTGCCAGTATAAATAAATAAATTAATAATATTATTATTATTATTATTATTAGGCTATTATTATTATATTATTATTTTTTTTATATAATTTTTTTAGCCATAATTATAAAGTATCCTTAAACTTTCTGGCAAACTGTATGTTCAAACAGTTATATTTTATATTATTTTATATTATTATTTTGTAATATGTTAGCATTCCGTTCTTTAACTTTTTGGAGAAGGCAATATTGGCCTTAACTCTGCCAGTATAAATAAAAATTAAATTATTATTATCAGGCTATTATTATTATATTCTTTTTTTAGGTCATAGAAAATCTGCCCCCTAATTATAAAGTGTCTTTAAACTTTCTGGCAAACTGTATGTTCAAACAGTTATATTTTATATTATTTTATATTATTATTTTGTAATATGTTAGCATTCCGTTCTTTAACTTTTTGGAGAAGGCAATATGGCCTTAACTCTGCCAGTATAAATAAATAAATTTATTATTATTATTATTATTCTATTATTATTATATTCTTTTTTAGGTCATAGAAATCTGCCCTCTAATTATAAAGTATCTTTAAACTTTCTGACAAAATGTATGTTCAAACAGTTATATTTTTATATTATTTTATATTATTATTTTGTAATATGTTAGCATTCCGTTCTTTAACTTTTTGGAGAAGGCAATATTGCCTTAACTCTGCCAGTATAAATAAATAAATTAAATTATTATTATTATTATTATTATTATTATTATTCTATTATTATTATATTCTTTTTTTTTAGGTCACAGAAATCTGCCCTCTAATTATAAAGTATCTTTAAACTTTCTGGCAAACTGTATGTTCAAACAGTTATATTTTTATATTATTTTATATTATTATTTTGTAATATGTTAGCATTCCGTTCTTTAACTTTTTGGAGAAGGCAATATGGCCTTAACTCTGCCAGTATAAATAAATAAAGTATAAATAAATAAATTATTATTATTATTATTATTATTATTAGGCTATTATTATTATATTCTTTTTTAGGTCATAGAAATCTGCCCCCTAATTATAAAGTATCCTTAAACTTTCTGGCAAACTGTATGTTCAAACAGTTATATTAATTTGTTAATTAGCACTGCGGTACAATGATAAATATTTTGTAATTTATAAAACTTCCTTTTCAGAAGTACAAGTGCTGATCTAGCTAAATTAGAAACATCCATAGAAGCGTGTGCTCATAAATTGCAGAGGTTTGCTTTCGTTTTTATTTTATCTCCTCATCGAGAACACAGTATCCGTCTGTCCGGCAGGCATTCTGAATTGAAGCGGTCCTTCGGTATCGCTCTGGCCAGAACGTCATGTCCCCTGTTCCCAGGGGAACGCCTGCTCTAGTGGTGACCACGATGGGGCTTGGACCGTAATACCAGGAGCAAGTGGAGCATACAGGCGTGAGGAACTGCAACACACCATGTACAGGGAGATTATTGTACTGCGGGACTCCACTCCGTGGCTCGTGCGGCGTTCGCCGGTAGCTTTATCAGGATCTGCCTTTCATTTCATACGCACTTCGTTCCACAGCGTAATAACCTCCCGTTAGCTTGCTACCGGTCACTGGATACCAGCAGACGCCTATGTAAATACTATTCAGTTAACTGAAGATATCATTAGATTCTATTCGTACTCATATTATGGAGCGGCATATCCTCAAACTGAGTACGTAAATTCTTTGGCGTTTTGAAACTTATGGATTTTCTACGTCTCTGAATACCGGATGTTATCGCTATTCCTCAGCAGAGAATGCCTTCTACTCGTTATCTTTCAGTATACCGCTTCCACTGCTCTGAAATTCTCTCCTTAACCATATTGGAATTGTCCGAAAATATCAAAGTAATTTGATTTATTCCTATAAGCCGTTCATAAGATATTTTTACACTTATTTTTTTTATTGCCGCAGTGGTTATTTTATCCTGCAATATAAATGATTACGTGGTCATACTCGTATTTGATAATTCAGACCAATGACTTCTCATATGAAAGAGACATACACTTGAACCCAATAGTGACTTATATTTTAGGAGTAGGAGGTAATAACTCTAGAGCGTAGTTTATGATGACTAAGAGTTAAATCCATATAATAATAATAATAATAATAATAATAATAATAATAATAATAATAATAGATTTTTTAATAAAATTACACTAGCCGGCCCGGATTCGATTCCCGGCGACGTCAGAAATATTTCTTGTAAAATTTCTACCTCGGGACTAGGAGAGATGGCGGTGTACAACTTCTAATCACTAAATTGTGCACCAATATCGCCTGGGTTAAACCCCAAATCTCTCCGCAGTGCATATGAAGGGAAGGGATCACTTTTGATAGTGATTCGTCCCTCGGATGGGAACGTTAAGCCTGGCGGCCCCCTTGGTGCTATTCGACAGTAACGCTACGTGCCGGCACCGGGTTTCCCCTTCTCCCTTCCTCACCTTCATCATCATCCTCACCCATTCCCTACAACACACTTACACGAACACTTAACATACACTCACCCTAGTACACGACATAATTCTTCATAGATACACATCATGACAAACGTGGTCCGCCGAAGTGATGTGCAATTTGAAAATGGGTCACAGTTCTGCCATTTATCCGCAGTATGCGGAACCTGAATCGCGCAAAGTGAAGTGGGTAGGCATTACACACACACACATTATTTGCATCATAATACCACTCATTATATTATATTATATTGATAACACTGATTTAAATACAGTATTAAAGTTCAAATAGAGGTTACACTATCATTAACAGCTTAATAGAATCAGTAAAATAATGACTATTATTATGTATATGTTGTGAAATTACATATTCATATCTGCAAAAGAATTGATTGTTAGAAAAAAAGAGCGCTGGATTACAAATGAATCGTTTTTTAAAGGGGTAAGTCAGGAAAAGTAAATTTGTGGGAAATTGAAAATACAATTCCAGACATGTGAGCTGATACCCTAGGTTACAGTTGTTGGTTTTTAAAGTAATTATCACATTATGCGGATGCTTGAGGTTTTATTGATATTTAAAATATGAAGAAAGCCGCCCTTTAAAAAAATCAATTTTATAACAAGTAAAATCAAATACGATACAGATATTTTCGTGCTATTCTTGAATTACTTTACTGGAAATCACACACAATCAACAACCAGAATGTATAATAATTATGAATTAAAAAGAAAGGAAAAATCATGAATGATGAAGAGAAATCAGTCTTTTCACTTGGGATGTGCTGTTTTGCAGTCATCGTACGTTGCAATACTGTCTGTAGGCCAGCTGAAAAGTTCTTCATAAAATTCCGTAAGCTCACTTGAGATGTAGGGCATACTGCTTCATTTTTCACAGTCTTGCACTTCTTTCTGCTTTATTGGCACTTTTCCTGCTGGATAGACTACGCTTGTTGGTGGAGGAACAGAATCTCGCAGAAGTGCCATGAATAATGCGTGGCTTACTAATTCATTGATACTACTAGATACTTTGATGTATCCAACTCTGTCATGTCAAAGGGGAATAGGGTACACATTGCAAAATTGATTATCTCATTTCTTTGTTTGTTCTTTCTTTCTTTAGAAACAACAGTCTTTGTGTAATATTTCTTCTGTTTCAGCTGTTCGCATTCAGTCACCACTGCCAATTGAATAGTTTTAAAACAATGACTACTGATCAATTGAAACAAATTGCGATTTTAACTTGCCTCTAACAAGCCAACGAACAATGTTATTGGCGTCTTTACAAGCAAAAACGATTGGTTTATCAATGTACTTTCGAAACTACGATAAAAATGAAAATGTAAAAAACAATTATTCAATTCAAATGTAATCCGCGCGAGTACTGGTGTCACAAATTATGGCCCAAGCACTGAAGGGTTAATAGGTCCTGAGTTTGTTTTGAATGAGGGTTTCGTAATAATTTTCTATAATGAGGAGACTGGAAATTCTTTATATCGATTTCCCAATACGTCTTGTTTACATTTCATTGTGAGTATAAGGAGTGAATTTTTGTATCTTAAGATATTTCACAAGTTCATATGTTATCATTAGACTTCGTGGAATTGCCACGAGAATCGTAAGGTTTACTACGCTCGCGGTATAGACTGTATGAGAAGGGGACGTGCAACGGATCGAGTATGCCTCTGATGTAAACACTGAGCAGTATACTGCGGTTACAATAAAACCTGTATCCTGCATTCAAGAAATATAATGAATGATCATTGAAGTAGCAAATGTCTAAACATGTAAATACACAATTATTTTGTAGTGAGATATATTAACTCTTAAAATTTAATGTAATATACTCACATCATCCTTGAATATGTGCATTGCAGTGAAGAGTTACGTACATTTTGAGCGACTGCAAAGTAACCTCCTCCGATGGTCACTTAAACAGTTTTTATTTTGGGAAAATGTTCGTTCAACATCACACGATGTAATAGGTGCATATTTGAAAAACGGGAAGTCACTACTTTTAGCACACCAACTGCACACGTCTTGTCGTGACGTGATGGTACATCATTTATAGTACGAAGTTGTAAATAGGCAGAATTTTTAGCAATAATGTTTCTCAACTTACATTTCACTTTTTCTGAAATTAGTGATATTTTGGATAACGATTTGTGATACTTTATCCACTATATTAAGGGCTTTTGAGAGTTGTAGTTTAGACGATTCTAACAGGGTGATACTTTTTGACACAATTTTAAAATTAGAATCAATGAACAGAATATCTTCCAATAGCTGTTCAGAAGGCAATGATTTTACAGCTGCAACAGCGGAATTGTCTGTGCTATCTAATGCATCAATTACCTCCATTATTTTGCCGAAATATTCTGAATAATAATTAACAGCATCCAATCACGTTTTTCAACGGGTCAAGACTGGCTGCGGGGGTAAGGGTATTCCAGAGGCAATTGTTTCGAACAGCAACAATCTCGTTGTAGTATGTTTGATTGAATTCTTGTCTGCACTGAACAAAATTGTTAAGCTTTGACTATTCCAACCACAGTAATGCAAAAACAAGTGCTTACATAGGTATACATTAGCTGTAGCTGCTCTATCTATTTGGACCGGTCACAACTCTTAACATGAACTGCTTATACTAAGAGACCGGGCGGTCGCTCACCTCCTCTATACTACCGTACATCGGCAACCTGATTGCACGCTGCGTGTGGCAATTCAACGAAGTCTAGTTATCATAAAGACAGCTGTGTTTGCATACATTCCTCACTACAAGTTTCTTGTCGAGTACGTTGTTTACGTAGTATGTAAATTAAATTTTATGCGAAACTTACTAATTATTTTTTACTCAATCGCACATGTCAGAAATGTATAAAAGAAAATAAATCCAATATCTCTGTGCCCGAATTTAGGTCAATAAATTACTGTAAGATTATTTTAACAGTTCTTCGTAGCACCCTACTGTTAACGCTTAAAATCAATCTCAATTCATTTAATCCTTAAATTGGAAGAAGTCTATCTCCATGCTCTTTTTCTTAAACCGCATCGAGACGGAAACCATTGTCGTCGTTGCGTCAGTGAGATTGAAACTCTTGGCCATGTTTTGGGTGCCTGTTCTTTCAGCGAGACGCTGCGAAACTCTAGACATCACAGAATCAGGTCCATGATTGCCGAAGCCTTGAGGAAGAAAGGTCTCACTGTGCACGAAGAAGTCCATGGCATCTCTGAAGACATGGGATTCTGTCGGCGAATTGACATGCTTGCCATTCCACCAGAAAAGGCTCTACATCCGCTATTTAATTATCGACCCGACAGTCAGGTTCGAGGCACAGGAACAACAGCCCGCTGAAGTCCACATAGAAAAATGCAGAATTTATGAGCCCACAGTTCCATTCTATTTGGATTAAATATCACCTCACCTCCATCGTCTCCAAAGTAGTTGGGCTAATGGTTGGCGCTAATGTGGGCACAATACCTCGCCTCTTTGAAAGTTTCTGCAATAAGTTCCAGCTGAACGACGACTTCATTCCTGATGTTTACAAGATTTACCGCTATCAGAGGATCACTTGCCATTTTAAAATACCATCTGTACTTTGTTTCCTAAAATGGAAGAACTTTTGTTTGAACGTCTAATCTGTTTGTTTACTATGTTTAGGCCTGTTATACAGGGTGTTTCAAAAAGAAAATACAGGGCATAATTTCAAAAGGTATGTATTTCCCACATGTGTGTTTCAAAAAGACAATCAAAATAGTTCATTACAACATGTGTCCGGAAATGCTTCATTTCCGAGTTATGGCCTTCACAACATTGAAATTCACCGGAACGTTTTTCTTTCCGCAGGTTGTTGTCATTACAGAAGATGTTCAAAATGTCCACCTCCTGCTTAAATACAGACCTCAAATCGATGTCTCATTGACCTGCGAACACGATCCCAAACTCCAGGAGTATTGCGTATGTCCTCAGAACATGCCACAATTCGATTCCGAAAGGATTCCAAATCAGGCACCGGAGACGAATAAACCAATGATTTTAAATGACCCCACAAGTAGAAATCGAGAGGGTTAAGATCAGGTGAGCGTGGAGGCCAAGCAATTGGGCCACCTCTACCTATCCATCGATCAGGAAACCTTCGATCCAAGCGAGCCGTACGACTGAAGTGTGCAGGAGCGCCATCATTCAAGAAGTGAATGTGTTGACGATTGATCAGTGGAGCGTCTTCTAAAACATGAGGCGTGGTTCCGGTGAATTTCAATGTTGTGAAGGCCATAACTCGGAAATAAAGCATTTCCGGACACATGTTGTAATGAACTATTTTGATTGTCTACATGTGAGAAATACATACGTGAAATTATGCCACGTATTTTTGAAACACTCTGTATGTATGCTACTATCCTTCCTGTACTTAATTTACCTTTTTTGTTCGTTCCCCACATTTCTCTTTTGTGGTCTGTTTTGTTTTCACTCTGTGTGTTATGGTTTGTCCAATGAGAGGCAGTCCCGTTATTGGGAAAGCTGAAAGAGTGTCTTTCTTATTATTAAACAACTAATGCATTGTCCACATTACGGTATATTTGTTGTATACTATTTTGTAATTTTGCTTCAATTTATGTTTTCCTAGCAATTTATTTTCTGGAATTCTATTAAAATTATAGCATATATTAAAATGTTGTATCCTATAGGATACTTTGTCAATTTAAGAGTTAAATGAACAAAAAAAAAATGTGTTCGTGAAGGAATAGTGGATTAGTGATCAACCTATACAACGATTTTTTATGTAGACATTTAATCTGAATTAATGCACAGGTTTGTGAGAACAAAACGAACAATTGCTCTGTTTGAAAATAAAGGAACAAAGCACAGAACTAATAAACCCAAAATAGAAACTTCGGCGGCTGATGTAATTTAACAACTGTTCCTATTATGTATGGATCGGTTTTGTATAGACAACGAGAAGGGGGGAATGCGACTGACTCATTTGTTAATTTAAAAAAAAAAGTGGTTAATGAAGTACATACGATATTTCCGTGTAAAAATTCTGCGCCATCATATGATGAAAGATGAGTGGAACGGATGTACTTCAGTACATCATAATAATATATATGATATGCGAAAAATAATCACTTTGCGATTTAAGACGGCGCTTATTCCGTCGGATCCCGGCCACTTAGTCACTCATAACGAGTGCATCTCTGCACATGTGTGGACATTGTGCCATTGTCATACATCTATGACGCAGTGCATGAGGGTAGGCCACTAGAGGGAACCTAAGAGTTGGAGGATTCAATGCAACATCGGGATGGCAATCCGGTATGGCTCAGTGGATAGAGCGTCAGGATGTAGAACTGAAAACCCGGGTTCAAATCCCGGTGCCGAAGAGAATTTTTCTCCGTTCCACTCATCTTTCATTATAGTAAAAATGTTATTTTACGAGTTTATTAAATCGTAGTAATGGTGTTTTGTTTTCTTTTACTCGAAAATTGTATAATCCTACCTCTCATTATTAAACTTCCTTGAAGACGATTTTCATTTATTTAATCTTATGATTGAATCTCCAGAATGGCTCGTTCTCCGGTCTGATCCTAGAGTAAATCTATTTGGAAGACAGTTCACGCAGCAATAAAGTTTGTGTGTCCGGAATTCGAAACGAATACATTTGTAGTTGGTTTATATGAGAGTCGTAAAATCTCCCCCTTCTCCGAGAAGATTAACGTCACACTATTTCGCACAAGAGACAAGATAATCTCCAGTAAAAGCAGGTCTTGAAAATTGTACTTAACACAGGCAGAAAATGATCATTTTTAACACCTCGCGATGACATAAATGCCGACGTAAACGAAGGCACACGCTTGTAGATGAACTACTCGTGTATTCTTCAAGGTAATGATTGCTATTATTATCATCTTGTCTCAGAAACTGATATATATCCTGATGTTTTATGTCCATATTTCCATGAATTTCTGCTGTATTTGAGTGTCTAATGTCGGTTCTTATTATACAAGAAAGAAATACGAAAGTTAACGATTTAAATCTTAAGGAAAAACACGCTTATAGTAGTAGTAATAATAATAATAATAATAATAATAATAATAATAATAATAATAATTTACTTATTTACTTACTTATTTATTTATTTATTTATTTACTTATTTACTTATTTATTTATTTACTAATTTACTTACTTATTTACTTATTTATTTATTTACTTATTTACTTACTTATTTACTTATTTATTTATTTATTTATTTACTTATTTACTTACTTATTTATTTATTTATTTACTTATTTACTTATTTATTTATTTATTTACTTATTTACTTACTTATTTGTATTTACTTATTTATTTATTTACTTATTTACTTACTTAATTATTTATTTATTTATTTATTTATTTATTTATTTACTTACTTAATTACTTATTCACTTATTTATTTATTTATTTACTTATTTATTATTTACTTATTTACTTCTTTACTTATTTACTTACTTATTTATTTATTTACTTATTTACTTATTTATTTATTTACTTATTTAATTATTTACTTATTTATTTATTTATTTACTTATTTACTTACTTATTTACTTATTTATTTATTTATTTATTTACTTATTTACTTACTTAATTACTTATTCACTTATTTACTTATTTATTTACTTATTTACTTATTTATTTATTTATTTACTTATTTACTTATTTATTTATTTACTTATTTATTATTTACTTACTTATTTATTTTTTTATTTATTTACTTACTTATTTATTTATTTACTTATTTATTTACTTACTTATTTACTTATTTATTTACTTATATTTACTTATTTATTTATTTATTTACTTATTTATTTAATTATTTACTTATTTATTTATTTACTTATTTACTTATTTATTTATTTATTTATTTACTTATTTATTATTTACTTATTTATTTATTTACTTATTTACTTACTTACTTATTTACTTATTTATTTATTTACTTATTTACTTACTTACTTATTTATTTATTTATTTATTTACTTATTTACTTATTTATTTATTTATTTATTTACTTATTTACTTACTTAATTACGTATTCTTATTTACTTATTTATTTACTTATTTACTTATTTATTTATTTATTTACTTATTTACTTACTTAATTACGTATTGACTTATTTACTTATTTATTTACTTATTTACTTATTTATTTATTTATTTATTTACTTATTTATTTATTTATTTATTTACTTATTTATTATTTACTTACTTATTTATTTATTTACTTATTTACTTACTTACTTATTTATTTACTTATTTACTTATTTACATATTTAGTTATTTACTTATTTACTTACTTATTTATTTATTTATTTGTTTATTTATTTACTTATTTATTATTTACTTACTTATTTATTTATTTACATATTTACTTACTTAATTATTTACTTATTTATTTACTTATTTACTTACTTACTTATTTATTTATTTACTTATTTACTTATTTATTTATTTATTTACTTATTTACCTACTTAATTACTTATTCACTTATTTTCTTATTTGTTTACTTATTTACTTATTTATTTATTTATTTATTTATTTACTTATTTATTATTTACCTACTTATTTATTTATTTACTTATTTTTACTTACTTATTTATTTATTTATTTACTTATTTACTTACTTACTTATTTACTTATTTATTTATTTACTTATTTACTTATTTATTTATTTATTTATTTATTTACTTACTTATTTACTTATTTATTTATTTACTTATTTATTTACTTATTTACTTATTTATTTATTTATTTACTTATTTATTTATTTATTTACTTATTTACTTACTTATTTATTTATTTATTTACTTATTTATTTACTTATTTACTTATTTACTTACTTACTTATTTATTTATTTACTTATTTACTTACTTACTTATTTACTTATTTATTTATTTATTTACTTATTTACTTATTTACTTATTTATTTATTTATTTATTTATTTATTTATTTATTTATTTATTTATTTATTTATAATATTAACGTGCAAAACAACAGCACAAGGCCAATTACAGTTTAGCACAAGATACAAAAAACAATACAAAACAGAACAAATGATGATGAGAATGAATGACAGAAAATGGCAGTGAAATGAAATATAATCTATGTAATGGTCAACATTAATCATTGACCAAATGCAACAAAATAAATAGCAATATCTAACAAATAATAAAAGATATTAAATAACAAGTAAGAATATGTCACGCGTAAGTAAAATCAAATCAGATCTTGTAAATCAGCACTTTCAATACACCTGGCTACTGGAGAAAGAGATGTAAATAATTTAGTGAAGAAAATTCTTTGACCACGAAAACCTTTCACGGGAATTCTAAGATAGGTGTTACGTATAAAAAAATCGCAATCAATGATACCATTAATAGCACTGCTACAGAAAGTGTAATCAATATCCTGACGTCTCGAATACAGATTGGTACAGTTAAAATATTTACTAGATAGTTCATAGTTTAAAGAAGAGGAGTTGGGTACGAATCTGAATGCACAAAGAGAAATGGATTTTCTTTGGATATTTTCTAGTTTAGCCGAATCAGTAGAAGTAATAGAGTTCCACGCAACAGATGCATATTCTAATTTAGACCTTACTAAAGCATAATATAATGTAAGTAGTGTATCAGGAGAGGAAAAGGAATAAGTAATAGACCTAATGAGACCAAGCATTCTTAGTGAATGATTAAATAAATGATCAACATGGTCATGAAAGCACAATTTAGAATCAAGATATATACCGAGATCCTTTATACAGTCCTTCCTGATTATGGCGGCATTCAATAGCGAATAGTTAAACTTTAATGTAGTTGTCTTCCTAGAGAAAGAGATAACGCATGTTTTAGAAATATTAATTTTCATACCGTTATAATCAGACCAACGTTGAATGGAATGTATATCGTTTTGAAGTAAATGACAATCAGCAAGATTATTAATTTTCCTAAATATAATAATAATAATAATAATAATAATAATAATAATAATAATGGAAGAATAGACAAAGAAAGGATAGCAATATCAAGACAAAACAGCATTTTTATGGGACCGATTATTACAATTGAAACAAAAACAAACATTTATAATTCAATTGTAAACAGCACAATCACATATGGATCAGAGACATGGCATCTGAAATCAAGAATAATACATAAATTACATTCGACTGAAATGGATTTCTGGCGACGATCTGCAAGGATTTCGAAGAGAGAAAAAATCAGGAACAACGTGATAAGGAAAAAAAAACGTAGCTGAAAGGATTCGTTGTAGAAGACATTAAAACAGCACAGTTAAGACGGTTTGGCCATATAAAAAAAGGATGACGGAAGACAGATTACAGAAAATGATTTATGAATGGATTCGGACAGGAAGAAGGAGAGGAAGACCGAATTTAACCTGGACAGAGGGAATAGTTGGAACATTGAGTGAGAGAGTTTAGAGGAGGGAGATTGGGAGAATAGAGATGAGTGGCGAGTGGCTATAAATTCTTGAAATGGATACAGGAAGATGTCAGAGGCATTGCAAAGATGTGAAATAAATAAATACATAAATAATAATAATAATAATAATAATAATAATAATAATAATAATAGCACTTGATTGTGAAACTTGAACTCTGACTGCGAGAGAGGAACACAGATTAAGGGTGTTCGAGAATAAGGTGCTTAGGAAAATATTTTGAGCTAAAGGCTGATTCACAACAAACCGGAAACGAGAATCGGAACGAAAACGGTAAAATTGTTAAAATGTGTACATTTAAATGTGAGCATTCACAATTAACGAAAAGCTTGCCGGAGCCCGGGATCGGGAACGGAGAGTTGGCCTAGTTTCAACTTTGGCGTTCACGTTTCCGATCACAGTCCACTAGATTCATTCTATTGCCATCTAAAAGCTATTTTGTCGTCGTATATTTTGTAGCAAGAAGACCGTGACATAACCTATGCATTATTTTGTTCTGTGCTGTGCATCATGGAGCAAGTTTTATTTGATGAGATACTAATTTTGAGTGTTGAGGAAAATCCTCACGTTTACGATAAGCGGCAAGCCTCGTATAAAGATGAGAATATGTCACTTTCAATAGCTGCGTCTTTGAACACCGATCGTAAGCGAATCATATTTTATTACTGTATTGGTTGTATTACACACTACATATTCATGCTTCAATTCAATAACTACTGTTGTGTTCATTTTTGTTCTATTACAAATGGTTCTTCTCTAATTATTTTACGTTATGGTAGACTTAAAATAGGTTGTGATAATAAAGATGCATGGGCATATTTATAGTACCGTACATAATGAAATGTTTCAGTTGAAATTTCGAAGTTGGTTAACGTGTGTTTATGTTGGCTGCCTTGTACTCATGAGAGAATGCCATTGGTCAATTATACACAAATAACATCAGAATGCGTAATATCGACTTTGCATATCGATGCATAGTCGTCTACGTTCTCGGTTTATTGTGAATCAAAAATTTTCATATTCACGTCCTTTGCTTCTCGTTTTCATTCTGGTTCTCGTTCCCGGTTTATTGTGAACCAGCCTTAAGAGGGATGAAGTTACATGGGAATGGAGAAAGTTACGCAACGCATAACTGCACGCATTGTTTTCTTCACCTAATATAATTAGGAACATTAAATCCAGATGTTTGAGATGGGCAGAGCATGTAGCACGTATGGGCGAATCCAGAAATTCATGTAGTTGGAAGACCTGAGAGAAAAGACCTTTGGGGAGACGGAGACGTTGATGGAAGGATAATATTAAAATGGATTTGAGGGAGATGATATATGATGGTAGGGATTGAATTAATTTTGCTCAGGATAAGAACCGATAGCGGGCCTATGTGAAGACGGAAATGAAATTTGAGAGTAGCAGGGTATCCTTATGTTGGTAGCCATGTGTTGGTTCACAAATACCCAAAAATATTTGAGTTAAGTTATAATAATTTATGTTTATTTTTTGTGTAAGTTAATGGCAATAAAAGCTAATTAGATACAAATTTGGTAATGTATTTTGTCCTTCATTTTACAAAATAAAAAAATCCTAAGAAGTTTTCAAATGAAAACAGAGTAATCGCATTGATGTCCCACACTACAGCTATTCAACTACGCCATCTCTTACGACTAGGCCAGAAAAACATAAAATCTTTTGATTTCATCGTCTACAGAGAAACACTGTCATGACATCACTTAAAACAAGAGGATACATCTACTTTCTCCTACAGGCATGCAAATATATGAATTTACGTCGTAAACACTATAAACTCGTTATGGCTGAAATTGGACTTGTATGATTTTTCAGATAACGGATTCAAATATACAGAGTGTCCCAAATTGTGGTGTACACTTTTTGAAATACTATTTCACAGCAAAGAAATGAGATAGAAATACGATTTTTGCGGTTTATGATTCAGAAGCCAGTAGAAAGCATGGAAATATGTTCATCTGTTTACAAACAAACATAGCTGTGGAATTATTGTTCGATGAACGTAAGTGGATACTGAAATGTTATTGGAAAGTGGAGAATGTTGTTGACGTTCAACGACGTTGGAGGGTTGAATTTGGAACACAACCACCAACAAGGAACTATCACAAGAATCCGAGACAAGTTTGAAGTCCACGGAACGCTGCAAGATATGTTGAAAGGCGGTGCGGAAGAAAGAGAAGTTCCACCGTTAACGAGAGTGTTGATGCAGTCATGCAGGCTTTTGCACAATCCCCAAAGATGTTAATGAGGTAATTTTCTCATGAGATTGGTATCAGCAAATCCAGTGTTCATCGAATTTTTGCGAACTGAAAAATATAAGCCTTACATTCCGAGACTTGTTTGCACACTAAATGAGGACGACCCAGAGATGGATAGGACGAAGAGGAAGTGCTGCGGAGTTCCCGCCTCGATCTCCGGATTCAACCCCTCCAGACTTGTACAGTTGTCAAAAAAAAAAAAGTGGCCGCACTCGTGAACAGCGAATATTTTCTAAGTCCACTTCGGGTCGCGGCGATGTTACACGATGCATGTGCTTGTACAAGCAGTTCCCGAACTATGAAAGTATTCCATATCTGCGCCTCGTAGACCAGCGGTAGAGTGCTTGTTTAATGATTCCAAGGTTGTGGGTTCAGGCCTTCTTCAAGTTTTCATTTTATTTTTTAATCGTTCTTTAGCGATGTAAATGATATTCAAATTATCATTTATATTCAGTTATCGTTCTTTATGGATATCACGTTATTTATATTTTGTTATCGTTCTTTAGAGATATGAATAAATTTCAAGTCATCATTTGTATTCTGTTATTGTTTTATAACGGTATGAATAATAATAATTATTATTATTGTATCTCCAATGGGAGTTGGCCCTATTTTACACAATAGGGCTATAGTTTTATACACAAAAAGATAAGCATAAAGAGAAATGGGAAAGAAAATTAAATTAGCTTACGCGATGTAAACAAAACATAAACAATCCGAAAATTAGGCAATGCGATTGCAAAACAAATATCAGGTATCAATTTGAAGCATACAAAAACATTAACAACACAAATACGTAACTCTTCTATAACACAAATATGCAGATTTCCGTACCATACATCATAAATTAATACACAATAGTCATACAAACACCATCAAACTATAATTACGACATTGCGACGACATCAAGCATCCCATAACTGACTCACATACATAACAAATCAAGCATCCGTTACAACACATATACTTCAACATAGTAACCACACTTTTAAAAGTTACAAATTTGGCTCGAAGTAGAATAATTAGAACACTGTTACTAATTACTATTCTTCTACAATTTCTTAAATACATCTGTAATAACTCTGTGAAATTCCGATATTAATAATATTCACATTTTTATACTCTGTTATCATTCTTTAGCGATAAAAATAATATTCAAGTTATCATTTATATTCTGTTTTCCTTCATTAGCATTATAAAATAATATTCAAGTTATTTATATTGTTATTGTCCTTTCGCAATATAAATAATCTGTATTTTATGTAAGTAATTATTATAACACAAATGACCATCTTGCTTTGTAAAATAGGTTATTTTATTTAGATAATTAAATACGTATTATATAATATTTTATATTAATTAAACAAATCGATATTTATCATTTATATTCTGTTATCGTTCTTTAGTGATACTGTATCAATAATATTCAAGTTATTTATATTGTAATCGTTCTTTAGCGATATAAATAACATAAATTTAATATTAGGTTTGGAAAAATCCAGTTGCATAATACTGGTATTAGTTTTTCTTTTTGTATTATTACATTATACTATCTTGAACCACAATAAAATGAAAAGGAGTAACGAGGAATTGAACCTGTCTCAGGTTGACATCTAAATTTCGACGTTCGTCCGCTGAGCTACGAGGGCAAAAGTGTGGAAACATTTTCGGAAAAATTGGCCCAATCACAATCTAAGATTTTCTGATGATTCGTAGAAGCTAGTCCAGGATGCAGGGGACAAAGGCTAATTGGGATTTCCCGGTCTCTGATTGGGTCAAACATCCTGATAGAATTAATATTTAACTCTTGCCGTGACTTTCGGTGAAGTCCGGAGGAACCAATTAGTCGAATTCACTCTCTCCTCATTTCCACGCTTGGGCCTCCTGGAATCTAATAAGATGCGAAAGAGATAGTGTGTGCGGAAAGCAACGGGATGTTACCGCATTTAGGCCTATCCTTCCCAAGAAAAACTGCAAACTTGAACAAAGGAAGCTTTCAATAGAAAAAGAAGGATCTTCTGCGGACCTCTGGAAAAAGAATTAAGGAAGAGACTAGTGAAGTGCTTTGTGTGGAGTGTGGCATTGTTTAGGGAAGGAACATGGACATTATGACGAAATGAAGAGAAACGAATTGAAGCATTTGAAATGTGGATGTGGAGAAGAACGGTGCGTGTGAAGTGGACAGACAGAATAAGAAATAAAATTGTGTTTGAAAAAGTGAGCGAAGAAAGAATGATGCTGAAACTGATTAGAAAGAGAAAAAGGAATTGGTTGGGTCTCTGGTTGAAAAAGAATAATAGACGATATTAGAATATGTGGATCATATGCGGAGACTAAGAGGAAGGCAGAAAATAGGAAAGATTGGAGATTGCTGGGTTTGCAATGAAAGACCTGCCCATGGACAGAACACTTATGTATGTATGTTCAGAATGCCTGGAATATCGTGTCTAAGAACAGTCGCTATTTGCAAAGACTAGTCGATTCCATGCCCACTCGACTGCAAGATGATCGAGCTAAGAGGAAGATAGACTAAATAATGAATTGTGGCTTTTGTTTTGTTTTTGAACACTTAATTGTTTGAATGTTTTAAGGCCGACGGGAGTAAATTTGTTTTGTTTATGCCACGAAAGATATTTTATTGAGAATAAAATCTTTTTTTCTTTCCATTTGCAGCCACAATATCATAATGATAAAGTCATGGCATAATATATTAATGAACCTGATGTTAATTACTAAAATGATCGTAAAGAGAAAGGAGCCATTATGTATAGTTTGTCTCTCTCAAAAACAGAACAAAAAAAGAACATAAAAAGCACAAGGTTGTAGTCGTACCCAGGACCTCACGGACAAGAGGCCGGAACACTGCCATTACGCTATCGAATCACACACACAATACTTCAATTATAACTCTAGATATCAGGCAACGTGGTCCAACAACATGTAACATCGCCTGTCTCCGGTGTAGCGAAGATACCCGAAGGGAACTTTGTCTCAAGAAGAGCGGCCACTTTTTCGTTTGACAGCTGTACATATGGGGAGTTCTGAAGGACACAGTATACGCCACAAAACCACAAACACTGGAGGAACTGAGAGTTCAGAATGAACATGCGTGTAATGATATTCCATTAGCAACAATTCAGCTGGTATGTCGCTATGTTATACGTCTATGTTGGGAGTGTACTGGGGCCAATTTGAACATGTACAGGCTTAAGGAATACAAATCCGCAAAAATCGTATTTCTGTCTGATCTCATTGTTGTGAAATAGTGTTTCAAAATGTGTATACATCAATTTGGAAAACACTGTAGATTTTCAGTAATGGATATAGACACAAATGTATGAAGGTGGGTTAGTAGGCCTATGCCTATATTATATATATATATATATATATATATATATATATAAGTTACGTATAGTAGTGGCAAAACAAACCGGACCGACCCTTGTAGCTGATTTCAGAGCCTTGTTCACTCCAGAGCACGATAGACTGGTAACTAAGACTTTCGTGATTCGAATCCTGCCTGGAAAGGAAACTTTTTTTTTGTTCCTTATTCAAATTTATTCCCAATATTTTTCGATTGCTGGTAAAATTCATGTTCTAGAAATAATAAGTTAATTAAGTAGTAAAATATCGCTGTAATGGAGAAGTATTGGGAATAAATTTGAATAAGGAACAAATAAGTGTCCTTCCCAGGCAGGATTCGAACCACGAAAGTCTTAGTTACCAATCTATCGTCCTCTGCAGTGAACAAGGCTACAAGGGTCGGTCCGGTTTTTTGCCACTACTGTACATATAGGTCTACCTTTCTTCCGGCAAAATAACAAATAGCACATTGCTTTGTGTGATAATACGTTACTTTACGCTACATTATATTATATTCTATCAGATCTACATTATACCATATTATAGGCCTATAGGTTGTATTGTATTACATAACGCTTTTCAGGAAGTTTTTAATGAATACACAACCACTTTATCCTCATATAGTTTGATTTTAAATGAAGACAGAGTTCACACGAAGTTCAATGGTAAGATCTGCCCAACTTGTGTGGGTCACGTTTGTTGGAAACTTATCTTCAAATCAATAGAACCAACTGCAAACGGTGGGTTAGAGATCGGAACCGCGACTTAAAAAACCGGCGAGAAAGTGCGCTTCGAGCTGTACTTATTTTTATTTCCACACCAAACAAATGGATGCTATTTCCTGCTGTAAAGTTTCACGTCTCGCTGCAAAATAGAACTAAATGTCTTTGGAGCTTTTAAGATAATATCAGAAAACAAATGGGTCCATCAGTTAGTGCCTATTAGTAAAGACTATGGCTGGAATTCATAGTCGTCACTTAAAAAAAATGAGTGAACCCTTAAGTAATAAGTGTTAGCTTATAATAAGGGAACCCTTAAGTCAATTCGAATTCATAGACAAGACTTATTTTCACGTAATGAGTGCTCACTTACAACTGCCGGACATGACGTCATAACAAAAGCTGACTCTCATTGAACTAATCGAAAACAGCTCTACATGTGGAGTTGCTATAACAACGAGTTATCAATATTATTGTACTGAATAAGTTATATACAGCAATAGTTTCATGATATGTGAAATTCTAGTTGCATGTTAGTTATAATCAGATATCCTACTAATTGGAACACATGTTCTGTAGTAGTGAATTTCTTAAATAAATAAATTAAGCCTATTAGGCCTACTATATAATACTGTATATTGAATTTATTAACATAGTGTTATATTTACTCTATAATTTGCCAATTATAGCTACATTTTACATTTTTGTCTATGATATGTATACTTAACCACTTTTAATTTATTTTTATTTAGTATTTTTCATTTATATCTAGATCTGTGTCTTTTATTTAGGTAGTATCTACTTGTTTTTTTATTTTTAATTTGTAATTACACTTGTATCTACTTTATCTCTTCTTTTCATGTTATATGCAATTCTATGTTTTTAACAAATATCTGTACTGTCTATTGTAATTGGGGCTTTGCCTTGTTATAGACATAAATAAATAAATAAATAAATAAGTAAATAAATAAATAAATAAATAACTAAGTAAATAAATAAGTAAATAAATAAGTAAATAAATAAATAAATAAGCAAATAACTAAATAGGTAAATAAATAAGTAAATAACTAAATAAGTAAATAAATAAGTAAATAAATAAGTAAATAAGTAAGTAAATAAGTAAATAAATAAGTAAATAACTAAATAAGTAAATAACTAAATAAGTAAATAACTAAATAAGTAAATAAGTAAATAACTAAATAAGTAAATAAATAAGTAAATAACTAAATAAGTAAATAACTAAATAAGTGAATAACTAAATAAGTAAATAACTAAATAAGTAAATAACTAAATAAGTAAATAACTAAATAATTAAATAGGTAAATAACTAAATAGGTAAATAAATAAGTAAATAACTAAATAAGTAAATAAGTAAGTAAATAAGTAAATAAATAAGTAAATAAATAAGTAAATAACTAAATAAGTAAATAACTAAATAAGTAAATAACTAAATAAGTAAATAACTAAATAAGTAAATAAGTAAATAACTAAATAGGTAAATAAATAAGTAAATAACTAAATAAGTAAATAAGTAAGTAAATAAGTAAATAAATAAGTAAATAACTAAATAAGTAAATAACTAAATAAGTAAATATCTAAATAAGTAAATAACTAAATAAGTAAATAAGTAAATAAATAAGTAAATAACTAAATAAGTAAATAACTAATTAAGTAAATAAATAAGTAAGTAAGTAAATAAATAAGTAAATGAGTAAGTAAATAAGTAAGTAAATAAGTAAATAAGTAAGTAAATAAGTAAATAAATAAATATATAAATAAATAAATAAGTAAATAAGTAAATAAATAAATAAATAAAAATGAATGAATGAATGAATGAATGAATGAATGAATAAATAACGATCAATTTGGCTAGAACAACAACTTCGAATTGATCTGAAAACGATATCGCTTCTTAAATTTCAGTTCACTATACATTTCCAGAGGATTCTCCATGTCTCTAATATACCTTTTTGGGACACGTATATTTTCCTCATTTCGTTCAACAAACTCCACAAAATCCTCAAAATCATTCTCAGTATCCATTTTGAAAATGAGTGGTCACTTAAGGATACAGATCAGCTTACTTAAGTAATCACTCATAATGTGAATGAGGGACAACTATGAATTATAAATGGGTATAAGTAACCACTTAAGGGTTCACTCATTTATAAGTGACGACTATGAATTCCGCCCTATATCTCATAACATGACTTCAAACAAATTTGTCTCACGGAAATTAAATAATGTATCATTCGTGTCACGCGATTTGAAACAATACAGTTCCTTTGGCAAAGTTTATTAAAGATTTTCCTGGCGGTAGTTTTCTTTTCACTAACTAAAATTAGAAACACACACGGAAATCCCATCATTTACTGACATAAAAGTGAATTTTCGTTTCCCGTATTAAATACCAGGCATTCTTTAAATCACAGAAAGGATAAGACCCATTTGTTTTGTATTTAAATTTTACGGAATAATTAGACATTTAATTTATATTGTCAAATTACTACATACAATCCTTCATATTATATTCTAGTCACGAGTTGCGTGCAAGTTCTAAGGTCTCCTAATTTTTTTCTCAGGACTGGGAGAAGCTAGAAACATGACATTGAGCTTAAAAGACGCAGACATTCTTCTGAATGCGTGACACAAATTGCAGCACCATACGGCGCATAGAACTCGAGTGGCTGCAGCTATAGTTAAAAGGTGTTTTCGATACTTCAAATGGCGACGTTCTCATTACAAGACCAGCGTGTTTCATCCGGTCACTGCTTACATTAACAAGGCACATGGCCTTCGGAATTACGATTTTACTATGATTCCGAAGGCCGTGATTGCTTAATTGGGAATCAAATTAATTGACTTTATTTTAAACGCGTATTAGTTTGATGAAATGCTAACGAATTAAATATGATTTATTTTAGTAGGTCATTTTACGACGCTTTATCAACATCTAGGTTATTTAGCGTCTGAATGAGATGAAAGTGATAATGCCGGTGAAATGAGTCCGGGGTCCAACACCGAAAAATATGATTTAAATTCCGTATTTAAGTTAAATTACAATTAGTTAATTGTGGATTAGCAACATGTCGGTGAAATCAGCCATAAAATGCATATTTTAAGTAAACCTCCAAAATGTTACATCAAATAGAGTGACAGTTTGAACCAGTTAAGTATTGTAATATGAAGTTACAATAATTATATCGTGCAACGTTTTATCCACTTTGATAAAAAAAATTACTTTTTAATAAAAGTAATTACATTATTTTTATTAGTTTTGAACATGACTTTTGTGGAGAGACGATTGTATTATTTTTAATTTCTTCCTGCGAGAGACGATTCGTTTATGTTTTTTTAGGTAGTTTTGAACACGATTGGTTTTTGTTAATAACAGAAGAACAGCAGTACTAGCACAGTCTAATATATACAGTCACGAAGCTTTAGTTGATGAGGGTACTAGAAACAGTAGACTGTGTCGGTACTGTTTCACATTGTGTGATGAGGCGATAGTAGCGATCCTAGTGGTTAGCAACTATCTATGGATACATATTCCCTACGTATTGAGCTTCGTGACTGTATATACTAGACTGTGGTACTAGGAGAAATAAGCAAACATTGTTAAAATGAGTTCAAACGAGCATTCAGATATTGAAAATGCTGAAAATTCTGCAACTGAATGTTTAGCATCATCGAAATCCCGCGTAAAGTATGAAGTATATACAAATTTTCAAGATTAGCGTTCCAAGAAAAATGTATAAATGTTTAGAATTAATATTTATAATAGATAAATTCGATTCCATTTTGTACAGTTGAATGTGTGATTCACATTACGCAACCAGTTGGTAACAGCAGTATCATTACCTAACTAGTTGCATAATAGAAGTAGCCTATCATTATATTACTAGTTGCGTAATGAGTGTGTTTGCAGCATTTTTATTAGTGATATAAAGTCCATATTACATAATCAAAGTGGATAAAATCGTTTTAAAACACTTTTCACTGAGACCTTAACCTAGTTAGTCTACTAGCGCTGATCTGCCCTAGATCTCGAAGTGTATCGAGTTCAGTATGAGTCATTGATTAAATTTCTCGTTAACACTTTGTTAAAAACATAAAATTTACACTGTCACACGTTAAAAGTGTTAAAAGTGTCTCTTGAACCACTCAAGGGACACTGAATACGACGACAAATAGCGTCGAAACAGGGCGTCCATTCGAAGGTAAATACCTTTTTAAACAATTTTAACACTTTTAACGTGTGACAGTGTAAATTTTATGTTTTTCAGTATGTGAAGCCATTCCTCAGTCGGGTTAGCCTTCTTACAATGTTAACTGTCTTGCAAGACATGACTGATTCTCCACATCTCTCGCACACGTCTCGGGGGTTTCTTGTGTCCCATATTAATGTGTCTGCAATCTCTACAACTCATGTCTGGCACCTGGCAGTGGACGTGCAAAAGCCTTATTTCCTGAGGTGATACAGTAATGAACTCTTGACCTAAGCTGAAAATGATCTATTTAACATTTTCAGACTGAAGTGGTTCAAATTTTAAATCTAGCTGTCTACCTGTGTAAAATCTCCACGTCACACATTTCAGATGT
Organism: Periplaneta americana; assembly: GCA_025594305.2. NCBI lineage: Eukaryota > Metazoa > Arthropoda > Insecta > Blattodea > Blattidae > Periplaneta > Periplaneta americana. Next base: position 28,287,299 of record JAJSOF020000036.1, read on the forward strand.
AATTCTATTGCGTGGAACCTATGTTTTGGAACCATAATACTACTATTCCATACAGCTCGACTGTGAAGAACCTTTGTATTTATATGGATTGTCACCAGGGCCTGTTTCTCAAAACTCGTGGACTAGTAATACTAGTCTGTACAGTAGTAATATTAGTTTATTTTACAAGTGTGTGTTTCTAGAAACTACAAGGGTAAAGTAGTAGTTACCAGTTCAATGACTAGTAATATTGGTCGATTTCACCAGTTCATAAGTGATTCTGTTTCTCAAAATGCTAATCTAGTTGATTATACTGGTATTCAATAGACTCTACAAGACTCTAAAGACTGGTGATTTCTATATTATCAGTTACCAGTGACAACCTTTCTCAGATAATCAAAACAAAATATTGTAATTATTTTTTTATACATGTGATTTAGTGATTCCGATTGAAGTGATGAAGTTGTTGTGAAAAGAGCTAAAACTATATCGAGAAAGAACAATTATTATTCCTTTACGGGAGCATTTATTTAAATATAATGAACAGTTTAGGTAAAGTTCTGAAAAGCTTGGAGTCAGCCTCGGTAGCATACTTGGTATAGCGCAGGCCTTCTATGCTCGAGGTTGCGGGTTCGATCCCGACCTAGGTCAATGGCATTTAAGTGTGTTTAATTGCGACAGACTCATGTCAGTAGATTTACTGGCATGTAAAAGAACTCCTACGGGACAAAATTCCGACAGACCAGTGACGCTGATATAACCTCTGCAGTTGCGAGCGTCATTAAATAAACCATAATTTGAATTTTGAAAAGCTTGGAGAGTTGTTAAATATAGTGGAACCTGCCGTAACAAGAGATATAATAGAAGTCACGCATTATCAGCAAAGCTTCAAATACAAATTGCTCTACAAATTGGGATGTTGATTATTTTACAATGTCATCAGGTCTTTCTGTCCTAGACCAGCAACACTTGCAGAATATTTTCCTAATAATCTAGTACCAATTCATCAACTGCAGTGAATTTTGCTGGCTTTCCTCCTCCACTGCCAGTTCTTCTGACATTGTCAACTTTAGCCTACAAATTAAATATAAAACGACATTAATTTATGAATAGATCAAATGTAAAACTGAAAAAAATTAGCGAATTTTTCATTAAGTTATAAGTGGCATTCATGTCGGCAGTAGACTCCTAACTACATAATATGTTTATATTATGATACCACAGTCTAGTATATACAGTCACGAAGCTCAATACTTAGTAAATATGCATCCATATATAGTTGTTAACAACTAGGATCGCTGATATCGCTTCATTACAGACAACGCGAAATAGTACCGACACAGTCTATTGTTCCTAGCACCCTCACAACTCAAGCTTCGTGACTGTATATACTAGACTGTGATGATACTGTGAACTTGAATTGGTACTCATCAAAGTTGCTTTCTTAATGTCGGGCCAGTAAGTGTCCCTAATGTAGCCTATGCATAATCTTTGTTCTGAGCTATCAGTTCCATAGCCTCACACATTACAACATTTTTGTCCATTCGCTTATTTCATAATTTTTTGTTATTATGCTTGAAAAAGCACCGAATAGTATATTCTTTGATTCATCAATCATATTCAGTGTAGTTAATTTGCTTTCAATTGATGGACTTTTAACCGAAAAAAAAGAAATTAAAACCAAAACACAAAAAAAAAAAAAAAGCCTTCTAACCTCAAATAAATACCTATCAATGACTATAAACAAATGAACTCAATCAGTTGACTAGTTTATATATATATATATATATATATATATATATATATATATATTGGTCGACCAGCAAACTTGCTATACAGACCACTGGTATGGAATATCACATGCAGAATATCATGCTGAGGTTGGCTCTAAAGGCTCCTCTAATTAATTTTGTGAATTATGTGAATAAAAATATGATGATTTTTGTGTTAAATTGTTGACTAGTGAAAGAGGTCATGTGACTAGTGAAAATTATCACAAGTTACTAGACTGGTGAAATAGTTTGAGAAACAGAATCTACTAGAGCTGGTGAAATATACTCTGGTAACTAGTAACTGGTGAACTATTAAACTAATATTTTTGAGAAACAGGCCCCTGGAATGTAATGAACAAGTGAATCACACTTCTAAAAAAATATTTTCTATTATTCACTCATTAAAGCGACTGAAGCACTTTCTTCCTGATAAATTAAAATTAATCCTTGTACAAACACTCGTGATGCCACACTTTGACTACTGCGATATTATTATATTAAGTAACCTAAATGCAAATTTGAGCAGCAGGCTACAACGTGTGCATAATGCGTCTTGGCTAAGGCTAGGCTAAGCGATCGACGAGCCCTACATTCTCTTGTTCTCTTATATCAAATTCTGCGCACCCCTACCCCAATCTATTGGCTTCTCGTTTTCAAAATTTATCCGCATATCATCAGTTAAGTACAAAATCTCATCATAACAATTTACTCATTATTCCCTACCACAAGATATCTTTATATTCTTCATCTTATACATTTTCAGTTGCAAGAAATTGGAACTCACTACCGAGTGATGTAAGGGGTTGCTGGACAATGACTTCATTTAGGTCAAAATTATATAAATTCTTACTTAACAAATTAATTGCTGATTAATATTTATTACATATAATGAAACTAACATCTGTCCATTCTTATTATTATTATCATTAATTTCTAAATAGATTTACAAAACCTCTAATGGCAATTACATTAATATTCTCATTATAGAAATATATTTTAGATTTATGTATATATTTTTTTCTCCCTGTAACATAGTTCTAGTAAGCTTGTATTAAATTAATTTTCATCATTTTACTAGCTATCTCAAATCTCAAATTAATTATAATTGATTGAATTAAATTAGCTCATAAATTAAGTTACTACTTTACCTTATACGTTTATCTAAATTTAAATAAATATATAGTCTACTAATCGTTAAAACTTAACTGAAGAATATTGCTGGAGAACCTTTAAGTGTAGTGTAAATATTCGTAATTTAAATATGTATTGTATTGATTAAGGCTGGTTGAGTGGCCTTATGGCCTTAACTCTGCCAGCGAAAATAAAACATTATTATTATTATTATTATTATTATTATTATTATTATTATTATTACTACATAATATTCTAGTCGTAAAATGCAATGTTGGGATGTATTATGTACAATGTGTATGTGTATAGTGATGAATAGCGACAAAGCGATATCAATACAATAATAATGATGAATCTCTTCAATAATGTCGATATATACAGGATGTAAGGGGTATATATGCCATTATTTTAACTGATGATTATTCATGTCATAAGGAAGAAAAATGTCCTTACAATTCTTTTCTAATTGCAATATTTAACTAATTATTAAACTTTACAATGTTAGACGTTTTGCAACGTTGCTGGATAGGAAGAGTGGGTTTATAAGTACACAGTATAGCTCAAGCGGGCACATGCATACCGGTACAGATGCTCTGTTCAATGCAGGAGCGGACCATGACAGTACTGTTGTTTACATAAAACGAGCAGCAAATACAAACTTTTAGTAGAACATTATGGTAAATGTACATTTTATGTAACAATATTGCTCCATTTTTTATTCTACGTCTAAAAAATAAACAATAATGATTTTCTGCACAAAATCACACGAACTTTTTTCTAATGCAAAATTTCAATCTCTTCTGCTTCCATAAAGCATGATCATTTTAAAACAATTTTCAGTTTGTGTGATTTTCGAAACGGGTAAGAAATTCGTAGTTTCTAAAAATCGTTGGGAAACTGCTACAAAAGTTCGCCTATTAGATAACCTTCTTTGAGGAAAACGTTGACGATGCATCCTTCTTCTCTCACTTGAATTACGACGACTTTCTCCATAAATTAGTAACATATGATATTCCTAAACTGTAAATGACATTGTAAGTTGTTTATTGAATACCCTGTAATGAACTGTCATCCGCTCGGTAGTATACTTATGGACAGGGAGGTTGAACTCAGCTAACTCGTACTTACCTCTGTGCAGAGTAGGCTGGGAAAGTGGTAAGTTTTCACTCTATCTTGTATGGACATTTTTTGATCCTATAGACCGTCCCCGACGACTGTAAAATGGACGATACTTATACCCCTTTCGCCCTGTATAAATAAAAAATATTTAGGAAGAATAAAGAAAGAAACATACAAAAAAAGAAAGAAAGTACGGAAGAAAAATGGAAACAAGGCAATATAAATAAGAAAATTACTATCAGCCCTTACTTCAGCACATTTAATTGTAAGAGAGAAAAAATCATAACTGATCCTTTCTCCGAGCCTTGTTATCTTTTTCAGGGTAAATACGAGTAATACAATGTAGGACTGTAGAAGGGAAGAAGATATCCTGGTTATTAATGATAATTATTATTAAGCATTATTAGCCTTTAGAAGGTCAGGAGAATAATTTGGGACTATAGAAATAGACAAACTTTCCATGTTATTAATCATAGTCATGCTGAAGCATTGCTAGCCTTTTTAGGGTCAAGAGAATAGGGTCGAACCACATATTTTGTATCAATATTGGAGATGTCGTTTGCTGTTAGTACGTTTTTCCATTCGACTCGCATGTTCTTCCATTCTCGTCTTTGTTCTTGCATTCAATCGTTTATTGGTTTTATTTTAAAATTTTCACGAATTTGTTCATTCACCTCAAGAGAAGAATCAGTCACTGCATACCCTTCTACTGGCATGTCATATCTGCGATCAGTGGAAATTCCAAAACATACACAGTCCCAACCAGTGCCCTAGATTGTGCACCAATATGCCTGGGTTAAATCCCAAATCTCTCCGCAGTGCATATGAAGAGAAGGCATATGTCACTGTTGATAGTGATTCGTCCGTCGGATGGGGACGTTAAGACTGGCGGCCGCCTTGGTGCTATTCGACAGGAGTAGGCTACGTGCCGGCATCGGGTTTCCCCTTCTGCCTTCCTCATCTTCATCATCATCACTCATTCCAGACACTACACTTACACATACACTCACCCTAGTACACGACATTATGCTACAATGCTTCAACATTTCCATTTTACTAGTTTGCAAATTCGACGAAATTGTCAATCTTTAAACTTTCTTTATAAAATTTTAAAAATAAGTTGGACTGTGTTGGTTTATTTTATTATATAACATTATATGCACCTAAGCTTAAAACGAAATTTCGAAATTTATTTTACATACCAAGGACAAATACTGAATCCCACAAAAATTCCCCGGTTTTCCAAATGTTACAGTTATACAATAAATTACATCCTCATCCGAATGTTGATATTTTCAATATGAATTTCTCTAGATACAGAATTATTTGTTATCACATTTTACAGAATATTGTTGTTAGTTAATTTGAAGCTACTTTCACACCTTATTTCAATTTCTCTTTTTTCTTTCTCGTACTTCTATTTTTTTTCAGTTTTTAATAAGTGTATGTTTCCTTTTCCTTGTTTATGTTTTATCAATTAATTTGTTAGTCGTGAACATTGTAATTGGGCTTTTCCTGTTATGTTCAACAAAAAATGAATAAATAAAAATAATAAATAACTCTCCACAGATACACATCATGTACAGTGTGACCCGCCGAAGTGGTGTACAACTAGGAAATCGGTCACATTTCTGCCATCTATCCGCAATCTGCGGAACCTAATCACGCGAGTGAAGTGGGTGGGCATTGGACACACACACACACACACACACACACACACAAACACCAATCATTGCCCTTGAGAGGGTGAAACCTGTGAAGGACTGCCCGCTGTACAAAGAAAGACGGAGTTCTCTATTAACCATTTTATCCAAAACAACAAAAGACTGAAGGGGTAAAGGACGTAGGTTGGGTCATTTCCTCCAGTGCTGGAGAGAATAAAAATTATAAGATATATTGAAATTTCTAAACATAGCTATTTATATAAAACACAATAAATATATAAAAATACATATTAATTATGATTTAGGTTTTTAGTTCTTAAGATTCAATTTATGTTTTTAGTTGGTTCTTAAGATTCAATTTAGTCGCGGTCCTGTAAGGCCCGGGTGGCGTGGATCGTGTAAATGCACCTAAAAGGGAGAGTTTAAACTAAGAGAAAGAAGAAGAATATTCAATTTAGGTTTTTTAGGTTCAACAGAATTCACATTTATAACTCTTATGATCACGATTCGGAAAATTATTTAATAAATTATGAGTTTAGAAGTAAAGAAAAAAAAATAGGTAAAAATCTATAAATCCGGTCCCTACTCATTATTTATGGCTGAACGGTGGTGCCGGCACCGGGTTTCTCCTTCTCCCTTCCTCATCTTCATCATCATCATCATCATCACTAATCCCAGACATACACTCACCCTAGTACACGACATAACTCTCCACAGATACACATCATGTACAGTGTGACCCGCCGAAGTGGTGTACAACTAGAAAATGGGTCACAGTTCTGCCATCTATCCGCAGTATGCGGAACCCCAATCACACAAGTGAAGTGGGTGGGCATTGGATACACACACACACACCAATCAGTGCCCTTGAGAGGGTGAAGGACGGCCCGCTGTACAAAGAAAGACGAAATTCTCTGTTAATCATTTTATCCAAAACAACAGAAGCCTGAAAAGGTAAAGGCCGCAGATTGGGTCGCTTCCTCCAGTGCAGGAAAGAATAAAAATTATAAGATGTATTGAAATTTCTATATATATTTATATGAAACACAGTAAATATATAAAAATACATATTAATTATGATTTAGATTTTTTAGTTCTTAAGGTTCAATTTATGTTTTTTTTTAGGTTCAATGACTCTTATGATCACGATTCGGAAAATTATCTAATAAATTATGAGTTTAGAAGTAAGGAAAAAAATAGGTAAGAACCTATAAATCCGGTCCCCAGTCATTACTTATGGCTGGACCAGTGGCGGTGCGTCAATAAGAGCACAAGAGCATGTGAACACCTTGTTTCCATTAATGCACGACTAGTTTTATTATTTAATACCGTATTGACGTAGGTAGTGGGAATGTATAATATCAGAATCGAGTATTTTAAACTTCCCGCATCTTGCATAAACTTCTTATGTAAACTTGGAAACATCCGTTCACGTACAAGCCGTGCTCTTTTCAAGTAGGTTACAGGAATTTCACGCATGCGCGGGAGAAAATTATCTTTCGCTGTCCGCTTATGACTCGTCAAGAGCACAAAGCGTTAAGTGAACAGTAAATCTATCCTACAGATGTCAGGTGGTGCATCGATGCTATCGTTCACGTGCTATATCTCGAGAAGGAAATTTAATAGTCTGTTTTCTAGCCTGTAGGTGTCAGCATCTCACTGTCGGAACGTTTACTTTATGTGGATGTGCTGCTACGAGAGTGTAGTTGGTGAATTACTATACTTCAGTGTCGGCATAATAGCATAGTTTGGCTTTCAAACACGTGCTGGCTGAATGTGGTGGTGTTGGTATGAATTTAAGTACTGTATCTGTATAGTAGTATATAATATTTTAGAATAATATTTACTGGCATGTATTTATAGTAATCAATCTATGCGAATGGGATTACAGTACTGGTAGGCTATAGTCTATAGTGTATCGGTGTGTTATGAATCAAAATATATTACTGAACACACGCTTTTGTGAATAACGGCATTATGGTATGTATTCATTTTTAACAAACGTAAACAATGAACTCTGTTCAATTAATTTGGAACAGTATAGAACTAGGTAAACTGGCTTACCAGGAAAAATTGGAAATAAAAAGACTGGGTTTCATTATTATTATTATTATTATTATTATTATTATTATATGAAGATATGTCAAACAAAATATCTAAATTTATAAAAATCACTGGCGTCATTAACGCCGTCTTCAAATCCTCCCATGTTCAGAAACATACAAGGCTAAAGGTATATAAAACACTAGCTCGACCGGTCCTCACTTACGGTGCGAGGCATGGACAATCAGAAAAGCTGATGAGCAAAGGGTGACGACAGCGGAAATGAGGTTCATGAGACGAACAGCGGGATGCTCTTTGCTGGAACACCGTAAAAATGTAGACATATTGCAGGAACTCAAAATGGATCCTATAGTTAATTTTGTTCAACAATATCGACTTCAGTGGAAAAAAAAACATGTCGAAAGGATGGATCGCACTAGATGGCCTAAACAGATTCTTACTTATGTACCAAGAGGAAAGAGGAAATTGGGAAGACCACGAAAGCGCTGGCATGAGACCGTAACAGATCCTGTAGGGTCTAATACGTGAGGGATATAAAAAAATGTTCTTTTGAATTTATATACGGTTTTTTCGATAGTGAAACATTGGAATCATGACATTCAAAATTCTCTTCGATTTTGGAACACAAAATTGTGAACACATATAATATTTTATCACGATCCGCCACTGGTGTTTCATAGTTAACTGAGGTTGGAACGGGTCAGAGTGCTAAATCCCTGATGTTTTCTGACGGTTATTATGATTAAATGTGATTGTAATTTGTGTACATATGGGCTACTTGAATAATTTCGAACAGTATCGCAGAAAATGAAATAGAAAAGGAAAATACCACAAAGACTTGAATAACATTTACAACTGGGCGTTAAAGCATAGGATGAAAATAAATGGTTCTAAAAGTAAATCTATAACATTTTGTAAAACTCGAGAGGAAACTAGTCTTAATTACGAATTCAGTGGTGTTGTAATTCCGCAAGAACAATGTTGTAAATACCTAGGAGTGTATTTAAACTCCAAACTTTCTTGGGGTGAGCATGTTGATAATGTTACAGGCAAAGCATGGAGGGCACTTCACTTTATTATGAGAATCTTGAGAAAGGCTAGCCCCAAATCGAGGGGAATAGCATATCTAACGTTAGTGCGACCGTTAATGGAATACGGAACTACGTGTTGGGATCCCTAGAATATATCAGATAAATTCCTTAGAAAGAATCCAGTATAGGGCAGCTAAATTTGTTAAAGGTAAAAGAGAAGATGGGAACGATACGATAAAAGAACTTAAATGGGAAACTTTGGAAAACAGGCGTAGGAAAACTAGAATAACATCATTGTATAGAGCACATCTAGGTCAGAAAGCATGGGTAGACATAACGGCTCGGTTAGAAAAGCCAACGTACTATGGTAGGAACGATCATGATTTTAAAATCAAATGTAGGAAACAGAAAACGGATGTAGGTAAATTCTCATTTTTAAATAGAACTATAAATGACTGGAATGACCTACCTGCAGCGGTCTTTGAGGGCTGTCCTTCCTTAAGGAGATTCAAGAATAATTTAAAGAGTTGTGTATAAAGTGAAAATTAAAATTAAGGTGACATTCAACATTTAATTTTTAAGGTGACATGTATTTATCTACCCTGACGAGCTTACTTCCTTGGTTTGAATTGTAAATTATTTAAAAATAGCGTGTAAGAGGGCCTTAGACTAGAAATGTTTAGTTTAAATGTAGTTCTGTTTATAAGTACAGTATGCATAAGGGTGTAATTATTTGACTTATTTGAACTGTTGTATCAGTGAAGCGAGGTGAGTCAGTGAAGTTATGGTTTTACAGTGCAGTGAACAGTTCCGATCAGTGATAATTTATAGCGTCAATGAAATGTGTTCTATAGTGTCAGTGAAATGTGTTACAGAGTGTCAGTGAAATGTGTGCTAAAGTGTCAGTGAAATGCGTCATAGTGCCACTACAGGAAATGAGATGAGAGTAAAGTGAAAGACTATTGAAACTTATGTAGGACCTATACATAATTATGTAGGTTGTATTGTAAAATTAGGTGTTTTATTTTATGTTTTATTATTATTGTGTTAAATTATATTGCGTATTCTTATTGTATTGTGTATAAAATTGTATATGTGTTGTAAATTGTATTATGTATTGTAAATTTTATTGTGTATTGCTTATCATTTTAACTGTGTATTGTTAATATTGTATACACCACTGCCACCGGGTGCTTGCCCACTTGCAGTGTAAATAAATACATTAAACATTAAACAGATTTGCGTAGGTCCTTTGAATTCCTGGAAGCTGTAACATAAAGCGTACAGAATCTCGGCTCCTAGCAACGCAGTAAATTAGTTAGATGTGAATCAGTTAAACTCTTCAATCGCAGAGGAAGTTCTGACTCCGTGTGGGTTTGAGCTCTATACTTCTATAGAAATGACTACCATTATGTAGAGAAGAAAACCTGGCCTTGATCGGGATCGGACGCTGAGGATCAAGAGAGTGTTTACTGGCTTGCAGATCAATTTCCTCCCAGGTCTACTCTCTCTACATAATATTACGTGAAGTTAATGAAGCCCTTCGTTTCATCACAGACTAGTATATACAGTCACGAAGCTTGAGTTTATGAGAGTACTAGGGACAATAAACTGTGCATGTACTATTTCGCATTGTCTGTAATGAGGTGATAGTAGCGATCCTAGTGGTTAGCAACTATCTATGGATGCATTTTACTACGTACGTGACTGTACAGAGTGTTTAAAAAATACGGGGCATAATTTCAGGTATGTATTTCCCACATGTAGACAATCAAAATAGTTCATTACAACATGTGTCCGGAAATGCTTCATTTCCGAGTTATGGCCTTCACAACATTGAAATTCACCGGTCGTTGTCATTACAGAAGATGTTCAAAATGTCCACCTCCTGCTTGAATACAGACCTCACATCGATGTCTCATTGACCTGCGAACACGATCCCAAACTCCAGGAGTATTGCGTATGTCCTCAGAACATGCCACAATGCGATTCCGATGGGATTCCAAATCAGGCACCGGAGACGAATAAACCAATGATTTTAAATGGCCCCACAAGTAGAAATCGAGAGGGTTCAGATCAGGTGAGCGTGGAGGCCAAGTAATTGGGCCACCTCTACCTATCCATCCTCAGGAAACCTTCGATCCAAGTACCGGGGAGCCGTACGACTGAAGTGTGCAGGAGCGCCATCATGCAAGAAGTGAATGTGTTGACGATTGATCAGTGGAGTGTCTTCTAAAACGTGAGGTATGGTGTTTTCCAGGAAGTTTGTGTACGCCTGCCCCTTAAGTCTGTTTACAAGTACATGGGGTCTAACTAATCGATCACCAATAATACCGGAATGAACTGTCAGAGTGCCCTCTTAATGTCTCCTTTGACGGCAACGACCTGCGGAAAGAAAAACGTTAAGGTGAATTTCAATGTTGTGAAGGCCATAACTCGGAAATAAAGCATTTCCGGACACATGTTGTAATGAACTATTTTGATTGTCTACATGTGGGAAATACATACCTGAAATTATGCCCCGTATTTTTTAAACACCCTGTATATACTAGACTGTGGTTTCTTGATGTTCAGGTATTGGTTTCTCCACTTCTATCAAAGGTTTTCACAAGCTTCTTTCAGTTTGCCCAGACCAATAAAAGAGCAGTTTCAACCTGAGCCTTGGCTGATGACTTCTGATCTGTTGATTGGGCAACGGAAATCAGCATATTCTATTATATTTGTGGCGAATAAAGAGATTTTGAAATTTATTTTTTCCCCTTGTGAGAAACTCTGTCGATAAAGTGGCAGGCTGAGAACTGGAAGAGACGTGAATGAAATTACGAAGAAACCGGCTTTCGATTTTAAACATTTTGCGGCGGGTTAATGCTGTAAAGGAGGTGTCATAAAATATATGAATTTTGAAAATAAGAGGTGACATTATTGGATAGCTAGAAACCACACGACATTAACATATCGGCCTTTATGAAAGCTAAGATAGTATGCGGAATTATTAAAGAAGAGCTACAAATATTCCAAAATATCATTCTCGGTAGTAGGCCTAGTGGTTACCGTTGGATCCAAGGTTCGTGGGTTCAAACCCAAGGCGAAGATGATGACTTCCTCCGTGAGGAAAGTGATAGTTTTGATCCAATGTATAGACTTACGGTACGTACAGAAACTCTGTTCCACGAAATTACCGTGAAATATCCACTTATCGCTAGCAGATTCATGCCCTACGTTACAAGTAGAGCCATCGATATATCTTGGAACAGATCTTTATCTATAGTCCGTCCCAAGAATCCGTGAAGTAGAAAGACGAAATAAGACCTATGCGCAAATGGTATGTGGGAAGGCTAGGACCAATGACCGCTCTGGGAGGAGGTATTGGTTGGACGAACCTACCAATCGCTTACAGAGAGGGGATCATTTCTACCTGAACTCTCTACCACGAGCATCTTACCCCTTAGCGGCCTCGAGGTGATGCTGCCCGCAACACACTCCGGCACAGATATTCGCCGTCCCCACATGTGCAAAGTCACTCCACAGGTTCCTGAAACGGACCATAGTGTAACATGTATAATGTAGTCTTGTTGAACATTCATGATAAATTCTTAGTCCTAACTGCGAATATAATCCAGAATTGTATAGAACGTCAAATAGGCTACATAATGTTTATAACAGCTTTGTACGTGTCAGAAACGTGTTCTAACACAAATGATCCAAATGAAGGATTGAAGGTATTTGTGGGGGCTCTTGTTGTACTTTACATAGGCATATATATACATATACAGGGTGTTTCCGGGCTAGTGTTACAAACTTTCAGGGATGATGGGGAAGGTCACATGTATCAATTTGAGATAAGGAATCCTGGTCTCGAAAAGGAATTAAAAACGAGCAAAATTGTATTAAACATTTTTCTTTGAAATATCTCAAAGATTGACTCTTCAAATTAATTACAGTACTCACGATTCACTCTGTATATAAGAGATATTAGAATAGAACATTGTCATATGCCTTTCTTATCTTAGTTTATCCGAATTAACGTCACGAGAGTTCTCTTTAGTTAAAAGTAAAACATGACTATTTCCTGTTTAGATCTATATTAGTTTTTCCGACTCAATGTCACGAAGAATTTAATACAGTGAAATAATGAAAACATAGCTTCTCTCCTGTTGGCATTGCCATATACCTTATTTTAGTTTCTGTAACTCAACATCACGAAGGCCCTGTCTAGTGGAAGTACTACGAGTATTTACCTGTTGACGTCATATTTCTTGGTTACCAGACATAAAGTCCAGGATTACAATGTCCATACGTCAAAATGTCCATGGGATAATGTCCACGTTGAAATTGTCCATGTTAAATCGTCCAGAGTCAAAATGTCCATAGTTCTATAATGTCCACTTCACTCTGATGTCCAGAGTCATAATGTCCATATGACATATCCATTGTTCAAGGTAGTTATAGTAATCTATGTAAAAAATTTTCCTGTACAGAACTAACCAGAACTAAAATTTTTGAAGATGAAACGAAATCCTCAGTTAGTGCCGTCACAGAAGGTGAAGCCACTTCTTTCTTTTCGTGGATACCTGTACCAACACCATGAATTTAATAGAGAGAGGACAAAAATATATTGTCGATGCAGGGAAAGGAAAATTTGTAATGCTGCAATGATAACTAACAGCAACCTGGATAACATTCGGATTTTGCGGGATGGCACAGATAAGCATTTACATAGTGCCGATGAAGCAGGTATAGAAGTAAAGCCCATCTTGAACCGTGTTAAAGCAAGAGGAAGAGCGTTGGCTGTACATCAGCCATCCATTTGGCGATTTACATAGTGCCTAAAGCCCGAAGGAAATGAAATTTGGAGACAAATATTGCAAGAGAAAGGGGGCATACACCTTACGAACGTTTTATCATATGGGCTTTCTGTCATATGGATATCTAGTACTTGGACATTTTCACCGTATAGACATTTTGACAATATGGGCATTTTGATCTTATGGAGGTTTTATCATATGGACGTTCTGTAGTATGGACTATATACGGTGGAAGCTATTTCTTAGTTATCGCGTACATTTTCCAAATCAAAGTTACGAAAGTTTTAATATGTGTTTGTCAGATTTGAAATATGTAGCATAAATAGGAATTGAGAAAGCATTTGATATGATTAGCAGAACAAAATTGTGGATGATATTAAAAAAGAAAGGAATTCCTGAGCATCTAATGAGGGTGATACAAAGTATGTACAAAAATCAAAATGAATATCAACAAGATTACCACCAACTTGCGAGAAGTTAGCCAAGGGGTCAGACAAGGGTGTCCCTTATCACCTACTCTTTTTAATTTGTACCTAGACGAAGCCGTAAGAGAATGGCAAAACAATTTAAAAACACATTATTTTATAGATAATATCATTTTAGATTACTTACTTTTCGCAGACGACCAGTTGGTGTTGGCTGATTCTGAAGACAATCTACAGAGAGCAGTCCATCTGTTAAGAATTGTTGCTAATAAGTACAATCTAAAAATATCACACAGGAAAACTAAAGTATTTGGTTTCTGCGGAAATAATAAAGGGTGCTTCAGAAAGAACGGATGGATTTCACAGGGCAAGAAAATTGTAAGGATTCATCAAATCAAAAATGTATTGTTATCAACAGATTCACCAATACATGCAGTTTATTTACGGTATACAACATCATCCATATGATGTCCTTGGCTTTCGATACAGGCATCGAGGCGTTTTCTGAAGTTCTCCGTAACTTTCACAGTCATAGTTGGTGGGATTGCCGCAATTTCTTCACGAATCGCCGTCTTCAGTTCGTCCAGTGTATGTGGTTACTTACGCCTTCAAATGGTCCCAAAGAAAGAACTCGCAGGGCGCGAGATCTTATCGTAACTTCGACAATCTCAGTGCAATAGCATGTTTGCGGGCTGATGGATGAGGTGGCAGGACAACCTACTGTCTGTCTCCACATTTGCAGGAGCACACGCGCTCCGTGTTCGTCCAGGTGATTTCTTCTTTAATGTTGAACCTGTGGTACGAAATGAAGCCGCCCGAGTTGGAATCCTAGCGTGACGTCCGATGTCGAAATGAGTCCTGAGTGGCGATCACAGACTCTTCATTTTTCAAAAATGTCTCTGCGATGAAAGCATGTTGTACACCAGACCAACACCATGTTCTCAACTGAAACTGCATTCTCTGGCTGACCCAACAGTCGTGGTCCCCCTCACTCTATCCCTCCCCTCGCTGCGTATTGATAGTTTGAAAGCCATCCGTTCTTTCTGACGCACCCTGTACAATAAGAACTAAAATTGTGATAGAGGATAAGATGATTGAACAAGTAAATTCTTTTACTTACCTTGCATGCGATCTCTCGTACATATCCTCCACAGACGTAGAAAACAAGTTAAATAAATTTTTAAGACTTATTGGTACAATTAAACGTACACTCATAAATAAAGTCGACAGAAAAACTGTACTCAAATTTTACAAGACGCTGGCAAGTCCGACATTGTTATATGGTTCAGAAACGTGGATTCTGACTAGAGCCCAACAGAGAAGAATTGAGGCCGCCGAGATGAGACTCTTAAGGCCACTAGCAGGATTTAGACTACAGGACCATAAGAGAAACGAAGATATACGTCGAGAACTGAATATCGAGAGTGTAATAACTATAATTGAAAGATATAGAAATAATTGGTACCACCATATAACAAGAATGCCCAACGACAGGATACCTTTCAGAACATGGTGTTATAGACCTACACGAAGAAGACGAGTGGGAAGACCAAAGAGATGTTGGAGAGACCAGTTTGACGGATAAAATTCTGGAGGCGGAACAGGCCATCGTCGTAAACCTTGAAGTAATTGATGATGATGATGATGATGATGATGATGATGATGATGATGATGATGACGATGATATAGAAATAGATGTATCCTTGTGAAGTTGCACAGTACGAATTTTTGTTAGGAGAAAAAGTTCCAATTAAGGAAGTTTAATTAAGTAAATAGGAATTAATTTGCAGCGAGAATTATTCCTCTAACAGTTTCCGTTTATTTATATAATCTGAAAATTAATTTCCTGCCCCATCTGCGCAAATTCATTTGAACTGTCTCACAACTCAGTTTCCTGGGATTCATCTTTATCGTTCATTTGGTTTGTTATAATCAATCCCAGATGCATTTCCTGTCAAACTTCAAAAGCGATGGAAGGCGTCTTCTCGATTGATAACACTGATCAACAAATTTTTACTTTTTGTCTTGCTCCGAAATAAAAATAGGTGAATATTACTAATATGTGTGCCCTAAATCTGAATTTAAAATCCAAATTGTCCCATCACGTACTATTTTCCGGGGAAAATGAATTAATTTTTTTATGAAAAACTTCTCTTTTTTAATTTTTCATCGCTACTGGTAAAATTACAACACACTATGGATTAAAATGTCTCAAAATACTTGAACAATGTGTACTGGATACAAAAATGACGCTACGTAGTTTAAAACACAACAATAATAGTACATTATGCAACGAGCCTATAATGGTAGTAATTAAGACGCGAGGATATTTATGAAACGAGCGCAAGCGAGTTTCATAATTTTGATACGAGCGTCTTAATTACCATTATAGGCAAGTTTCATACGACTTTTTATGCTCGACCATATTTCTAACTTGAAATTATTCATACGTATCCATGTTATTCTTATCTGACTGAGGAGCGGACCTGACCTTGTGCAATACCTCGTAAATTGTGAGATGTGCGCAGACGCGAAAGTATTGATTTTTTCCGAGAAACAAATGTCGACATTGACCTTGATATAATCTAGAGAGTAAAATAAACATTAATCTTGATATAACCTTGAAATTGAATTATACATTGAAAAACGAGATGACAAATTTAATTTATTTGAATATTATTTAAAATTAACGGTAATTATTATAGCAACAGAACTAGTTGTCTTTCGATTGCATATCCGAGAATAATCTATACTTGCGCTTTCATATTGCTACAATGACATTTTCTGATTGGTGGAACACCTGAACTTTAATGAATAGGTGTACTTTAATGAGGTCCATTAAAGGGCTGCTAGGTGTATAATTACTACATTTCGGCATGGTCGAGCATAAAAATATTTCATACGTATAAAGAGAAAAATCTCGGAATTTGAACTTAATATTTAAAATAATTTTCTATTTTCTGGGTGACTTCTGTTTATAACTAGATCCAGGAGTGCATTTTACAAGGAACCAACAATAGTCTGCAAGGATGCTGAATGATGATCTTCCTTTATGTCGCCTTTCCATTTCAGATATTTCTTGATGAAATCTTTCCCCATGCTCGTCGCTTACCGCTCCAAAGTTAGGAGGAAATAAATCCCAATGAGAATGTGAAAACTGTATTTTGAGAGACATATTACACTCCATTTTCTCATATGCACTTGACATAGTTTCCACAACAAGTTCCTATATAGTTGTCTGCCCTAGAATTTCCAAAGAAATTTGAGCAAACATCGTTGAAAGCACGTCATGCCATTTTTTCTGTAACGGAACGTTTTTCCTCAAACAAACAGTCAGCCATAACTTTGTGAATTTGTGGACCAATGAAAATGCCCTCTTTTAATTTTCCTTCACTCAGCGCACTTTTCTTTTAAATACTGAAAACCACACCCTTGTTTGTTCATTGTGTATACCTCACTTTGAACTGGAAGGAAATTTACTGAATAGAAGGGATCAATATCTGTTTATTTATTAGAAGTACAAAAGAACATGCCAACAACCATAACAAACCGGAAATGTCATAAACTAATAAAATGCATTAGCATTTGTTCTGGTTTACGACCCCCAACCCGCGCCAGATGTTTCCTTAGGGAGCGCTTATCGAAAAGAGAAATTATAGTATATCTTAAAACCCTTACGTGATACGAAGAAAAGAGCTGCATTTTCGGATTCAGCGAACACCAAATCATAAGGGACACATTGTTTAAAGTCGGAGAAAAATTCTTGTTAATCCATGTTGAATCTTTCGTACACTACTTTTAATACTTGAATATAAATAATTGATTAAATGGCGAACTTACTCGTGTTAATTATGTAAGCATGTGCGGCTTACAGCTGTTTCGGTGCTACTTGACACCATCCTCAGAGCCTTCTGTGTCTCGGCGCCATCTCAACTTCGCTGCCTGTTGTGTGGGTGCGTTTGTGTGCTGAAGAGTTGTGTCAAATAGTGTGTGTTCTGAAATTGATCTCTGTGTTGAGAATTTGGTTAGGGTGTGTTTTAGTGTGTCTGTAAGAAACCAAAAACACAACACACTAGAACAATATGAAATATACAAACACACTGAAACATATTGAAATTATAAATCTTCATTGTAATCCTACAAATTGTTAGTACATATTTTATTCATTTTTCTGAAAATGTTTTCTTTCTTCCTCATTCATGTTTAATTCTCCTTTGTGTGTATGTGTATACAGTATATAATTTGAATAGGTATAATTCTTGTAATTTGTAATATTGGTGCACTTACCATTTGCATAGTCATTGAATGTAACTTCTAAGCATTATATTATTTTGTAATTTATTATTTAGTATGTTTGCATTATTTTACTTAACTTGTGCTTGAATCACTATATCAAATAAATATTAGTGTGTAATCATTAACTTGTATTACTGCAAATTGTATCAGCTTCTTTTGTTTCTGGCAAAGTGGAAGGAAGGCTTGATGGTCTTAACTTCGCCAGAATAAATAATAATAATAATAATAATATTATTATTATTATTATTATTATTATTATTATTATTATTATTATTACATTTGTCGCGAAACTCATTCGATCATGAGTGCATAAAAACCTCTTTGGGATGAAATGCTGAAGAATGTTTTGATAAACATATATCTATACTTGTATAGGGAAGAAGTAGGTACAGTGAGACAGGGAGAACAGTGAGACATTTTTATTACATGGTAAATTTTGATGTTGAGATGTTGGTAACAGTGGAGTTGTATGTTGCATGAGTAAAGTAACAGTATTTTCATACTCGATTTGATTCTAGTTACAAAGGTGAGTGATGAAAATTAATTCGATGTTTTGACTCTAGAAGTAAAATTTTGGCTTGTGTTTAATGATGGTTATATTGATATACAAATGAGATATAAATATGAATGTTTTGTTACCTAATACTATGGTATTTGAGATTATGTTTGGCAAAGTTTCGTCTTTCTTGTTTTAATTTTGAAGTGATGGCGTCATATTTAAATGAACTATGCGTAAAGGGAACAGTGAGACATGCCATTGAAGGCTACACTGAGACGTCTCACTGTTCCCATGACGTACCAATGATTTACAAAAACAAACTGTAATTATGTTACATTTACCAGTAACTAACATTAAAAATGAACATACTAGTAACCAATTTAGGAACTGTAGCTTAAAATAATGGATACATTACGTTTTAATGATTTCATAAATAAAAATATTCACAAAATTTAAGAAAACGTTAAAATATAATAAAGAATTACATTAAATTCTTATAATCATATGCTTTGTGTCACCAAAAATTCATTTCATTTTTTCGCAAAAGTTTGAAATGTCACGGAAAATTCACTTTTCCAAATGTTCCAGATGTTTCAATGGTTTCGAAGTCAGACATCAAAATGATTATAAATAAGCCTACAGAACATGTCAAGATAAAGAGACAGCAAGTGTTTGTTTTCTTTTGAAATAAATGTAAATCATTTCAATGTCCGTTAAAGAAGGGCATACCAACTCGCCAGGTCGACCAATAACACTGTGGTGTCTCACTGTACCCTCCTGAATGGGAACAGTGAGACATTTGCATTTTTTTGACAAACACTTATTGTATAATATGTCCTTTATCTATTAACATTTTTATTTATGTATTATTATACTCCATGTTTTAATGTCTATTTCTATTGCACTTGATTTTAAAAATACTTAAATTATCACTTGCATACATATGTCTTAATATTTTGTGTCTCACTGTACCCACTACTCCCTACTTCTATCGTCTTGATATCTGTGGAACTGCGAATGGCTCTTACGTGAGACATATAAAGACAAAAATGTAGAGCTTCTGCACAATTTAATTGAAATTCAATAATTTTGCAAATTCTTAAAAGTGAAAATATGTAGGACAATTTATTCGATATCCTTGTATTCAAATTATAATTCCCAGCCCGTGTTCGTACGTCAAGTCTCAGCACGTACTTGAGCCTGTACTGCACTTAAGCACGACCTGCAGACCTGGGACCCCTCTGGCGGATACGCGACTAATTTCAGACTCCACGCTGTGTGCTCTGAACGCGTGGGCGGATTGCGACGGCAAATACCTCCAGGGGCCGCCCGACATAGTTCCGTGGAATTAGAAACCTCACTACTCTTCTTCTATTTTTTCTTTGTATCCGAGGTGTTACGTACGATATTGATCTATCATTTTTATTTTTCATTTTAGAATAAGATTTGCAGAAATCTGAGGCGACGTTGAACCGAATGTATTGTTATCAAAAACACCGGACATCGATTCCTACCAGAATGAATGAATGAATGAATGAATGAATGAATGAATGAATGAATGAATGAATGAATGGGGGCAAATAGGAAAACACGTACTCGCAAAGGATTTCGGAGCTGAAAAAACTGAATGTGTGAGCTCCAAGTCTGTTGAGCTTCTGTTATCATCTGTATTATCTGTAGGTTGCAGCCGCCAAATTACTCTTCAAGGAACGACCACTCATATAAATTGAGAGAAAGAAGACGGGACGGACACTGGAAAGTTTTCTTTTCTCAATCGTACTATCAGGGACTGGAATGCTTTACCTGCAGACATGCTAAAGGCTTTACCAACAACCAAAATTGTATTTAAAAATAGGCTTAATGACTTTACTAATAGACGGTAATTATACACAGTATTTAAAGGGTGTAAGTGATGTTTTGTTATTGAAGTGTTGTATCAGTGAAGAATTATGTTGTGTAAGTGAAACGTGTTCCTGTCAGTGAAGCTTTATAGTTTATAGTGGCAGTGCAAACTATTTGAACAGTGAAATGTTTTTGAAGTGTTGTTGAAATCAGGATAGAATCAGTGAAATGTGTCGTAGTTCCAGTGCAGTGAGTGAGTTGACAGCGAAATGAGTGTAATGTTGAAAGGTACTTGTGCAGATATGAACATATCATACTCGTGGGTTTTAGTTCGAACTTAGGTTTAAGATACAAATTAGATTTATTTTAAATGTTATTTTAAGTGATCGCGCTTCATTTAATTTAGGATATTCCCTGTTGTTATTATTATTATTATTATTATTATTAATTTTATTTTAATTAATAAGTCTATTATTGTCATTATTGAGTGTAATTAGTTACCACTGCCACCGGGTATATACCCATTGCAGTGTGAATAAATACATACATACATCATGTAATCGCGCTTCTATAGTTGAAAACTAAATTCAAGTAAAATTTAACTTCTCTCGTCTTTCCTTTTCTTCCTGCCTTCTTTTTCTCCCTTTTTCTTTCCTTTCCGTTATATTCCATTAATTTTCTCTTATCCTTTCCTTGTCTTTGTTCCTGTTTCTTTTCTTCTGTTTTTCTTCTTTCTTTCTTTTAGTGTTTTCTTTTCTTCCATCGTTTGGGAGATCGGTCGGTGCGTTGATAGGTTAGATACACATCTAGTGCTAAAGTTTGGTGGATAGCTACCTCATTGATAATACTTCCAGTCTTTGAAAGTCTCTTACTGGGAATATAGTTCTGAGATGCGTCCACCAATATGACGACATTCCTTATCGCCGATAATATTAATAATAGTATATGGAAATTAAGTCTACAAGATTTGAATTTCGAAACGGGCTAGAAATAGAGATATTCCAGATTCACTACATTTCAGAACGGAGTCATGCTAAGTATTTTGTAAAGCTGTAAAAAAATGTGATCACCGTCGTCAACAGCGAATATATTCTAATTAAACTTCGGATTACGGTGATGCTACACGATGTATTCGCTTGTAGAATCGCACTTGAAGCAGTTTCTGAACTATTGTGTTTAAGGAGGAGTCTGCGTCTCGTAGAGCAGCGGTAGAATGCTAGCTTAGTGATTCGAAGGTTGTGAGTTTGATCATTGTCTAAGTTATTTTATTTTGTTATCGTTGTTTAGTAATATAAATAATATTCAAATTATCATTTTATTTTGTGATCGTTGTTTAGCGATAGAAATAATATTCAAATTGTCATTTGTATTTAGTTATCGTTCTTTAACGATATAAATAATATTCAAGTTATCTTATATTCTGTTATCGTTCTTTAGTGATATAAATAATATTCAAGTTATAATTTATATTCTGTTATCGTTCTTTAGCGATATAAATAATATTCAAGTTATCATTTATATTCTGTTATCGTTCTTTAGCGATATAAATAATACTCCTTCCGTTCCAAATATGATATATAGAAGGACAACAAGTTTGATTATTATGCATGCGCACACGAAATGTTTCGCTGGGTGGTATTCTGTTCAATATTCAAGGGACTATCAGACAGTGCATTCGTGAATGTTTCTAGTCTTCTGTAGTGCATCACACTATAATATTTAAATAGTTTACTATGGACAGAAATCAAATGGAATCTGCTGTGGTGTTTCTGTTGCAAAAATGGAACACCAACCCAATCAATTTTGAATAGAACAATTAAATCACAATAGTCGTATAAAAACGGGTTGTAATTTATTGCAGTTTTTATGTTAATTTTCCTCTCAAAACAATGTTTGTTTTTTATTTTATTAATTTGATATCACATGGAATGAAATGTACTTTATTTATTAGTTTTTCTTATGTTAATTTATCATATAAAGAAGTATCTAGAAGATGCATTAAAGTTACATTATATTACTGAGTACTTTAACAAATATATAGCATATTTTGGAACGAAATAAATGGCATTTTTCTATGCCATATTTTGGAACAGAGGGAGTATTCAAATTATCATTTATATGTGTTATCGTTGTTAAGCGATACAGATAATATCCAAGTTATATTTATATTGTTATCGTTGTTTATTGATATAACTAATATTCAAGTTATCATTATATTCTGTTATCGTTCTTTAGCGGAAAAAACAATATTCATAATTGATTCTTCCTTATCTTCTAAGTTCATAACATGAATATTTGTTCTTTAAACATTTAGTATTGCTATCAGTTCACTGTAACCAATTGAATTTTAAAAATAAGTTGTGCATTTATATATTTACAAAGGTATTTTTTTACGTATAAACGTATTGTATTTGTTTATACAGGGACATCATTTTATTTGTACTTCAATTTTTATTGTACCTGAGTGTTTGAGTGTACTTCACTCCCACCCCTTCTACTAATGAAGTTCAACCGTCCTCCACACAGATCCAAGACCGCAATACAGTCATAATAGCCTTACGGTCACAGTAAACAGTACGTTCCAAAAATATGTTCGCTTTTTCTAGTGACGAAAGGGCTTTCAATATTGAATCACTTTCGCACAGGTACTGTCGTCCATTTGCCTACGTCGTATCCCGGTTTCCCCCGCCAGCTTTTATTCGCCAGCTAGTGGCTGGGCTGTCTTAGCTCTTTTCTGAGAACATTAATTTCTGTTAGGAATTGGACGTCTACGTAATATTATACAACTGTTTAAAATAACTTAAATAGAAGGGCCTCGTTAAGTAATTAACTGTCACGTGATTTCCTCCCTTTCTACGACCCTACGACATAACCACTTGGACGGACAGTAGATAGTATGTCTGAGTAATTTTATCTTTTCGGATTGGGCAGAAGTGAAGATTGAATTTACAGTACGTAAGGTGCTCTTTTATAGAGTAGGTACAGAATTATTTCAACAGTTACTAGTACGAAGGACGAAACTGGTAATTGAGATTAGGTACAATTTTTCAATTTAACTTCATTCTCTATATTGTACGCTAATGTGCTGTAGACAGTATAATATACACTACATAATGAATACGTCCACATGGACTGCTCAGTTCGTGAGTAAAAACACTCATTGTTAATAATGTACTGTATTTTGATTAAACAAAAACCTAATGAAAATAATCAAACTCAAAAGCGCGATATTTCCTAGTTTACGTAAATGGATGAACTACTTTTCTTCCCTCCTATACCTAGTAAAGTGATTTGTTTGTATATTACGCCAGTATCATCGAACTCCAGTAGTGGAAGGGGGTAGCAAACGGCGTTGATCCAGAGGTATAGCCAAGTTAATATTAAAAATGTTAGTAAAAATAAAATGATGTCCCTGTATAACTTACCAATAGACATTTAATGCATTTCATTCGAATTTGTTGGTCAAGTTTAAATGTTGTAATTATTGCAGTCGAAAACACTTTCGTCATTCCTTTCATGAGCACCAATCTCTTGTAATCCGCCACAAAGTTGCGGACGATCATGAAGACGTCATTCAACGCTGGTAGACAGTGAAAGGGGAACCAATGCTTTCCCCTTACTTCCCCCCTCTCCCTCGGTTCTGCATCCCTGCTCTAAATCGTCGTAATTACTATTAATGAAGACAGGATGTTCTAATGAAGACCTGAACGTAAATAGCTCAATTGAGGTACTGCAGACAACCCCACTCCACATTCCCCGCCAGAGACAGTTATGTATCCGGCCGGTACGAGTAGACATGAAGTCGAGTAATGCGGAGTGACGGATTGTATATAAGGCATGCTTCATGGTTTTCCTCTCGCTATTCGCCTTAAATCCACCACTGGTGCACAGTGATTTACTTTGTTCGTTTCTAAAGGCTAATTCACACGGGGACAGTTTACATGAGTCAAGTGCCTGGAGCAAGTCGACTTTCCTTCAACTTTCCCCGTGTGATATGGTCGAGACAGTGAAGTTGAGACTTGGCGGTCAAGCAGAATTTGAGTTGACGACCCGTCAACGTTTGTGTCCACTTTCCCGTCACGTGACCAACTTGACTCCACCACTTCCCGCGTGTGAATGCGAACTTGTAGCAACTTGGCAAGTAGAAATTTTATAGCTTTAGGCCTATATCAGATAAATTCCTTAGAAAGAATCCTGTATAGGGCAGCTAAATTTGTTAAAGGTAAAAGAGAAGATGGAAACGATACGATAAAAGAACTTAAATGGGAAACTTTGGAAAACAGACGTAGGAAAACTGGAATAGCATCATTGTATAGAGCACATCTAGGTCAGAAAGCATGGGTAGACATAACGGCTCGGTTAGAAAAGCCAACGTACTATGGTAGGAACAATCATGATTTTAAAATCAAATGTAGGAAACAGAAAACGGATGTAGATAAATTCTCATTTTTAAATAGAACTATAAATGATTGGAATGACCTACCTCAGCGGTCTTTGAGGCTGTCCTTCCTTAAGGAGTTTCAAGAATAATTTAAAAAGTTGTGTATCAAGTGCAAATTAAAATTAAGGTGACATTTAACATTTAATTTATTTAGCCTGACGAGTTACTTCCTTGGTTTGAATTGTAAATTATTTGAAAATAGCGTGTAAGAGGGCCTTAGACTAGAAATGTTTAGTTTAAATGTAGTTCTGTTTATAAGTACAGCATGCATAAGGGTGTAATTATTTGACTTATTTGAACTGTTGTATCAGTGAAGCGAGGTGAGTCAGTGAAGTTATGGTTTTACAGTGCAGTGAATAGTTCCGATCAGTGAAAATTTATAGCGTCAATGAAATGTGTTCTATAGTGTCAGTGAAATGTGTTATAGTGTGTCAGTGAAATGTGTCCTAACGTGTCAGTGAAATGCGTCATAGTGCCACTACAGTGAGTGAGATGAGAGTAAAGTGAAAGACTATTGAAACTTTTGTAGGGCCTATACATAATTATGTAGGTTGTAATGTAAAATTAGGCATTTTATTTATGTTTTATTATTATTGTGTTAAATTATATTGTGTATTGTTATTGTATTGTGTATAAAATTTTATTGTGTATTGTGTAATTGTATTGTGTATTGTAAATTTATTGTGTATTGCTTATCATTTTTTTGTGTGTATTGTTTATATTGTGTATACCACTGTCATCGGGTGCTTCCCCACTTGCAGTGTAAATAAATACATACATATCTATTGTCGAAGTAAATTAATATTTATTAATAATGAGCGCCCCTAAGTGGAATTCCAACGATATCATAAAGTTTTTGGAAGTGTATGAGAAGTATGAACTTCTATGGAATATACGTGACAAAGAATACCTCAATAAAAACAAGCGGGAATTATTATTCCAGAATGTAGTCAGTGAACTGATGGAACAAGGTTTCGAAAACATAGATGTAGAAGTGGTTCAAAAAAGTTAAAAACCCTTAAAACAGGACTCATTCTGAGATGTTTCCTGTATTCTCCAGGATCTTCTTCAGCTAATTCTTTCAACAAGGTATTAGATGCACCGTGCATAATTCTTATACGAATCCATTTCTTAACCCTCGTTCTCTTTTCCTTGTTTTCAATAATATTTTGTAATTCATACAATAACAAGGCGCCAATTAGCTGCACTGATGCTTGAATATGTGCTGGTGGCATCTTCAGTTTCACCAAACTAAAACTGCCAGTTCACTATTGATTTTTATTAACTATAACAGAATACAAGAATTCAAACACCACTACGAATACAACATTCAGCGCGCGCTTTTTTTTCAAGCATGGTTTCAAGTTTAATGTCTCCGTGTGATCACAAAAAAATAGCATCAAGTTTAGAGGCTTCAAGCACTTGAGTCTTGTAAACTATTCCCGTGTGACTCGGATTTAAAGCAGTGAAGCGGAAAGGGCAAGGACGGGGTGTCTCCTTTCTTTTTTCCTTCCCCTTTATGCCCTAGGCCAGGCATGTCAAAACCCTGCACATTGTGCACTGGTCTCTGTGCAACGTGCAGTTCCTATTCCCCTACCTGGAGGGAGCGAATCGACTTGGAAGGGAACGCGACAGGGCTGTACAGTACCTATAGTAGCAGATCAGATTTTGTTTCAGTAACACAGATCAGTACGGGTGCTCATTGAGCTGTGATTGTGAATGCGTTATGGAAAATAAAGCGAGGAGTCCACAGATATAACGAAGAAGAGAAATCACGAATCATATAACATAACTGTTATGTTTTCCTCAGCCAATAGTAATTATTTTAAAATGAAAGGCTTTCATCATATCATGTGGACCTAATAGTGATGTAAGAATTTAAATCATATTAGTAAAGTTCTCAAAATATGATATTCGCCTGCTCTTATTTCTTAATTAGTACTCTCACGGCAAGACAAACATGAAAATGATGTTGTTTTGGAGTCTGTAATAACACAGCCATCAATGGTTAGACGACTTACAACTTTTATTTGATAAGCTGATAAGTGATGAGAATATAGTGACGAATACATGTGAGGGTCTTGAGGTTGTAAGGGAAGGAAGAAAGCAACTATTTTTAAGGCGGAAAAATTTTCTGGAAAAATAATACATAATGGCGAATTTTCCACCTCACGTTACTATATTATTTAATATACTTACGTTAATAAATCTTTAAACCTGACATAAAGAAAATGTCCTCGCTTCACAGCTTGTGAAGTACTCTTTTAACTCAATTCAGTAACGCTCCCAACTTGCTGATACTTGCTCTCAACGTTTTCCAAATAAACTATATATAAATTTAAATTCAAGCTCAATTTATCCAATTTATTAATAATAATGTGAATTTATATTAATATACAGCAAGGAAAAATGATTTCAGTGTAAAAGCCTCACAATGTCCTATTGCATGTAATTGGGAGTGAAATATTTTCTTTCTTAGCCTTTGTGCACCAATGGTCCCAATAATGCTTGAGGAACAATGAAAGAGTATTACTTTGAAATAATCAGTACCTCCTACGTAAAATGAAATATTGTGTTCGTTTTTGTTGTTTCGAAATTACTGCAATATTTTTATTTTCTTCAAATACTGTATACAAATTAATGATTCTTTACAAACGACTGCATTGTGAATTGTAACTGAGTAAGTCTATTGCTTCTTGTGTTACAATTATTGTTAAATATAGACGCTGACAATAATTGTGTTTTTTTTTCCTTCTGCTAAGTATGTTTATAATGTCCAAATGTCAATTTAATTGAACACTAGAAGCGCAGAATAGATTCTTGTTCATCCCTCCCGCTAAGAACTGGTAAGAGCAACACGTGAATGAAGCAATCTGCACAGACCGGCGTTCCGCGCACATACACTGCACTTTCAGTGTCTGATTTTTGACATGCCTGCTCTAGGCTGTTGTAATGTGTACTGCATTGCCACCAACAACACTGAACTGCACTGAATGGAAACTAGCTGTATACTAGTGCTCTAACCTTGACGGCGCTCTAATCTGTGTTATCTGTCAATGCTACTCAACACAAAACCTTACCACGCTCGATCCAGGGGAAATATATCCTACACACTACTGTTGTCACGCCAGGAGAAGGCAGCTGAAGTACTTTGACGGGGCGGAGGGGAAACAGTCGCGCATGCGCACCGCGCTGTTCACTGCAATATTCCTGTTCCACAAACATCTACTGCACGTGTCTATGAGTCTTTGCGACTTTGTGAAAATAATAGTGGGGTTTTTACTGTAGTGTTTTATTAGTTTCAACACGACAATTGTTTTCAGTATACCACAGATTTTGTATTGCTTTAGTTATCCTTTGCTTTTCGTGTTAATAGTGTTGATAATAATACAGTTAATAGAATTTATGTTATTGTATACTGTTATTTAGGTTTACAGCAGTTTTTGTTTATTGTAAATATGTCGACAAAGAGGAAACAAGGATTGACAATCTATAGCGAAGAAAGGAATATTATTAGAAGTGCAAAATAATTCTATGATGAAGAAAAACAACAACAGTGCCTTTGCATTCCTCTTACGAAACCTAAGCAAAGGTAGAAAAGTACTCTAATCTATCCACAAGAACAATACAGCGTATAAGGAATGAAATGAAAGACTGCACAGAAGAAAGTGCGTTGTCGACACCTGAGGGAGAAAAAAATGTAAACGTCCAGATTACCGAAACGCAAATGTAGATGACTTCGACGGGAGATTGACAAAAAGATATAATTGAGAATTTTTATTTGAAAAAGAAAGAAGGCCACCGGCGTAGCTCCGGAGGTAGCGCGTTTGCCTGCTGATCTGCAGTTGTGCTCGGGAGTGAGTTCGATTCCCGTTTGCGCTGACTACCTGGTTGGGTTTTTTCCGAGGTTTTGCCAAGCGGAAGGCGAATGTCAGGTAATCTATGGCGAATCTTTGGTTTCATTTCGCCAAATACCATCTCGCCATCATCAATTCAATCGACACTGAAGAAGCTAGTAGTTATTACAGTGTCGTTAAATAACAAGCAAAAAAATAGTACCAAGCTGCAACAAACGTCTACCCTTTTACAAGAGAAAATTGATTTGAAATGAAAGACAACATTAAGACGAATACTAAAGAAAAAGGATTTCAGGTGGAAGAAGTGTGCAGCAAAAAAATGAGGAAACACTGTAAATTAGAATACGTGAAGATATCTACAGCAAATAAGAAAGCTTAGGAAAGAGGAAAAACCGATTTTGTATCTGGACGAAATGCGGATAGATAGGCCTACCAATTTAACGTTTCCCAAGTTCTGGCACGATAAAAATGTTACGGGAGTTTTGACTACCGTAAATGTGTCCAGAACACCCATTGTTGTCCATCAGGATGGGAGCGGTGGGGCTAACGGCTTTGTTGAGAGATTCGAATTAATATACACGGCTGGAACATAAACAGACGATTATCATGGACAGATCATACTCCAGAAATTTTGAAAAATGTGATGATATAGTCATAGCGACAGCACCGAAGATGCGGAATCTTTTATGTCTGACTCCGTTCCCGTGTAGCCAAGTAAGTGGACGAAGTTTTCAGGTCAGAGTGTAGCGTAAAGTTCCCCCGTCCCGCCTATCTACTCCCCGCGCCAACTCGTAGCGCGAAGACAGTATTTCCTTGGCACTCGCATGGATCTGCATTCCTTCTGTCTTCTGCACCGAATTCTATGCACCTCCTCATCCTACTTACTACCTTTCTGCCCGCTTCAGCCGTCTGTTCTCCCATCGCAACAACACCCGCTCGAGACAAAACCTGATTCCAGCTGTACCTTACCTCTCGCTATTCTTGTTTCACCATATCTATTATCCGTCTGTAGAATTTCCTACACGCTCTTATCAAAGACGCAGTTT
The DNA here is from genome assembly GCA_025594305.2 of Periplaneta americana. Classification (NCBI taxonomy): domain Eukaryota; kingdom Metazoa; phylum Arthropoda; class Insecta; order Blattodea; family Blattidae; genus Periplaneta; species Periplaneta americana. The sequence goes on from JAJSOF020000036.1 coordinate 28,317,270, forward strand.
CCAAATCAGTTTATTGTTATGCTGACCAAGTATCTTGTAACAATGGTATAGTACAGGCATGTCAATCGATGCCCATAGGAGCAAGCGCGCGCTTTAGAGCTCAGGAGAGCCTGGGCGCTTTACAGCAGAAAGGAAAGAGACAGACGAAAGAGGTAGTACAGGGACATCATTTTATTTTTACTAACATTTTTAATATTAACCTGTCTATACCTTTAGAGAACCGAACCGGAAACACCGCTTGCTCCTCCCTCCAAGACTGGAGTTCGATGATACTGGCATAAAACACAAATCACTCTACTAGGTATAGGATGGAAGAAAAGTAGTTCATCCATTTACGTAAACTAGGAAATATTGCGATTTTGAGTTTGATAACTTTCATTAGGTTTTTCTTTAATCAAAGTACAGTACTGTATTAAGAATAAGTGTTTTTACTCACGAAGTGAGTTATCCATGCGAACGTATTCATTATGCAGTGTATATTATACTGTCTACAGCACATTAGCGTAGAATATAGAAAAAGAAGTTAAATTGAAAAATAATCATAATATGAATATTTAAACACAATTTTGAAAATGGTGGCCGTTCATTTCGATACAGGCTTCAGTTATTTTGTGCATATTATCGTACTATAGACTATTGCATCTAATTCCAATTGCCAGTTTCGTCCTTCGTACTAGTAACTCATGTTGAAATAATTCTGTACCTATTCTACGTACTGTGAATTCAATCTTCACTTCTGCCCGACCCGAAAATATAAAATTACTCAGACATGCTATCTACTGTCCGTCCAAGTGGTTATGCCGCAGGATTGTAGAAAGGAGGAAATCACGTGACAGTTAATTACTTAACGAGGCCCTTTTATTTAAGTTAAATTAAACAGCTGTATAATATTACGTAAACGTCCAATTCCTAAGAGAAATTAATGTTTTCAGAAAAGAGCTAAGACAGCCCAACTTTTACATAGGGGCGAGCAGAAGCAGGTGGTGGGAATCGGGATGCGACGTAGGCAAACGGACAGTACCTGTGCGAAAATATGATTCAATATTGAAAGCTCTTTCGTCACTGGAAAACGCGAACATATTTCTGGAACGTACTATACTCAGTAACTCAGTACTGCTTACTATCTGCGGTCTTGGTTCTGTGTGGAGTTGGAACTTCCTTAGTAGAAGGGGTGGGAGTGAAGTACATTCAAAAACTCAGGTACAATAAAAATTGAAGTAAAAATAAAATGATGTCCCTGTATATGCCGCTTGTCGAGCTATATTCAGGGAAGAGAACTTATTAAAACTGTATCCATGTTAATTTTTAGATTTGCCTGAGAAGTATAAGTGCATTATAAGAATGCAAGTTTTAATTTTAATGCTCATTTTTCACAAGTTTAATTTTTTTTTATTCAAAAGAAATATTTTCTCAACTTTTCGTACAGAAAAGTGAAATTTTCAGGTATAGGCCTATTTATTTAGTAGCCTTACAGAATGTTTTCGTAAATCTAATATACCGTATATACGTATTACTGAAGATAGTGTATTGAAAATTTTGAAAATATTCGCATGGAAATTGTTTGTAAGGAAATGAATTAACAAAGCAACTACTGTTACATCATAAGCAAAAGATACGTGCCCATGTGTTGTAAAAATGTCAGCTCTTCAGCTCTATAGCTTCAGAAAATTTTGAGAAAATAATTATATTCTGATGATAGGAAGTTGCTCACAAATATCACCTTAAAGGCATAATGCGATAAGAGTTTTGTTATGTAATATTAGTTACACTTAAAACAGATACAGTACCTAGGTAACTTTGCTTTGTACTGTAATATTGTTTTGATTAGTTTATTGATTACTTCAGTAAGGCTAAGGATACCATCAATAGAAATATAAACTTATCATGTCATACTCCGGCTCTTTCTTTGTAATATCACTTTCTTTATGAATGATGTGTTTCATCCACTTAATACAGTATAATTGTACCACTATGGAGTTTAAATGAATATTCCTCCTTAACTCTCTATTATGTTATTAAGATTTAAAACACAAGTGCAATATTAAGAAATCAGTGTTAGTACTTTTGTTTTACAGACAATATAGATAATATTAAACAGAAAGAAGCTATATAAAAATAACGACATAAAATTTCACGTTCCGTTTGAAGTTTTTGCACCACTGTTTTCTTAATCCAACAGATCACTTATTCATATACACAACCCTTCCTCTTTCCATACTTAGCGCTTGCTGCCCGCGCACGACGGATCAGAAAAATGCGCTTGCTTTGACATCACTGGTATAGTATATCTAAGTTGCTTAAAAGATATGCACTACGGTACTTGTATAGTTGTAAGATTAATTCTCGTAAATTTTAAAATATGTCTCTATGCTTGTGCCCAGACCCGCCAAAGAGCCTCTCAGAGCGATATCCTTCTCGCAGAGTGGTGCAGCGGTATTGGTGGGAGGGAAATGAGTCGAAAACAAAACAAAACACGGTACAGTCAGTGGTAGCAAGTCAGTATGAGTGCATGAAGTAAGTCACAATCATTTCACAGTGAGTGGGAATGGAATGGAATTGGAATGGAATTTAAGTGAGGGGGGCACGGATGGCCCAGCACTGCGACCTGTTGAGATCTATTACGCTAACCCTCGATATGGAATTTGATGCGTGTCATAGATCCCCTACGCGCACCAACCCAATCACATGACTCTCTAACGACCGGTCCCTACAACCAACAGAAATCCATATACCATTCCTGCTTCGGCAACTTCCCCCCAGGGCCCCCTGTCGTTCCGAGGCGAAAGTAAATCACTTTTTCATCGTAGAATTCTAGTATAACTGACTTCAAATTATTGGCTCTTTTGCGTTTGAGTTGCTCGAAACTAGAACCTGATTATGTGAATGTAGTAAACAGTAAAATGTGTCAGGTTCCAATAATGAACTAAATAAGTGAAAGCAATTAGTTATTATATTTTATGCTCGACCATGCCGAAATGTAGTAATTATACACCTGGTAGCAAACCTTTAATGCATGTCATTAAAGTACACTTACTCATTAAAGGTCAGGTCTTTCAGCCAATGACGACTCAGGTTACAACTGTTCAGCCAATGACAGGTCAGCTTTCTATCGCAAGTATCGATTATTCTCGGATACGCAATCGAAAGAGAATTAGCGAAAAGTCACGGAGGCTGGAAATCCAATACTGTCGCAGAAGGTTATGTTCTGTTACTATAATAATTAGCGTTAATTGTAAATATTATTCAAATAAATTTAATTTGTCATCTAGTTTTTCAATGTCTAATTTAATTTCAATGTTATCTCTGTAGGTTCTTATGGCCTAGCAAGGTCAATGTGAACATCTGTTCCTCGGAAAAAATCAATACTTTCGCGTCTGCGCACATCTCACAACATATGGGACATTGGTCAAGGTCAGATACAAAGAAAATTAATAATATCAAGTTAGAAATATGGTCGAGCATAAAAAGTCGTATGAAACTCGCCTATAATTGTAATTAAAAAGCTCGTATGAAAATTATGAAACTCGCTTGCGCTCGTTTCATAAATATCCATACTCGCTTCTTAATTACCTTCATTATAGGCTCGTTGCATAATGTACTATTAGTTTATTTATTAATTTGTTTATGATAAGAATTCTTGCATCAATTCCGCTAATATGAACTGGAATACGCAAATCAGATATATCTGTAGAAAAGTTTTCTCTATCATACATTCTTTGAAACGCCTAAAAATTTCCTTCCTACTAAACTCGAACAAATTCTAGTACAGACCCTTGTAATGCCTCACTTTGACTATTGTGATGTTTTATATAGCGACCTAAGTGCTGAACTTTCTCAAAAACTTCAACGTGTACATAATGTCTGCGTCCGATTTATTTTCAATATCCGCCGACATGATCATATATATCGGAATATTTTCTACTTCTCTCCTGGCTCCGCTTGCAAGATAGACGTTTAGTACATTCTCTTTGCCTGCTATATCGAATTATACATGATTCCACACCCAACCTTTCGGTTTACTCTCCTAGCTTCACATCATAATCGAAATACACGTTCACAGCACAATCTGTTGCTATCAATACCACGTCATCAGACATCTCGGTACTCAAGTTCTTTCAATAGCCATGGCCCGCTCATGGAATTCGCTGCCGCTGGAAATCAGGGGTAGTCTTAGTCCTCAGTTGTTTAAAATTAGGTTGTTTAGAAATATTTTAAATGCACAGAATTAGTTTTTTTAGGTATAATTTTTATTTATTATTACTATTATTATTATTATTATTATTATTATTATTATTATTATTTTATACAGCCATTACTTTATTTTTCCATTAACATTAATATCTAGGTAATTGTCATTGTCTCAATGTAACACGTGCTGTGCAGATCATACTAATTGTACTGTTCCTTTAGTTGTGAGATTATATTCATATGCATTACTTTTTTTTAAGTTAATACTTGTATAATAGAATGTATTTTCCTGTTTGTGATTATGTATTCAGTTTCTTTTTATTATATATTTCTACTATTAATATTATTTTTAAGTTAATACTGATTGTGTATATGTATTCAATCTCTTGTTTATTTTATTATTATTATTATTTATTTTTAAATTAATATTTGTATAGTGGTATGTATTTTTCTGTATGTGATTTGATGCTGGTTGAGTGGAAGAGAAGGCCTGATGGCCTTAACACTTCCAGGGAAAGTAAAACTATTATTTTTATTATTATTATTATTATTATTATTATTATTATATTATTATTATTATTATTATTATTATTATTATTATTATTATTAAATTAAAGTCTTCTAGATATACAGTTGTAGCAAGTAAAGCGATCGGTTTGGAAGTAAATCCCGAAAAGACGAAGTATATGATTATGTCTCTTGACCAGAATATTGTACGAAATGGAAATATAAAAATTGGAGATTTATCCTTCGAAGAGGTGGAAAAATTCAAATATCTTGGAACAACAGTAACAAATATAAATGACACTCGGGAGGAAATTAAACGAAGAATAAATATGGGAAATGCGTGTTATTATTCGGTTGAGAAGTTTTATCATCCAGTCTGCTGTCAAAAAATCTGAAAGTTAGAATTTATAAAACAGTTATATTACCGGTTCTTCTGTATTGTTATGAAACTTGGACTCTCACTCTGAGAGAGGAACATAGGTTTAGGGTGTTTGAGAATAAGGTGCTTAGGAAAATATTTGGGCCTAAGCGGGATGAAGTTACAGGAGATTGGAGAAAGTTACACAACACAGAACTGCACGCATTGTATTCTTCACCTGACATAATTAGGAACATTAAATCCAGACGTTTGAGATGGGCAGGGCATGTAGCACGTATGGGCGAATCAAGAAATGCATATTGAGTGTTAGTTGGGAGACCGGAGGGAAAAAGACCTTTAGGGAGGCCGAGACGTAGATGGGGGATAATATTAAAATGGATTTGAGGGAGGAGGGATATGATGATAGAAACTCGATTAATCTTTCTCAGGATAGGGGCCGATGGCGGGCTTATGTGAGGGCGGCAATAACCTTCGGGTTCCTTAAAAGCCATTTGTAAGTAAGTAAGTAAGATATACAGTACATATATATAGCAAAAGGAGACATTTATGATAGAAGGTTTCGGAATTATTGATATAATAACCACCCAGAGTTAAACAGCTGGAATATCTAAAGTTATAAGTGGTAGAGCTGGCAGGGTGTTGACAAATAAGTTAGAAACAAATGGTTACATCAGAAGGCAGCGGGAAGGGGAATGAAGTGAAGATGCAGACATATTTCCGAAAGCTGTTTCCGACTTCTCAGACTTTGTCACAAATGCAGAGTAGTAAATTAGCGGATAAGTAGAGGCGGGCCGAACAAGTTGAGCTCACTGCATTACCATCATATTCCTCTGCGATCGTAATTGAGGCAGGAACTTGCTGCAAGTTGTTCATTCTGCAATTACCTCCAACTCCAAACTCGCTACTAATCCTATATGTTATAAAGACTCAGTCTCGTGCTAGTCAAACAATTAGTTTCTCACACTTGCGACCTGGAACTACAAAACGGAAGATAAGAGAGGGATTTTAAACCACTTTTTCTTTCTAATTATACAGTATGCAATAATATGCCAATTTTCAAATCGTTAAGACCGGATAACTGAGTCAATAATAAAAAATAACAGTTTAAATTATAAATCGAGTTCTATTACTTACTTACAAATGTATTGTTTTAATGTACCGAAGTACATATGATATTTCCATGCAGATATTCTGCGTCATCATACGATGAAAGAGTAATGGAACGGAGAAAAATTCTCTCCGGCATCGGGATTTGAACCCGGGTTTTCAGCTCTACGTGCTGATGCTTTATCCACTAAGCCACTACCCATCCCTGTGTCGGACAGAATCGTCTCAGTTTAAGTTCCAACTCTTGGGTTCCCTCTAGTGGCCACCCTCTGCACTACGTCATACATGTCTATGAACGTAGGACTGAAGTCCACACATGTGCTGAGGTGCACTCGTTATGAGCGACTAGTTGGCCGGGATCCGACGGAATAAGCGCGTCTTAAATCACGCTGAAAACCCGGGTTCAAATCCCGGTGCCGGAGAGAATTTTTCTCCGTTCCATTACTCTTTCATCGTACTTATAAATGGCTTTCAAGGAACCCATACAGTAGGTTCATTGCCGTCTTCACATAAGCCCGCCATCGGTCCCTATCCTCAGAAAGATTAATCCAGTCTGTATCATCATATCCCACCTCTCTCAAATACATTTCAATATAGTCCTCCCACCTACGTCTCGGCGTCCCTGAAGGTCTTTTTCCCTCCAGTCCCCCAACTAACACTCTATATGCATTTCTGGATTCGCCCCTACGTGCTACATGCCCTGACCATCTCAAACGTCTGGATTTAATGTTCCTAATTATGTCAGGTGAAGAATACAATGTGTGCAGTTCTGTGTTGTGTAACTTTCTCCATTCTCCTGTAACTTCATCCCTCTTAGCCCCAGATATTTTCCTAAGAACCTTTTTCTCAAACACCCTAAATCTCTGTTCCTGTCTTAAAGTGAGAGTCCAAGTTTCACAAACATACAGAGCAACCGGTAATATAACTGTTTTATAAATTCTAACTTTCAGATTTTTGACAACAGACTGGATGACAAAAAGTCATCAACCGAATAATAACAAGCATTTCCCATATTTATTCTGCGTTTAATTTCCTCCAGAGTGTCATTTATATTTGTTACTGTTGCTCCAAGATATTTGAATTTTTCCACCTTTTAGAAGGATAAATCTCCAATTTTTATATTTCCATTTCGTACAATATTCTGGTCACGAGACATAATCATATAATTCGTGTTTTCGGCATTTACGTCCAAGTCTATCGCTTTACTTGCTTCAAGTAAAGTGTCCGTGTTTTCCCTAATCGTTTGTGGATTTTCTCCTAACATATTCACGTCATCCGCATAGAAAATAATTGAGTTCTATTACCGTAAATATTTTAGCAATTCCTAAAAATTGACAGTCGACACGTGTTACAGTACAAAATGAGTTTGTAAAGACTTTAATAGCACAAGGAAAGAATATACACCAAATTTTTATATGAACATATTACTGTTTTCTGAACTTATATCCCCAACACCACTTATCTATACTTCGTTCCATAATATCTGACAGTAGACGTAAAATAACTCTTCTCGGGTTCTCAGCCCGAGAAGAGTTATTCTATATCAAACGCCGGGAAAGCCTCAAGTCATACAGTAGATGTAAACATTGCCGGCAGAGTGGAGAAATATAATTGCTATTCAACGAATGGCAGAGGTCTCATTCCACGCTTCACTTGAAGTTGGGCGGTCTGAAGCATTCTAGGCAGTTGCCTAGGACGGCAATTTCCAGGGGGAGACGGTATTTTTCTCTCTCTCTTTCTCTTACTTTTTATTTTTCATGTTCATTTTACAGTGAAATTTGTTTTTAAAATACTTGTTGGGAAATATTTTCTGAAGTTTGTTTTTAACACCTTGTGAAAATCGGATATTGTTTTGTTTTCGCATTGTCGGTGATAGTGGCGAGAGTAAAAGGAAAGTGTAGCCTTTTGTCTACTTATCCATGACGCATTATCTTCTCCCTAATTATAGCCTTTTACTGCCACTCACTTATGACATCCTCTCTTCTCTTCAGTTATACACATCTTTCCACCTACTTACCATGACGCACTATCTTCTTCATTTTTAGCCTTTAACTATTCACTCATGACTTCCCATCTTCTCCTCAGTTATAGCCTTTTACCTGCTTAACCATGACGCACTTACTTTCTCATTACTTTTGTCTTTTACTTAGTCACCTGACATTCTACCTTATCTCTAGTTGTAGTCTTCTACCTACTCACCTATGACATCATGTATTCTCAGTTATAGCCTTTTACTTACTTAGTCATGACACACCGATTTCTCCTCAGCTACTGCCTTTTATCAGCTCACTCATGACATCCTATCATCTCCTCAGTTAAACCTACTTAATCATGGTACACAACCTTCTCCTCACAATTGCCTTTTACCTACTCAAACGTGACAATCTACCTCCTCCTCCGTTACAGCCTTTTACCTACTTACAACATGACACACTAACTTCTATTCAGTTATTCTCTTTTACCTACTTAGTCATGACACACTAACTTGTCCTCATTTACTGCCTTTTGCCTACTTAAACATGGCAAACTACCTTCTCCCCAGTTATAGCCTTCTACCTACTTAGTCATGACATCCTACCTTCTCAGTTACAGCCTTTTACCTATTTCAGCATGACACATTTCGTACTTCTCAATTATTCGATTTTACCTACTTAATCATGACACACTTCCTTCTTTCCAATTATAGGATTTTCCTCTGTTACAGACTTTTACGAATCAGTCATGACGCGTAACCTTCCTCCCAGTTATGAACCTTAAGGTACACAGTCATGACTCGAGATGAAACAATTCCTTCGTAAACACGATACCAGCGTATACAGTATGTGACTCGAATATTGTGTATGACGTCAGAGGGAAGGAGGTTAGAATTGTTTACTGTACCGTCTGGTTATAGCAACAATGTTGAACTGTGGTGCTACGTGTCCAGTACGGTAGTAAGTGAGCGAGTCGATTTCTAACCTGTAGTGCAGTGTTATTGAGATGGAACACGCAAAATCTCTTATTTTCAAAGAACTTGAGACGATCTTACATTTGTTGCAAATCATTTTTAGATTTTATCGAATACTATTGTTCAACTGGAATCAACAAATATTCCACTGTCAGATGTCTTAAAACTTGTAGATGAGGTGTCTGTAAAAATGAAGAGAACAGTTTTAGGACCAGTTTCAGAAAAAGTGCAGCGTAAATTAAAAACTGTCTTAGAGAAAAATTCTAGTTATTCCGTAATTTGTGGTATAAGAAATGTTTTATAAGGTTGCAAAAACAGACATTCTATATTGAATAATGGTTTGCAGTGTTTTCAATCTGCGCCAATTTCTTCATGTAACGTCGAGAGAAGTTTTTCAATATATAAATATTTTTTCGAGGAAAGAAAAAGAAGATTCACTTTTGACATCTTTTAAAAATATCTCATTGTGCATTGCATCTCATCAGATGATAAAGATGAAGTCATCACTTAACAGTGAGTACTCATTGTCAGTACTTTATATATTAAGTCATTCTTAGGGGAGAGTCAGGTAGTATCGGAAATCGGGTAATATCGGACAGTGAGTTTCTTTCATCTACCACACGATGATAGTACCTGATTGACATGATTACGTTTCTGTGATGTCGCATAGAGAAACGTAACCATATCATTCAGGTACTGTCATATAGTGGTAGATGAAAGAAACGCACTGTCCGATATTCCGATGTCCGATACTACCCGACTCTCTCCTATATATGTAGACTTTAGTTGAATTGCACACTCCATAGAGGACTACCAAGAGTCGGTTAGCGCGTCTAGCCGCGAAACCAGGTGGCCCGGGTTCGATTCCCGATTGGGACAAGTTACCTGGTTCAGGTCTATTCCGCGGTTTTCCCTCAACCCAATATGAGCAAATGCTGGGTAACTTTCGGTGTTGGACCCAGGACTCTTTTCACCAGCATTATCATCTTCATCGCATTCAGACGCTAAATAACTTAAGCTGTTGATAAAGCGTCGTAAAATAACCTACTAAAATAAAAAAACTAAAAAAACAAGAGTAACAACTTTACATCAGTTATATTTCACTCCAAACGTTCCTAACGCAACGTACATGTCCCACCGAAGTATACTTTGACTGTATGTCTGAAAACTGTTCTTGTTTACATCTGACAGCTGTGCAGAGTTCAGAGACACCCAAACTGTATGGTTGAAGCGCAGACAACCTCGGGTCCATGGAAGGAAAGGTTTCATCACTAGACATGACACATTACCTTCTTCTCAATTTAAAATCTTTTACCTACTTACTCATGACATCATACTTTCTCCACAGTTATAGACTTTCACCTGCTTAGTCATGATGCAGTGTCTCCTTTCTAGTTAGAATATGTCACTTACTCCACAATCATGACATCCTACTTTAATAATCTTCTGCAGCTACACCTTACCTTCTGGTCCAATACTTCCTCCACCGTGTTGGATGACTAATAATGAAGAACAAATATAACACAGAACTAGAAAAGATTCACTACAGTCGTCTGGTTGAGTTGTAATGTTGGAGATATTTCACTCTTTGCTTGACAAGGAGAAGACGAGTGGGTGATAAAAGCGACTTCGCCAATAGTGTTCGTGTTCTTTCAACGCTGCCTCTATTCCATTTCTTGCGAGCACGCTATGCAATCATCAAGGAGGCGTTACCGTCCACGATTGTTAGTGTCATTGTTGTTTTTCAGTTCCGACGCTTGATGGAAACACTATCCATTACTTTAACCCGAGTCTAAAAAATATATTGGCCATGTCATCGCTGTTAGTAATTTCAATTTCTTAAAACAGGGGTTTGTAACTTACCATTTGTTCACAGGAGTTGAAATGAAACTACAGGGACATCATTTTATTTTTAATAACGTTTTTAATATTAACCTGGCTATACCTTTAGAGAACCGGAAACACTGTTTGCTACTCCCTTCCACGACTGGAGTTCGATGATACTGGCGTAAAACACAAACAAATCACTTTACTAGATATAGGAGGGATGAAAAGTAGTTCATCCATTTACGTAACCCAGGAAATATCGCGATTTTAAGTTCGATAATTTTCATTAGGTTTTTATTTAATGAAAATACAGTACAGTAATAACAATGAGTGTTTTTACTCACGAATTGAGTTATCCATGCGAACGTAATCATTATGCAATGTATATTATACTGTCTACAGCAGATTAGCGTACAATATAAAGAATGAAGTTAAATTGAAAAATAATCATAATATGGATATTTAAACACATTTTTGAAAATGGTGGCCGTTCATTTCGATACAGGCTTCAGTTGTTTTGTGCATATTATCGCACTATAGACTATTGCATCTAATTCCAATTGCCAGTTTCGTCCTTCGTACTAGTAACTAATGTTGAAATAATTCTGTACCTACTCTGTAAAAGAGTACCTTACGTACTGTAAATTCAATCTTCACTTCTGCCCTACCCGCACAGATAAAATTACTCAGACATGCTATCTACTGTCCGTCAAAGTAGTTACGTCGCAGGATCGTAGAAAGGGGGAAATCACGTGACAGTTAATTACTTAACGAGGCCCTTTTATTTAAATTATTCTAAACAGTTGTATAATATTACGTAAACGTCCAATTCCTAACAGAAATTAATGTTTTTCAGAAAAGAGCTAAGACAGCCCAGCTTTTACAGAGAGGCGAGCAGAAGCAGGTGGAGGAAATCGGGATGCGACGTAGGTAAACGGACAGTACCTGTGCGAAAATATGATTGAATATTGAAAGCTCTTTCGTCATTGGAAAACGCGAACATATTTCTGGAACGTATTATACTCACTAACTCAGTGCTGTTTACTATATGCGGTCTTGGATCTGTGTGGAGGACGGTTGAACTTCATTAGTAGAAGGGGTAGGAGTGAAGTACATTAAAAAACTCAGGTACAATAAAAATTGAAGTAAAAATAAAATGTTGTCCCTGTATTATCGGACTATAGTTCGTGTTCTTGACATTTTCTCAATTTCATATATAGTACATTATCGTTTTAATTCTGAACTTCATATTATTAGTAATAGATTCATCTCCATGTACCGAGAATACTATATACAAGACGAATAGTTAATCCTTTATCCGTAATGTTCTTTTACCTTTAAAACTAAAGAATAATGGTATTTTACAAACAACTTCAAATTAGTGTAACTCTGAAAATATTGAGATTAGGACACATGGTTATATGAAATTTTTTGCTCAATGTTTTCGGAAATAAGCTCCGTAAGGGACGGTTAATCCTCGTGAATCACTCTGTATATTAGGTGACAATCTGAAGCTCATATTTCTATTTTTAGAATTATTGTTTTAAACACTTGAGAGGCTCTCACGACGTGGATCTCTGCATTACGTCAGATCCTCAGCCAATGTATCATATTATTAAGGGTGTTTCCGAGGTGGTGTTACAAACTTCCAGGGATGATGGCGAAGGGAACATGTATCAATTTGAGATAAGGAACCCTGGTCCGGAAACGACCGAGTCGAAAGATACAAGCAAAAATAGTTGTGTGGAAATGAAATAATTTTATTCCTCTGTACACCTTATTTATGTGTATTTATCTGTTCATCTTACACATACCTACTGTACCTATTCATCTGACGTTGTTTACGTTGTCTACTTACAGTATTCCATTCAGTGAGCTGTCTGAGGGATGGGGACAGGAAACTACACTAAAGCAATGCAGATAGCGTAATGTGTAACGGACATGGTCGGTCCTGATATGCACGTCTGTAGACAGCAGTGTATGTGTACAAGTTGCAGTGTCCAGTCGATCAGTCCTAGTGAAAAGGAGGAGTGCACGAGAGCGGAATAAGCAGACCTGATTTTCGAATACGGATGAGCCAATGGGAACAGTAGACAAGCTCACAGACTGTATCGGGTAAAGTACCCACGTAGAAGACATCCGGCCCATACCATCTTTCCACGACTGTTCCAAAGGTTAAGGGAAGGAGGGCACGTGTTGCCAAATTACAATTCCATTTCCACACAACTATTTTTGCTTATAACTTTCGACTCAGTCATTTCCGGACCAGGGTTCCTTATCTCAAATTGATACATGTGCCCTTCGCCATCATCCGTGAAAGTTTATAACACCACCTCGAAACATCCTGTATATCACTTTGATATAGGACATTTTCAGGTCGACCTGGTTGGCGAGTTGGTATAGCGCTGCCCTTCTATTCCCAAGGTTGCGGGTTCGATCCCGGGCCAGGTCGATGGCATTTAAGTGTGCTTAAATGTGACAGGCTCATGTCAGTAGATTTACTGGCATGTAAAAGAACTCCTGCGGGACAAAATTCCGGCACATCTGGCGACGCTGATATAACCTCTGCAGTTGCGAGCGTCGTTAAATAGAACATAACATAACATATAGGACATTTTCAGTTTGTCAATGGAAGAATGATTAATTTGTTTAACACCTCGAATTTTAACAAGAATTTTTGCCCTGGACATTCAGGTGATAATATTCCTATGACCACATTAGCTACAGATCTTCCAGTAGCATCTGTGGTTTCATCTATCGAAACTCAAATATTATAATCCGACACAAAACTTCTTGATGTGTTTTATAGTATCATCATTACACGGAGACAAATAATATTTGCGTAAAGTAGACTCACGAGGAATTTTCATAGCTCTATATTTCTCCAGAAATGTTTTAAAAACAGGATTTTTCAGCTGAGTAAAAGGGATGTTTGCGCTTAACATGATTTCACACAAATCCCTGTAAAATTCGGTCTGGCTACATGAGTTCGTGGTTCGTGATGTGAATATATCCTCAGTCCCCTCATTTCTAGGAAGCAACGTAATAATTTGTGAAAGTGTTTTATATTTACAGTGTCTTTCAATAAAAGTTCTTCTCTCTTCTGTGATTTCAATGTGGCATACTTTATAAAATATATGCCTCTTACATTAAAATACTCACGTCCGTATTCATTTACGTGTAACACACTGTTCTTGGTATTTGTTTTCGGCATGTTTCATCAGCTGACTACGGCCGGACTTCGTAACTTCAGAACAGGTTGTACATGATGCACCGACTGATCGCCTGCTTATAGACTGAATGGCTGACATTGCTTGGCGGAGGGGAGGTCGCAGTGAAACTGTGTGTGCACGTAACTCGTTTCCAGTCAGAGTGCAACGAAAGCGCAACCATGTCCGAAGTCTAGTGATGTGATTAGTGAAGAAAATACTCAGTTATTTAGTATTTAGTATTTATTTATTTAACCTGGTAGAGATAAGGCCGTCAGGCCTTCTCTGCCCTCTACCAGGAGATTCCAACTACAATATCAACAATAAAATTACAATTAGTATTAGTTTTACAATTACAATTACAAATAACATTACAATTAGTATTAAATTTACAATTAGAATAAAATCAAAGTACGGAAAGATTACCTGAATAATTAAAGCTAGATAATTTATCATAGAGAAACAAAGAAAATTTTATATTTACTGAATTACAAATTAAATCTAGAATAACAAATTTTATAGTGATGAAATTACTGAATATTGAAATATTTTGTGATAGATTAAAGAAACTATTTACAAGAAATCAATTACTGACCAAGTGCCTAGTAAGTTTTCGTTTGAATTCAATTTTATTTCGACAGTCCCTGATGCTAGCAGGTAGCGAATTCCAGAGTCTTGGCAGGGCTATTGTGAAAGAAGATGAGTATGAGGAGGTGCGATGGGATGGTATTGTTAGTATTGTTTCATGACGAGAGCGTGTGTTCAGATTATGGTGGGAAGAAAGGTAAGTGAAGCGAGACGACAGGTACGAAGGAATAGAAGAGTTCAAGATTTCGAAGAGAAAGAGAAGTGAATGTAAATTTCTTTTCTTATCTAGTTTAAGACAACCTATTGCTTCCAGGGATGGGGTAATATGATCATATTTACGAACATTGCTTACAAAACGTACACACAAATTATGAGCGCGTTGAAGTTTCATTTTGTTGTCGCTGGAGAGGTCAGTCAGTAAAATGTCAGCATAGTCGAAATATGGAAATGCAAGTGTCTGCACAAGGGACTTTTTAAGCAAGGGGAGATGAACATTTATCCTTTTTAGCACATGGATAATAGAATATACTTTTCTGCAGGTTTCAGTTATGTAAAGCCTGGGGTGAGACTGTTGATGGGAATAACAAGGTAGGTTTTAGATTAGTATAATATATTTTAATCAGAAGGGTACTATTATTAATTAAGTGGGAGACAAAGTAAAACAAAATCTGATCATATTACGCTGCTGCAGTGTCTATCATTCTTATTCGTACATATCTAATTTAAACGAATAATACAACATTCTGTGCAAAATAATTATACTTATACACTAATACAGGGACATCATTTTATTTTACTAACATTTCTGATATTAACCTGGCTATACCTTTGGATCAACGGTTGCTACCCCTTCCACGGCTGGAGTTCGATGGCGTAATATACAAACAAATCAATTTACTAGGTATAGGAAGGAAAAAAAAGTAGTTCATCCATTTACGTAAACTAGGGAATATCACGCTTTTGAGTTTGATAATTTTCATTAGGTTTTTGTTTAATCAGAATACAGTACGTTATTAACAGTCAGTGTTTTTACTCACGAACTGAGCTGTCCATACGGACGTATTCATTATGCAGTGTATATTATACTGTCTATAGCACATTAGCGTACACTATAGAGAATGAATTAAATTGAAAAATAATCATAATATGGATATTTAAACACATTTTTCAAAATGGTGGCGGTTCATTTCGATACAGACTTCAGTTCTAATGTGTGTAATTCCAATTACAGTTTCGTCCTTCGTACTAGTAACTCATGTTCAAATAATTCTGTACCTACTCTGTAAAAGAGTACCTTACGTACTGTAAATTCAATCTTCACTTCTGCTCGATCCGAAAAGATAAAATTATTCAGACATGCTATCTACTGTCCGTCCAAGTGGTTATGTCGCAGGATCGTAGAAAGGGAAATCACGTGACAGTTAATTACTTAACGAGGCCCTTTTATTTAAGTTATTTTAAACAGTTGTATGGGTATAATATTACGTAGATGTCTAATTCCCAACAGAAATTAATGTTCTCAGAAAAGAGCTAAGACAGCCCTGCCACTAGCCGTTACAGAGAGGCTAATAGAAGCTGGTGGGGAAAACCGGAATGCGACGTAGGCAAATGGACGACAGTACCTGTGCGAAAATGATGCAATATTGAAAGCTCTTTCGTCATTGGAAAGCGCGAACATATTTTTGGAACGTACTGTGACGGTAAGGCTTCTATGACTGTATATGCGGTCTTGGATCTGTGTGGAGGACGGTTGAACTTCATTAGTAGAAGGGGTGGGAGTGAAGTACATTAAAAAACTCAGGTATAATAAAAATTGAAGTAAAAATAAAATGATGTCCCTGTACTAGTGCACTATGCTTTAAAACCATTTCTTAGAACTTTAATTTAAAACTTGTTTTTATTTTAATTCGAAAATAACAAAAATATTAATGAATGTCATTTATATTCGTACACTTGAGTAATGTTGACATATTCAGGAGTCCGTGTCTGAATGGTAACATCGAGTGTAACGTAAACAGTGCATTACTCAGTGCTCTAAGGTTTGTTTTGCTTCAGCAGTCAGTTCTGTTCAAAATGGGAAAGTCGAAGGACCTCAGTGTCGAACTAAAAGGGACGAAAGTTAAGACTGGCTCTTAAAGGTTATTCTTTAAGGAAAATAGGCAATAGGCCTATAGTAAATAAAAGCCACTCCACGATACAATACATGGTTAATACTTTCAAATACTGTGGATCTACTGCAAATCAGAAGAGAAAACCAAAAGAAAAATACTTAATGAGAGGGAAGTACGTTTTATTATAAGACAGATAAAACCAAATCCAAGGTTAAGTGTGACTAAACTACGTCCTCACATGAGAAAACCACAAGAAAGACTGTTAGTGAATCAACGGTGCGGCGTGTCTTATGGATTTCATGGTGGAAGGATAAGAAAGAGGCCCTTCGTAAGTAGGAAAAATCGAGTTTTAAGATTTAAATTTGCTAAAGCTCGTGTAAATAAGGGGCAAGAATTTTGGGACAGTGTTATTTGGTCGGATGAGACCAAGATTATTCTTTTCAGATCCGATGGTGCCCATAGAGCATCCGTGGCGAGAACGTGACTCGCGAGACATTTTGGCTCATAGTGATAGGTCTGCATTTCGCTTCCTTCTAACCTCCGCCAACCCCCAACCTCTCACTCACTGGAGTCAAACTCCGTTCCATTTGTATTTGTCTCTGACCTGCGAGTGGCATATGTCTCTCTCGAAACCATTTACGAAAGTTCCAAGTAGGATGGGAGGACGCATTTATTTTGCTGTCAATATGATGAGCATATTAAATGTATGATTTGTTCACAAGTATTAAGAGGAAAACGGTTGTATAACATAAAACGGCACTATACTACATGTTAATGATGAAACATTAAAAGGTTAAGTGTTATTGTTATCATCATCATCATCATCATCATCATCTCTGTGCGTCGACCCTTTTTCAGCAGATGTACGAGTAATGCGGTTACCTCTTCAATTTGAACTCACTGATTTACTATGTGATGTCAAAGGAAAGCTAGATGTAAGGACTTGACAGATGTTGAACTTTCAAAAATCTTTGCCAAAAAAAAAAATATTCGAAGCTTCGTTTTTTGGCTTGCTCTGTTGAAGCCATATTCGCTATAACTTACGTTTGTGAAGAATTATTTTCAACAATTAAAATAGTAAAAACCAAATTTAGATCACGACTAACAGACAAATACGTTCGTGATCAAATACGACTGTCAATAAGTGACATAATTCCTGATTTTGAAACTTTGTCGCAGAGACATTCTGAAGACAGTTTATTTTAGGCTGTGATATTGTTCATTTATTGTTCATTTCTTTCTTCGTTACGGGTATTAAACATTAGTTTGTAGCTTGTACTGTATAAAATGATATCTAAGTGCTTGACGTAAGGAAAATGAAAATCCGTTAATAAGAAAGACAGTTGCTTCACTACCCCTTCGGGTGTCCGCCTCCCTCCTTAGGTGCTATGCACGTTGCAGGTTACACAGTGGCTCGGCGCACGATTACACTTTCGCCACCGCTGCCATAGAGTATGGAGAAAGAAGAATGAGGACGACGAAGTGGATAACACTCTTTCACTGTGAAACATGGATAATGATTTGGTGCTGTATGTCCTCAAAAGACGTGGGTACAATTGACTTCATTGATGGAATTATGAACAAAATGATCTATAACAACATCTTGAAAAATAATTTCAAGTCCAATAAAAATGAGTCTTCCGTCTGTCTACATTTTTCAACAAGATAATGACAGGAAACACACGGCCGAAATGAACAAACATTGGTTGATATGGAACGTACCGAGGCAACTCCATACTCCTCCTCATCGAGCATTTATGATCCAGACTTAAGAGAAAAGTATATAAAATACAATTTCGTCCTAAGAACACCTCAAAACTATTGTGTTGACGGCATGACGAATGTTCACCGCCCAACAATGTAAAACGTTGGCAAATTCCATGCAGAGAAGGTGCCAGACAGTGATCAAAGCCAGAGGATATGCAACCAGATATTAGCACGTAAGTGAGACGCTGACATGGGAAAGGTAGTAACTGCCAAAAACAAAATTTTTCAGGGGAAGCAAAAAACAAATTTATGAACACTTTCTCACTTACATTATTACAGAAACTGCTTTAAATGAAAGACATACTGGGTGTTCATTTCAAAGTGTGTCATGACGTCACTGTTGTTGGGTCACCGATTTGAAGCGAGTTTCAACTTATATGTTAGAGAAGTTGCCTATTATTTAAGGCGTTCTTCAATCTGAACTTGAGAACGTGTACGGTATAACTTGAACGTCGTAGCAACAGATGGCGGTCTGTACAGTCTGTGTGCTACCATAACCTCTTTCGAACTGTGTTTTGCGCCGGCAAGTCGTACGCAGGGTATTTGTTATCATCGGTTGCGTACGGTAACATTCCACAACACAAATCAAATGCTCCGTGTCCATGTTGATCGTCGAAGTTAATGTCAACAAATACGTAAGTAATCGTCTTAACCCTCTCCCCATATCCCGACAGTACGTATTTCCAAACAGTTCACATTCCTGCCACTACCGGCGTTACCGTACGTATCGGTACGTACTCTTCAGAATGAACGCCGTACTTGCTAGCCAACTTCTCTGCCTCTTAGATTATACACCTGAGCTGCGGAAGTGTAGGAAGATTGAATTCTCTAGGCTCATCAGCTAGCCACATGACGGCATACAGCGAGCCAAGACACATTTTGAACTGAACACCCAGTACACTCATGTTTGTGTTACATATGAAATTAGAAAAGTCTGGCACAGATTTATCTGTGAAATCCTATTTTATGAAAATATAACATTCAAATCACTCCTTAGCCAAACTGAGAATTAACGTTATTTATACATTATACACAAATCTTTCGGTAAAATGCATGATACATTTCATCGAGGAAGTCTAACATAGATAACAAGTCTCTTTTTGGCATCAGGGACGACTAGTCTTCTTTCAAGGCGTTGCAAGCACTGCAAGTTAGTTAGTGATTGACGTTAATGACTGTCCTTTCTTAAAAATCCTGTGCTCTGTCCACATTTCAGGATCATTAAATGACTGTCTTGTTTTTATTAGAGGAAAATCAGCTCTTGAGAGTCTAATCCAGTTGAGGGTGCTGATTTTGATAGGAGTTGTATTGAAAAACTTGTCACATTCTGCAGAAAAGTCGAAGAAATCCTCATCCTTCATCATTATTACATTATTAGGCCTTACCTCTTCTGGAACCATGGTCTTGCATCTTTTTTTTTTCTTTTCTCTATGATGCCAAATTCCCTATCACATGACATGTAGGAATGTTCTGAAACCAGGAATTTCAGGTCCACTGAATCAAAATGTTTCTTGGCAATAATGTAAATCAGGACCATTAGAATCATCCGATTCTTATTCTGCCCTGCACAGTTATCAGCCCATATTTGTCTAGACACACTGTGATGTTGTAAAAGGAGTTACTACCTTCTCCGCGCCAACAGCTGTGCACATACAACTTACAACATCTAGTGACTACGTTTCCAACTTCGTTTCATTACATACGGGCATACTACCTTCTCTGTGCCATTGGCATGGCCATTTACTACCTTCTCAATGAAAAACCTAAAAATTCGAATTTTTGGCAGTTACGACCATTCCCATGTAAATGCCTCAATTGTTTATGTTATTTACGTAGAGTTATATAATTATTTTAGTTGTTAGTAAAAGTGTACGAATACAAATGACAGGTGAAGAAATTTTCTTTTTGTTAACTTTTGTTTATTTAAATGTTTATGATATATATTGAGTTTGTTTTTGTTTCATTTGTATTCATAATACTCCTGAACAGAATTTTCAAAGAGAAATATAATACTTTCATTTCATGTGTCCTTTATCACTAAACATGTTACATATTTTCACCTGTACGAATAAGAATGATAGCTACTGTATATACTGTAAGTGCAATATTCCTACTACAACGAATCAGAAAGAGGATTCAAAGAAGCAGCCTATAGAATAATGTGAAACCAATATTAACATGGTATTTGTTGGTACCTACTGATAAATCTATTTCTGAATCATAATAGAACATGAGAGAAAACGACTGATGATACATTTGTAGGTCATAAGGACCAAAATCGGGCTAATACAGCTAGTAAGTATTATCATCAATAAGAGACATAGGCATAATTAGAATAGTGCATTTGATTCTGTCCTAGTGTTCCCATGGACGGAAGTAGTATAAATAAAGATTAAATATTGTACTGTTATGGGGAGGGGAACACGGGCATGAAAATAATAACACCAATACAAACGTAAGCTTTTCTATAGCACGCGGCACTGAAACTTTCAGCTTGAATTTTTATAAGTTTTCCGGTGCGGGAATCTGTGACAGGTACAGGTTAGGTTAGTTTATTTATGCTCGACCATGCCGAAATGTACTAATTATACACCTGGTAGCAGTCCTTTAATGCATGTCATTAAAGTACACCTACTCATTAAAGTACAGGTCTTCAGCCAATGATAACTCAGCTTACATGTGTTCAGCCAATGTCAAGTCAGCTTTGTACCGTTATAAAACCGCAAGTATCGATTATTCTCGGATATGCAATCGAAAGAGAATTAGCGAAAAGTCACGGAGGCTGAAATCCAATACTGTCGCAGAAGGTTAAGTTCTGTTACTATAATAATTAGCGTTAATTGTAAATAATATTCAAATAAATTCAATTTGTCATCTCGTTTTTCAATATCGAATTCAATAATCAAGGTTATGATATTATAATATTATCAAGTTTAACGGGATTATACATCAAGGTCAATGACATAATTGTTCCTCGGAAAAAATCAATACTTTCCCGTCTGCGCACATCGCACAATTCACGACCTATAACAAGGTCACTTCCGATCTTGTCAGATACAAATAAAATGTATACATCTGAATACCGGTAATTTCAAGTTAGAAATATGGTCGAGCATAAAAAGTCGTATGAAACTCGCCTATAATGGTAATTAAGAAGCTCGTATGAAAATTATGAAACTCGCTTGCGCTCGTTTCATAAACATCCATACTCGCTTTCTTAATTACTATCATTATAAGCTCGTTGCATAATGTACTATTATACTTCACGTGTATCTGTATACAGAGCTTTCATTTCAAAACTTCCCAGTCTAAATAACTAATTATTGAAATCGAATGCCATTTAAATAAAAAAACACGTCAATTTAGATTTTGAGGGGAAAGTCTGAAACCAGGCTTAATTGCATTTTAGATTTACCCACCCTCCCAGCTACCCCACTTTGAAATTTTAAATTGCACCTCTATATTTTTATACTTAAATAGGAAAGAAAATTCAATTGAATCGGTCGATGCTAAGAGGAACTAAGTCAAAATGTGCAGTTTTGGGTTATGCAACAATTTGAACAGTAGATGCCATGCGCATCGATTGATGGAAGAAGGAACTAAGGCTTTTAAATATTCTTTTGTCTTCTATAAAATAAAAATATATATGTACACTTAGCGGCAAAAAGAATGGGCCGGCCGACAATTTCTAAGTTCCAGAGACAACATTGCGCATGCTCGTCTCGTCAAAGCCGTAGTTCACTAGGTAACACATAATTAAACCATTTAAATTTGCTGTATTTTGTTGAAGAGTCTAAATTATGTAATAAAATCGAATGGCGGGTTGATTCTAGATACATCAGGGGCCTTGAAGAATGAAATAATAATAAAATTGATAAATACAAAGATACCGGAGCGAATATGAACAGGAAAACCACGTATTATGCCAAGCTGATGTTAACAGTCACAGTAGCGTAAGTCGTTACGGCATTGTTCTATTGAACAAGTTGATAGTAGTAGCTCAAGGTTCGAATCTCCTCCTATCTTTTTTTTTTTAATTACAAATTACAAATTATGTGGCGATATGTCTTAGAATATGCCCAAACTCTAATAAATAATAAACCTCCCTCTCTCTTTCAAGCAATACTGCCATCTGTTAATACAATGTTCTGTCTCGTCATTACGCTTGAAGATGGCACAGAAACAATAACTCATTGCCCTGGTTCGCATGGGTTATTCTGCGTATGCTACTCTCCGACAGGACTTCGATTGGAGAAATGTCGTTTTCTCCGACGAGGTAATAGTCTCCAATAGCAACGATAGTACTGCCCTAGTTTATTGTATGAATAGCCACCGATACGATGAACGCTTCGTGAGACGAATTATTAACAAGTCGGGTTGCGTGAGGGTCGCGTGTTGGGGGAGGATGTCATACGATGGGGCAGAACTTCTGGAACGCACGCACTGGCGGTTTACGGCAGAAGTCTACGAACACATTTTGTCTAATGTAATGATACCTGCCGACCGAAAACGATATCCAGAAGGAACACTTTTCTTCCAGCAGGATAATCATCCGATACACACCGCCAACCGGATTCAAAAATGGTTTACGAGGAGGCGTGATGTCGACCCAGTCGACTGGCCTCCAAATTCACCAGATATGAATCCCATTCAAAATGTGTGGGCTGCAGTCAAAAGGATCCTACGCTCTAATTGGGCAGAATAACCACCCGTTCGGACACCTGAGGAATTGTGGGACAGAGTTCTAGATGCGTGGGAGGAGACGGCCAAGAATTTAGACCTGTTCCATAATCTTGTGGACTCCATGCCGCGCAGAATGAGGGCAGATGTTGACGCAGGTGGTTTGTGGACGAGATACTAGTCCCCACCTGAGGCCTTGTTTTGTTAATATATTAAAAAATTGTTTGTTTTTGTTAATTTAATTATTTATTTGTGTTTGATATGCGTCCGGTTTTTTAGGATGTGAAACAAGTATTTTTGTTTATACAGGCCAGGTCTCATCTATTAATGGCCCACAGGTGATGGGCAATAATATTTTTACAAAGCAGGCATAACGAAGTTTGTTAACAAATGCCATTTCACATTTAAACTAATAAATTAATAAAAGTTAAAATAAAAAAATAATTTTACCGTATCGGGAGGCGAACTCACAACCTCTGGTACGGATGTCAGACTTCTTAAGGCTGGTTCACAATAAACCGGAAACGAGAATCGAAACGGAAACGAAAACGGTAAAATTGTTAAAATGTGTACAATTAAATGTGAGCATTCACAATTAACGAAAAGCTTTCCGGAGCCCCGGATCGGGAACGGAGAGTTGGCCAAGTTTCAACTTTAGCGTTCACGTTTCCGATCACAGCCCACTAGATTCATTCTATTGCCATCTAAAAGCTATTTTGTCGTCGTATATTTTGTAGCAAGAAGACCGTGACATAACCTATGCATTATTTTGTTCTGTGCTGTGCATCATGGAGCAAGTTTTATTTGATGAGATTCTAATATTGAAATCCTCACGTTTACGATAAGCGGCGTGCCTCGTATAAAGATAAGAAAATGAAGGTGAATACGTGGCTTTCAATAGCTGCATCTTTGAACACCGATCGGAAGCGAATCATATTTTATTACTGTATTGGTTGTATTACACACTACATATTCAATTCAATAACTACTGTTGTGTTCATTTTTTCTGTTACAAATGTTTCTTCTCTAATTATTTTACGTTATGGTAGACTTAAAATAGGTTGTGATAATAAAGATGCACGGGCATATTTATAGTACCGTACCTAATGAAATGTTTCAGTTGAAATTTCGAAGTTGGTTAACCTGTGTTTATGATGGCTGCCTTGGACTCATGAGAGAACGCCATTGGTCAATTATACACAAATAACATCAGAATGCGTAATATCGACTTTACATATTGTTATTGACATGCATATCAATATGCATAGTCGTCTACGTTCTCGGGTTATTGTGAATCAAAAATTTTCATATTCACGTCCTCTGCTTCTCGTTTTCATTCTGGTTCTCGTTCCCGGTTTATTGTGAACCAGCCTTTACCACTGGGCCACACACTGCTCATAAGGTTTACTACATTATAGACGGACGACTTTTAATGAAGAGACACCACAGCAATGCATTGCGTTTACACGAGTGAACCGCGCGATAGAACTTAGCATTTCTATCGACCAAGAGTCGGCCCATTCTTTTTGCCGCTAAGTGTACATTTGTGTTATTAGTGGAATGTTCTTTGCTGTTCCTGAAAAGTTATGAAAAGCGACTTAGTTCCTTTTACCTCCGACTGATTCAATTGTTTATACACTCATTAATTATTTGTTTTCGCATCTTTTGTTTTCTATCCTCGTCTGGTAACCTGTATTTTTTGTTATTATCAGTTGATTGTAGGATGAAAACACAGCTTAGTTTGTGTTATTTCCTCAATTGAATCAATAAGGAAGATTTATGTTCTCTCTTGAAGGGTAGGCCTGTACACAATTTTAAATAATTTAATACACAGACACAACTATTACATGAAATGCTCAATAAGTATTTGTAGCTTTATTCTCTTCAGCTCTAATCAACAATAACAACAAACCAGGTTGCCAGGCGACGATAGAAAACAAAAGAAGTGAAAACAAATGTTTGAGGTGTATAAACAATTGAATACTCTTTCCTATTTAAATATAAAAATATAGGGTGTCATTTGAAATTTCAAAGTTGGTGTGGCTGGGGGCAGGGGTGAAATATGAAATACAATTAAACTTTGTTTTAAGACTTCCCGCTCAATATCTAAATTTACGTGTTTTTTTTCGTTGTGTTTAAATTGAATTCAATGCCGGATAAGAGAACAATTAAAAGTATTGTTTTAGAACTAGACGCTTTTGATGAAAGTGTAGCGCGTAAGATAGTGTCGATAGTGAAGGAATGGGTTGCCTCCAGAAACATAAATTGTAAATTAGATTCAGTAAGAGAACTATGTGAGCAGATATTTAACTGTATGGCTGAACTTGATTGGCGTCCTCTTTGTGAAAATGTTAAAAAAAAATAATAACAAGATTATATGGACCGGGAAGTACTGTTTGATGACACAATAGACATAGTTATCATAAATATCGGTGGTATCAGCTATGAGATGGGATGAAGGGGTTAGGTGAGCCAGTGTTGCCAACAGTTGTTCGTATAATCCCGCTAGATTGCTTTCGAAAGCCCGCGATTTTCTAACAAATATCTCTAGATTTTAATGTATACTTATTATTATTCAATAATTATTATTATTATTATTATTATTATTATTATTATTATTATTATTATTATTATTATTATAAAATGCTGAGCCATTTATACCGGAACCCACACTTTCTGAAGTCGAAATTTCGATAGAAAATCTGAAAAAGTACAAGTCTCTAGGTATTGATCAAATTCCAGCAGAATTAATACAAGAGGGTGGAAGCGTATTATCTAGCGAAATTTATAAACTTGTACTTGCAATTTGGAAAAAGGAAATTGTACCAGAACAATGGAAGGAGTCCATAATCGTACCTATTTTTAAGACGGGGGACAAGACTAACTGTAGTAACTTTCGAAGAATAAGTTATCACTTTGTTGGCGTCCTACAAAATTTTGTCGAATATCCTTTTGAGAAGATTAACGCCATATGTAGATGAAATTATTGGTGGTCATCAGTGTGGTTTCAGGCGTAATAGATCGACTATTGATCAGATGTTTTGTATTGTATTGGAGAAAAAATGGGAGTATAAGGATACAGTACATCAGTTATTCATAGATTTAAAAAAGGCGTATGACTCGGTTAAGAGAGAAGATTTTTATAATATTCTTATTGAATTTGGTATTCCAAAGAAAATAGTTCGATTAATTAAAATGTGTCTTAGTGAAACCTACAGCAGAGTCCGTATAGGCCAGTTTCTATCTGATGCTTTTCCAATTCACTGCGGGATAAAGCAGGGAGATGCACTATCACCTTTACTTTTTAACTTCGCTCTAGAATATGTCATTAGGAAAGTTCAGGATAACACACAGGGTTTGGAATTGAACGGGTTACATCAGCTGCTTGTCTATGAGGATGACGTGAATATGTTAGGAGAATTTCCTCAAACGATTAGGGAAAATGCGGAAATTCTACTTGAAGCAAGTAAAGAGATAGGTTTGAAGTAAATCCCGAAAAGACAAAGTATATGATTATGTCTCGTGATCAGAATATTGTACGAAATGGAACTATAAAATTTGGAAATTTATCCTTCGAAGAGGTGGAAAAATTCAAATATCTTGGAGCAACAGTAGCAAATATAAATGACACTCGGGAGGAAATTAAACGCAGAATAAATGTCGGAAATGCCTGTTATTATTCGGTTGAGAAGCTTTTGTCATCTAGTCTGCTGTCAAAAAATCTGAAAGTTAGAATTTATAAAACAGTTATATTACCGGTTGTTCTTTTATGGTTGTGAAACTTGGACTCTCATTTTGAGAAAGGAACAGAGATTGAGGGTTTTTGAGAATAAGTTTCTTAGGAAAATATTTGGTGCTAAAAGGGATGAAGTTACAGGAGAATGGAGAAAGTTACACAACGCAGAGCTGCACGCATTATATCCTGCACCTGACATAATTAGGAACATTAAATCCAGACGTTTGAGATACGCAGGGCATGTAGCACGTATGGGCGAAACCAGAAATGCATATAAAGTGTTAGTTTGGAGGCCAGAGGGGAAAAGACCTTTCGGAAGGCCGAGACGTAGATGGGAAGATAATATTAAAATGGATTTGAGGGAGGTTGGATATGATGATAGAGACTGGCCAGGTTAGGGACCGATGGCGGGCTTATGTGAGGGCGGCGATGAACCTCCGGGTTCCTTAAAAGCAGTAAGTAAGTAAATAATAATAATAATAATAATAACGGTCAAGGTATAGCATCCACCCACCAATGTAACGAGCATTGCACACTATTATTGCCAGTTGAAGCAAAATTGCTGAGTAATTTTCGGCGTTGGACCTATAAAGCAATTGTGAACACTTTTATCACAGACACAACATATTTAAATTCTTATTGCACGATATATGTTACCGTTAAAATCCAAAATTCGAGAAAACCAATTTCAACTAGTAAAAACTACACCATCTACCAAAACGTAATTGGGCACAGTTTTTGCCTCTTTAGAACCTCGTGGTACCACCTCTTGTAGCTATAACAGCAGCCACCCTGTCAGGCATGCTCTCCACTAGTTGTGTAGGATATCCACTGGAATGCGTCGCCATTCCTCTTGCAACATGGCACTCAGTTGGACAATGGAAGTTGGCCCCATGTTTCGGCGGCTACTATGCAGTGGTATGCAGACAATAATGCTCACCTATTGGTCTGACCTGCACAGAGTCCTGATCTCAATCCCATTGAGCACTTTTGGGACAATTTGGACCGGCGATTGAGGTCTCGGGAGATGCGGCCAACATCCTTTGTCTGTGTGCCATGTTACAAGAGAAATGGTGACGGATTCCAGTGGATATCGTACACAAACTAGTGGAGAGCATGCCTGACAGGGTGGCTGCTGTTATAGCAACAAGAGTGGTACCACGAGGTTCTAAAGGGGCAAAAACGGTGCCGAATTACTTTTTGGCAGATAGTGTAGTTTTAAAATATAGATAGATAGAACGCGCATTTTCGTAAGATCTAGAATCAATGACAGGTCAGGTTTGGTTTGGTTAGGGTTTTTTTTAGGCTTTTACCAAACAAAAACCTAAACAAACCAAATCTAACCTGACACTGATTCTAGATCATACGAAAACACAATTTCTATCTATCTTTATTTGTTTAAACTTGGTTTTTACTAGTTGAAACTGGTTTTGACGGATTTTGGGTTTTAATGGTAACATATATAATATGGAATTATCACTACATTAACACATCCATTATTTCACAAAACACACACTGAACGAATTAAATGTAACTATGAAAGCCGCTTATAATGCTAATATTATTTTCAGTTCAGAAACTTTAAAGATTAAAAACCGCTAGTATTCCCGCTAAGCCGGATAATATAATTTTACCCGCGAGACGGTTATGCAAAAAAGCTACATTTAGCGGGAAAACCGCTGAATTGGCAACACTGAGGAGAGCTTGAAGACTCCGACTAGCAGCTCAAGATAAGAGGTCAATGTTTTCAGTTATATGTTTAGAGCATATTTGTTTTTGTTTGCACTCTGCCCCCCCCCCCGCTTCTCCCCAGTGACGTCAGCCAGGCTTTCAGATCTTTTGCGCCAGCTGTACAATTAACTATCTCATAACGAAATAAGAGTAAATCTCAATCATGCACCTGCATGAAAATAAAATAAAGTGACCGATGCCAATGTTGGGACGTACAGCGACGTATAACATGAATTCTCTTTTATTTTAGGACGGAATAAAATTGTTCCACTAGAATGCTGTAATTGTGTTGCAAGCCCTCACGTCAGACACAAGCCATCTGCCCACACTTGTTTCTTTGTTGTAAAGAGTGCCCTGGATTATTGCTGGGACGTACCAGGATGTGTCGGGCGACCTACTAATTAAAACGATTATTAAACTGTGGAAAAAACACGCTTTGATCTCGAGTGACACAATAGCAGTTGCTGCGGTTTTTATCTGTCCTACACCTGAGTATAAAAAAGTCCTTTAGTTGGCTCTTGAGCATTTTAAATGTAAAAAAAAAAAAACAATATTTTATAGACCTACATTACCTGTGGTCTTCAGATATCTCTCTGAAAATGCCAAAACAGAACTTCATGTTACTGTATACAGACTCCCAAACGATCTTTCCCTTATTCATCTTTAGGACGATGAAAATGATAGTAATATTTCATGCCAGTTGAATTAACCATTCATTCCCATCTGTAGAATTTAAGCAAGTACAGGGTTGTTTCCGATCTCTGATAACGAATTTGAATGACATCATGTGCATCAGGAGCCACACGACATCTGAACTGTGGTGCGAGATGACAGACCAGTAGTGAGTGATCTCATATTCAGAGTACACGGCGACTCACAGCAGAAATTCCCAAGAAAATCCGCTGTTCTTCAGTTGGTTCCCAAACAAAATATCAACAACGTGAGTAGGTTCCCCATGTTCAAATATCAACAACGCAAGTAGGTTCCAAGGCTGTGTGAGTCTGGGATGGTAATCGATCATGTAGCACAGTAGTGACAGCGTTCAAATACAGTGAAACCTGTTCAAGACGGAAGTGACATGGTCCTAATTTTTTTTCCGTTGTGGACAGGTTTCCGTGTTATTCAGGTGTGAAGTTAAAATGGAATATTTTATCATTTGTATAAATGAAAAACAAAATGGCATGCCACAAATTATAGGAATTACAAAATATTGCGTTTAACACTACTGACATTAAATCAGCTTCCTGTCGCTTATTTAATTGGTGAATGATCTTGATGAAAATCTCATTTCCTGTATAAATTGTATCGTAACTCACTCATTAAACACTATAAAGTTTATTAAATACACTAAATTTAATATCTAACCCTATACTATAATACTGTATATCACAACACATTATTTAATTCAACTAGGAGCCATTCTTTAGAAGCCTTGAATTCTGGATTATCTCATTTATTTTCCAGTTCAAGGGTTTGCATTGCAGAATAGATCCAGAAATTGGCATGATCTTTGAAAGGGCAAGAAGAGTCCACTCTCACAAGAGTTCATTTATTTCTACGTAACCAGTTGTTTTCTGTTACCTTTTTATGTCAACATTATTGACCGCAAGCCACTCACTCATGATACGGTCTTTATTTTTGAAAGTGTTAAGTTACACCTGAGTTTTCTATTCCTAAATTTCAACATAATTTTCCATACGCTTCGTTTCTCATTTTCCTCGATAACTTCATCACGAAATCACTAATATAGACTTGCGTTCTACCCAGCTACGAGAGTATACAGGGTGACGCATTGAATTTCTTTGAAGGGACTCGTCTACCTAGTCAATAGGGTAATAAAATTTATGACCACCAGGCCAACACACCCTCGCACACTAAAAAAATTTTGCAAAGAAAACTTGAATAATATCGAGGGAAAAATTGTTCCGGAGCCGGGTATCGAACCCGGGACCTTTGGATTAACGTACCAACGCTCTACCACTGAGCTACTCGGGAACTCTAACCGACACCGATCCAATTTTTCCCTCTATATCCACAGACCTCAAAGTGGGCTGACAACCGTCAAGCAACCAACTTCGAGTGCAAGTTGATTTGAATAATTTCGAGGGAAAAAAATTTTTCCTCGAAATTATTCAAATCAACTTTACAGGAGTTATACCTGAAATCTTGATTTGCATAATACACGTCACTGTTCGTTAACAGAAAACCACAATTTAAATCACACGGAGTTAGTGTGCACTCGAAGTTGGTTGCTTGACGGTTGTCAGCCCACTTTGAGGTCTGTGGATATAGAGGGAAAAATTGGATCGGTGTCGGTTAGAGTTCCTGAGTAGCTCAGTGGTAGAGCGTTGGTACGTTAAACCAAAGGTCCGGGTCGATACCCGGCTCCGGAACAATTTTTCCTCGAAATTATTCAAATCAACTTTACAGGGAGTTATACCTGAAATCTTGATTTGCAAAGAAAACTTGTTTTTATCTTTATCCGTACATTCCTTGAAAGCACATACTGTTTCAAAATATAGTTTACATCATACAGTAGTGTGTCGAAAATATTATTTCCGTTTTGAACAGTAGCAGACAGTTTCCGTTTTATTCAGAAAAAATTATACATTCTACATACGAATTTCGCTGCAACCAATTAATTCTTCCGAAATAGACAGGATTCCGGATTATTCATGTTCCGATTTGAACAGGTTTCACTGTATTAACAACTGGGATGAGGTAGTTGTTATTCCTTAAGTTTCAGTGATTAGTAGAGTAGTGACAGTGAAAATACAGGACAGCCATGGCTACCTTCAATATTGGCTGAGCGCACAACCAACTGTTGCGAATCTTTTCACAGTAAACTTAATGCGCAATTTTGTGCTCCACACCCAAATATATTTACCTTAGGAGGTGCCCTAAAGGAGGATCAGTGTGCTACTTAAATTAAGCTTAGAAGTAGAAGTAAATGTAGGCCAAAAATAATGAAACAAAGTGTAACTTTTATGGAAGGTTAGCTGGAAAAACTGTCTGATGGCAGTGTAAGTAGTTATGCATTCCTGCGACACGTTTGTTACAAATTTTTACCAGTAGAGAAATAAAATTATGCAGTTATTCGACGCAGCGTTTCCGCCAAGCACAAAATATTTTTAACCTATCTACTACCGTAGAAGGTCCTAAGTGTGTATAAAATGGGTAGGGAAACGTTTTCTTGTTTCGTCTAGCGAGGGAACCAATTGCAGTACATTGATGAAATCAACCTGGAACCATCTCGGGTATAGCTCTGGATCGAACTGGGAACCCATTCACAGATTTGGGAACCAATTCCATTACACCCAGAAAGTCGAGCCTTTTTGGGAGGGGTACACTGCGACCCTTTCCAATGTCAAGTACAGCTAAGTGAAAATAAAAATACTTGTAAAATACCGCGGTATCTCACGTCTGTTAAGATCTGATAGCTCTGGTCATAAATAAATTACGTAAACGGCTCTGTGTTTCCCAAGAAGAGAGACTGGAATCTTTTGTGTAGGTAGGTAGGTTAGTTCGGGTTATTTCAGAATATGTTAGGTTAGGTTAGTTCATATTAGGTTAGTAATTAATTCAATAAGATAATAATAATAATAATAATAATAATAATAATAATAATAATAATAATAATAATAATAATAATAATAATAATAATAATGTTCTATTTTCGCTGGCAGAGTTAAGGCCATAAGGCCTTCTCTTCCACTAAACCAGCCTTAATCAATACAATACATATTTAAATTACGAATATTTACACTACACTTAAAAGGTTCTCCAGCAATATTCTTCAGTTACGTTTTAACAACTAGTAGACTACATATTTATTTAAATTTAGATAATTTATTTAATTTATGAGCTAATTTAATTCAATCAATTATAATTAATTTGAGATTTGAGATAGCTAGTAAAATGATGAAAATTAATTTAATATGCTTACTAGAACTATGTTACAGAGAGAATATATATATATATATATATATATATATATATATATATATATATATTTCTATAATGAGAATATTAATGTAATTGCCATTAGAGGTTTTGTAAATCTATTTAAAGAAATTAATGATAATAATAAGAATGGACAGATGTTAGTTTCATTATATGTAATAAATATTAATCAGCAATTAATTTGTTAAGTAAGAATTTATGTAATTTTGACATAAATGAAGTTATTGTCCAACAACCCCTTACATCACTCGGTAGCGAATTCCAATTTCTAGCAACTGAAACTGTATAAGATGAAGAATATAAAGATGTCTTGTGGTAGGGTATAATGAGATGGTTCCTAATTTCCAAAGAGTTAACATTTCTTTTATAAGGGATTTATATTGTTTTTTTAACTTGTTTTGTGTTTGTGGTCATTTTGGGAGGTTCGTTTTAATTTTTTACATATGAAACGAGGTGATTCTCTAAAGTACTGTGATAAGAGTACTACTGTTGATTATGTAAGTTGATAGGTGGAAATAATTGGTGCAATAAAATTGTCAGTACCTTTTGTGTCCCTAATTTTTACTTACGAAAGTTGACAAGCATAAGTAAAGACAAATTTCTGTTTTACAACCAGAGTAAAGGCTAATTTTTTAAGAGTTTGTTTCGTCCTACATCATTAAGTTGAAATAACATCACGGATGACCGCTTCCGTCCACAAGCAGTATTCGAGACCGACAGAGAAATTGCGCGGGCGGAATTGTTTCTACTGTCCCCTCTGCGTTTCTTTACTCTCCAAGAAATTGTTTGCCTCTGACAGCAGCGTTCTGTTCGTAATCAAATGTCTGTGAAGCTGAGTGTCTCCCGGATGTTACGTCGCATTATAGAAGACACAACGAACTTTGTCTTGAGCTCTGTAATTGATTTCAACAATATTCTCGAGGGACAGGAAAGACGTTCGACTTCTTGGCAACAGCGAAGTGCAGAGAAACAAGTAGAGTCAGAAGTTAGTAAACACAGAAAGTACCAAATTCGTTGAAACAAGAATATGTCGCTTCATAAGTTTGAAATGTAAATGGAAGTTCACATCATCATTATAATGAAGATTTTAACTTGTATCTACGTTCCTAATTTATAGTAAAATCCCTCGTAACCGGCACTTAAATAGATAGTTTCCCTTTTCTTTATTTTCTGTGATCTCGAGAAAAACTCTTGGTAGAGGACCCTGAATACAATATCCCTTTCCCTTACATGTTATCTGGAAAATAGCTCTTGGAAAAGGACCCAGCAGATACAGTAGTTTCTCTTTTCTTAATTTTTTGTTATTTTGAAAGCAGCTCTTGGAAGAGGACCCAGCAGATAGTTTCCCTTTTCTTAATTTTTTGTCATTTGGAAAGAGCTCTTGGAAGAGGATCCAGTTTCCCTTTTCTTAATTTTTTGTTATCTGAGATTAGCTCTTGGAAGAGGACCCAGCAGATAGTTCCCCTTTTCTTAATTTTTTGTTATTTGAAAGTAGCTCTTGGAAAAGGACACAGCATATAGTTTCCCTTTTCTTAATTTGTTATTATCTGGAGATTAGCTCTTGGAAGAGGACTCAGCAGATAGTTTCCGTTTTCTTAATTTTTTTGTTATTTGGAAAGTAGCTCTTGGAAAAGGACCCAGCATATAATTTCCCTTTTCTTAATTTTTTATTATCTGGAGATTAACTCTTAGAAGAGGACCGAGCAGATAGTTTCCTTTTCTTAATTTTTGTTATTTGGAAAGTAGCTCTTGGAAGAGGACCCGGCAGATAGTTTCCTTTCCTTATTTTCTGTGATCTCGAGAATAGCTCTTGATAGAGGACCCAGTATACAATATCCCTTTCCCTTATCTGTTATCTGAAAATAGCTCTTGGAAAAGGACCCAGCATATAGTTTCCTTTTCTTAATTTTTTGTTATTTGGAAAGTAGCTCTTGAAAGAGGAAACAGTTTCCCTGTTCTTAATTTTTGTTATCTGAGAGTAGCTCTTGGAAGAGGACCCAGCAGATAGTTTTCCTTTTCTTAATATTGGTTTTCTAGAGATTAGCTCTTGGAAGAGGATCCAGCAGATAGTTTCCCTTTTCATAATTTTTTGTTATCTGGAGAGTAGCTCTTGGAAAAGGACCCAGCATATAGTTTCCCTTTCCTTAATTTTTTGTTACCTGGAGAGTAGTTCTTGGAAGAGGACCCAGCATATAGTTTCCCTTTTCTTAATTTTTTGTTATCTGGAGAGTAGCTCTTGGAAAAGGACCCAGCAGATAGTTTCCCTTTTCTTAATTTTTTTCTTATCTGAGAGTAGCTCTGGAAAAGGACCCAGCATATAGTTTCCCTTTTCTTAATTTTTGTTATCTGGAGAGTAGTTCTTGGAAGAGGACCCAGCATATAGTTTCCCTTTTCTTAATTTTTTGTTATCTGAGAGTAGCTCTTGGAAAAGGACCCAGCAGATAGTTTCCTTTTCTTAATTTTTCTTATCTGAGAGTAGCTCTTGGAAAAGGACCCAGCATATAGTTTCCCTTTTCTTAATTTTTTGTTATCTGAGAGTAGTTCTTGGAAGAGGACCCAGCAGATAGTTTCCCTTTTCTTAATTTTTTGTTATCTGAAGGTAGCTCTTGGAAAAGGACCCAGCATATAGTTTCCCTTTTCTTAATTTTTTGTTATCTGGAGAGTAGCTCTTGGAAGAGGACCCAGCATATAGTTTCCCTTTTCTTAATTTTTGTTATCTGGAGAGTAGCTCTTGGAAGAGGACCCAGCATATAGTTTCTCTTTTCTTAATTTTTTGTTATCTGAGAGTAGCTCTTGGAAGAGGACCCATATAGTTTCTCTTTTCTTAATTTTTGTTATCTGAAAGTAGCTCTTGGAAGAGGACTCAGCAATTAATTTCCCCTTTCTTTATTTTCTGTGATGTGGAGAATAATTCTTGGTAGAGATCCAGCTAATAAGTCCCACATTCATAATTTCTCTAATTTGGAGATTATACTTATCGAAGTGATGAGTATCCCTTTGCTTCCCAATTGTGTAACAGAAACATAACTGTAGAAGTTTAATGTTTCTGTACAGAGTGTTAAAAAAATTCAATATTTTAGGAGGTGATAGTATCCATCAAAACAAGAAAATTATGTCTAATAAGTATGGGTCCTACAACACATACTTTCTGAGATCTGAACATTTTTTCGTAGGAGGTACTCAATGTGACGTCCATTCATGGCAATGCATTCCTCTGCCCTACAATACAGAAGACTACGAGATAGTCATGCCGTAGTTGACACCCCTGGCATGGAATAATGATACGTCGGAAGTAATTCTGAAAACTTTTGTCTGGTTGCGGATATGAGCGGGGTTCATTAGGATGGTGTTATGAATTTTCGTAATCAGCATGTGTGGGCTGATGAAAATGCCCACGCAGTTGAAGAAACAAGGCATCATCACCGATTCTCAGTCAACTTATGGGCAGACGTTTTTGACGATAGATTAATAGGGCCATACGTTCTACCACAGAAATTAACTGGGGATCGTTATCAGGACTTTCTTATTAACGTATTAAAACAAATTTCTGAGTTCGTGGTTCCTTACGCTGAGGGCACAGGAATGCATTGCCATGAATGGACGTCACATTGAGCACCTCCTATGAACAAGTGTTGAGATCTCAGAAAGTATTTGTTGTAGGACCCATGTTTTTTAAGTTGGTTATTTAACGGCGCTGTATCAACTACGAGGTTATTTATCGTCGATGAGATTGATGATAGCGAGATGGTATTTGGCGAGATGAGGCTGAAGATTCGCCATAGATTACCTGGTATTCACCTTACGGTTGGGGAAAACCTTGGAAAAAACCCAACCAGATAATCAGCCCAACCCGGGATCGAAAGCAACTTCAGACCGGCAGGCAAGCGCCTTAACCGATTAAGCCACGTCGGTGGCAGGAACCATGTTTATTAGACATTATTTTCTTGTTTTGATGCATACTAGCATCTCAATATTTATC
>JAJSOF020000036.1:28354088-28378482 GCA_025594305.2 Periplaneta americana
TGTAAGCAGAATAGTGAGAAAGTGAAAGTGAGCGCAAATAGGAATGAGAGAAAATAGTGAGAAAGGGTTAAGAGAAGTGAACAAGTGACAGCATAAAATTAGTACTAACCTTTGAACGTTGGAACAGTAAATGAATATAAGAGAAAGATAGGAGAAAAGGTCAAAGAACAAATAGGACAAATAATTCAATATGATTATTTATAGAGATAAATTGAAATCGAGATTTTAGTGAATAGTAGTTAGAGGATAAAGGGGGTGTGAAAGTAGTATAGAATATTAGATATATTAGGATTAAGGAACAAATAGAGAATAGCAAATGAAATGTAGGAGAAATACTGAAGGGAAGTTTGACCAAATAACAAAAGAGGTACATAGTGTAATTAGGAGTATTTGTGTAGACGTGTACTGCAAATAATGTGTTATTGTAATAATATGTTAATGGTGGCACCGGATACAGAAATCAGAGGTACACCATTACATGTAAAGAAGTCCTGTGACGAAATATATCATATCATATGTATGTATGTATTTATTTACACTGCAAGTGGGCAAGCACCCGGTGGCAGTGGTATATACAATATTAACAATACACAGTTAAAATGATAAGCTATACACAATAAAATTTACAATACATAATACAATTTACAACACATATACAATTTTATACACAATACAATAAGAATACACAATACAATTTAACACAATAATAATAAAACATAAAATAAAACACCTAATTTTACAACACAACCTACATAATTATGTATAGGCCCTACATAAGTTTCAATCACTTTACTCTCATCTCATTCCCTGTAGTGGCACTATGACGCATTTCACTGACACTTTAGCACACATTTCACTGACACTCTGTAACACATTTCACTGACACTATAGAACACATTTTATTGACGCTATAAATTATCACTGGTCGGAACTGTTCACTGCACTGTAAAACCATAATTTCACTGACTCACCTCGCTTCACTGATACAACAGTTCAAATAAGTCAAATAATTGCATTCTATGCATACTTATAAACAGAACTACATTTAAACTAAACATTTCTAGTCTAAGGCCTCTTACACGCTATTTTTAAATAATTTACAATTCAAACCAAGGAAGTAAACTCGTCAGGCTAGATAAATATATGTCACCTTAAAAATTAAATGTTGAATGTCACCTTAATTTTAATTTTCACTTTATACACAACTCTTTAAATTATTCTTGAATCTCCTTAAGGAAGGACAGCCCTCAAAGACCGCTGCAGGTAGGTCATTCCAATCATTTATAGTTCTATTTAAAAATGAGAATTTACCTACATCCGTTTTCTGTTTCCTACATTTGATTTTAAAATCATGATCGTTCCTACCATAGTACGTTGGCTTTTCTAACCGAGCCGTTATGTCTACCCATGCTTTCTGACCTAGATGTGCTCTATACAATGATGTTATTCTAGTTTTCCCACGTCTGTTTTCCAAAGTTTCCCATTTAAGTTCTTTTATCGTATCGTTCCCATCTTCTCTTTTACCTTTAACAAATTTAGCTGCCCTATACTGGATTCTTTCTAAGGAATTTATCTGATATATTCTATAGGGATCCCAACACGTAGTTCCGTATTCCATTAACGGTAGCACTAACGTTAGATATGCTATTTCCCTCGATTTGGGGCTAGCCTTTCTCAAGATTCTCATAACAAAGTGAAGAGCCCTCCATGCTTTGCCTGTAACATTATCAACATGCTCTCCCAAGAAAGTTTGGAGTTTAAATACACTCCTAGGTATTTACAACATTGTTCTTGCGGAATTACAACACCACTGAATTCGTAATTAAGACTAGTCTCCTCTCGGGTTTTACAAAATGTTATAGATTTACTTTTAGAACCATTTATTTTCATCCTATGCTTTAACGCCCAGTTGTAAATGTTATTCAAGTCTGTTTGAATAGACTCTACATCTGAATTATTTCTAATCTTTCTATAGATAATGCAGTCGTCTGCAAATAGCCTCACATTTGATGTAATATTCTGGCATAGGTCATTTACGTATATTATAAAGAGTAATGGACCCAGAACGCTGCCCTGTGGCACCCCTGAACTGATATTTCCAATTTCCGATATTTCATGACCTACTCTAACTCTCTGGGTTCTACCTTTTAAGAATTCTTGGATCCATAGCACCACTCTTTTATCTATTCCTAGCCTACTTAACTTATCTATTAATATGTCATGTGGCACCAAATCAAATGCTTTCGAAAAGTCAATCACAACTGCATCGATTCTTCCGCCTCTATCTACCTCTTCAGCTAGATCCTGAACCAGCGACGTAATTTGACTATCACATGAGAAGCCTTCCCTAAAACCATGCTGGCGGTTGTAAAACCAGTCTTTCGCATTTAGAACATGACGAATGTAATCCGATATCAAATGCTCCATGACTTTACATACGACAGATGTAAGGCTAATCGGTCTGTAGTTTCCGACATCTAATCATATCATATCATATCATATCATATCATATCATATCATATCATATCATATCATATCATATCATATCATATCATATCATATCATATCATATCATATCATATCATATCATATCATATCACACATTAATTTTTTTACATAATTAAATCTGTTCCATTCAAACATATTATTTGATTTTATGTAAATCTCGTATTTCACAAGGTTGATAGCTTGAATTTATTATGAAAAAAATATGAGATGAAAATAATCTCGAATTTAAGAGGGTTGTCCAAATAAAACTCATGTTCATATATAATATTAAAAAGACCTTACAGGTAGACCTGAGAGTTATGAGCTAATCTTGTCATCCGAGGCTACGCTCGGGCGTGGGTTTCGAATCCCGCTTGAGGTGCTTACGAGTTTGGACTTTTCCGAAGTTTTCCACAACTCACTTCCTTATCACTAATTTCACTAATGCCAGGTAACCCCGTAGTTGATACAACGTCGTTAAATAACAGATTAAGTCATTCGACATTAGAATAAGTCTATATACACGACACAAAGCGTCCAAAATACTCTGCTACAAGATTTTTCACTGAATGAACTATACAGATGTACTTTATTTCTGTAATTTAACAGAAACAGCATTTTAAAAAATGTTAATAAAATAACACTGTTTTTACATTTAATTAAACACATGCCTTCCATACATGTCAGATATTAATTTTCGTGTTATTTGTCTCCTCTGCTGCTATGTGTACAACAGGTAACAAATCAGACAACAATGTTCATAGCTAAAATGATTTACATGGGTAGTTGAGTATGGTTGTAGTTGTTTGAGTAAAATAAAATTTATTTATAGGACTAAAAATAAATTTACTCTATTGAATATGTAGCAGGCATATTCCAGTGAATCTATGCCCTGAAGCTTATAGCCTATTTAGAGATTTCATGTTATGTTCCGCATTGTTTGCTGTTGTTATTGAATACGTGTACAATTTTGTTCCTTCATTTATTATTTATTTTGTTTTGCACCATTGGCATTGTAAGGTTATATTTAGAACAAAAATTAGACGTAACTATAACTCAACCGTAAAATTGGAAGGCATATCGAATAATTAAAACTATAGCGCCTTCCTCGCTCGTGAAAATTGTCCTTTGCACGAATTCCGTCACAAAAATCGAAGATATAATTTATTTACATAATTCATTAGCTTGGATTCTAGATAAACTCATTCTGAAAATAGTTATTTATGATACAAGTTCGTAAAGGTTCTCATTTTGGCAAAGTGATCTGGATATTACTTATAGAAATACAAATAAAATACAAATATGTACTGTATTTTTTTAACATTAATTTACATTTCTTTTTTGTTCATTTTATATTGATTAGGATGCCGATATTTTAAATCCAAGATATGGACGGCTATCATTTCGATAATATTCTCTCTCTCTAGAAGATATTTTGCTAAATAAATGGCATTACTTGAAAGTGAGTGCTCAGATGTGGCAGTGAAATTTGGATTTTAATCCGCAGAAATACCAAAAAAATTCGCATCAGCACAAATGCGTTTTCTGAGAATGCTTCTAGACTTTACCGTAGATTGAATCATCAGAAGATTAAAGATATATATGTGGAAAATTTCAAGTATTAAATATAGTTGAAGAAATACAAACATACCAACGAAATTGGAAATATCATTTACAACATATCGACAAGTAAAGATTTCCAAATTTGGGATTTCACTACCAGCAAAGTCGACGTAAAAATCTGGGACAACAGTGGCATCGATGGGACGATTAGGAGTATCATAAATTCATAGGAACAGGACACATAGCCAAATTCTAAATATTATAATTATGATGAGATAAAACGATATCAAATCGGCTGTTTCTTATATTCGTTTATGCTCGGCCATGCCGAAATGTAGTAATTATACACCTGGTAGTAGCCCTTTAATGCACCTCATTAAAGTACACCTATTCATTATAGTTCAGTTGCTCAGCCAATAATATATAAAACTGCAAGTATCTATTATTCTCGGATATGCAATCGAAAGACAATTAGCGAAACGTCACGGAGGCTGGAAATCAAATACTGTCGCAGAAGGTTATGTTCTGCTACTATAATAATTAGCGTTAATTGTAAATAATATTCAAATAAATTCAATTTGTCATTTCGTTTTTGAATTCTAAATCAATTTCCAGGTTATATGAATATTAATGTTCATGTTATTCTCTAGATTATATCAAGGTCAATGACATTCGTCCCGCGGAAAAAAAATAAATACTTTCGCGTCTGCGCACATCTCACAATTTAGAAAGTCAGTTCCGCTCTTCACTTAGATAACCATAAC
Source organism: Periplaneta americana (assembly GCA_025594305.2). Taxonomy (NCBI): domain Eukaryota; kingdom Metazoa; phylum Arthropoda; class Insecta; order Blattodea; family Blattidae; genus Periplaneta; species Periplaneta americana. The sequence continues at coordinate 28,358,903 of JAJSOF020000036.1, forward strand.
ATGAATACTTATGAATAATTTCAAGTTAGAAATATGGTTGAGTATAAAAAGTCGCATGAAACTTGCCTATAATGGTAATTAAGTCGCTCGTATGAAAATTATGAAACGAGCGCAGGCGAGTTTCATAAACAAACATACTCGCGTCTTAATTACTACCATTATAGGCTCGTTGCATAATGTACTATTGCAAGCTTTGATTACGCAAGCTTCTACTTTTAACGTTAATTGTGTCTATATTTATTTATATCATTGTAAATTTTATTATCAAATGACATAGGAATAAGCTCCTATGCTGTAGTTACGTGTAGATCTCATTCTTCTAGTGAAAGTGACCATAACGTTTATTAAACTGAGATACCAAATTTCCCATGCAGGGCTGGGAAGAAGTAATAATTCAGTGGCATACGTAACTTTCTCGGGATTTATACTTCTGTTCACATGAAAGCATATGGAAAAGTGTAGCAATAAATTCAGCTCGAGACATCATCTTTAAAGATAAGGTCGTAAAGTCTTTCTCCCCATTGATCTATAGTCGACACTATCTTGTGTTAGAATACACTATCGGTAAAACGTCTTGCGTTTCTGGACAGTTTCCAAAGACGACCACAGCACACATCCTTTTACGTACAACGAGGCCTTGAATTTTTATTCTCGTGCCTATGAGTTACAAGATCGATTTCCTAAACTGGAATTTGTCTATTCTTTCAAGCTGTAAGGGTGTCTGTGAGTTTCTTTCTCCTCGCAGATCAAGATGATTACAAAAAGCCTTTAGGAGTCTCAACGATTACATGAAAAAAGGATTTAGGCATCGTGACAACTTTAATTATATCGTATGGCTTAGTCTTGCGAAGACAACTTTTGGGACTAACACAATTGCATCAAGAAAAGTGTCTCCTTGATGATATGCAACAAGTTTGTCATGTGTCCATTAAGGATAGCGCAGAAACTTACTGAAAATAAAATTAAAATTCTTAAGGTAAAATAAATTGGCCTCATTCTACCGAAGCTAAATGAAAAAGAAGAAAAAGACTAGAGTCATTATGGCGATACACACATTTTCGTTAAAAGTTTTTACACATTTCGTAATAATTCAGTTTCTATTGATATTTACTTACTTACAAATGGCTTTTAAAGAACTCGGAGGTTCATTGCCGCCCTCACATAAGCCCATTATTTCCTACCCTGAGCAAGATTAAGCCGAGACCACCGGCGTAGCTCAGTCTGTTAAGGCGCTTGCCTGCCGATCCGGAGTTGCGCTCGAGCGCGGGTTCGATTCCCGCTTACGCTAATTACCTCGTTGGGTTTTTTCCGAGGTTTTCCCCAACCTTAAGGCAAACGTGAGGTAATCTATGGCGAATCCTCGGCCTCATCTCGCTATCACAAATTCCACCCACCTAAATAACCTCGTAGTTCATACAGCGTCGTTAAATAACCAAGTAAAAAAAATATTAATCCAGTATCTACCATCAAATCCCACCTCCTTCAAATTCATTTTAATATTATTCTCCCATCTACGTCACGGCCATCCAAAGATCTATTTTCTCTTAGGTCTTCCAACTAACACTCTATATGCATTTATAGATTCAACCATACGTGCTACATGTCCTGCTCATCTCAAACGTCTGGATTTAATGTTCTTAATTATATCAGGTGAAGAATACAATGCGTGCAGTTCTGCGTTGTGTTAGTTCATTTCATTCTCCTGTAATTTCATCCCTCTTAGCACCAAATCTCTGTTCCTCTCTCAAAGTGAAAGTTCAAGTTTCACAACCATACAGAACAACAGGTATTAAAACTGTTTTATAAATTCTAACTTTCAGTTTTTTTAAGCAGACTGGATGACAACCTTCTCAACTGAATAATGGGAGACATTTACCATTACTATTCTGCGTTTAATTTCCTCTCGAGTGCCATTTATATTTCTTACTGATATAATTTTTATTTAATTTATTTATTTCTTATAGTAATAATAATAATAATAATAATAATAATAATAATAACGGTCTTATTTAACCTGGCACAGTTAAGGCTATAGGACCTTCCCTAACATTGAACCAGAAGTAAAATTACGCTGCAAAGAACACTACAAATACACCAAATGTAGTACACAAAAATTGAAATAGGTAATCGTAATATAATGGCAACAGTAAGTCAATAGAAATAAAATACATAGATAATATAGAAAAAAGAGTATAATACAAAATAAATAGTGAGTCAAAATAAGTGAGATATATAGAATGTATAGAAAAATGTGACAATAATAATAATAATAATAATAATAATAATAATAATAATAATAATAGTAATAATAATAATAATAATAATAATAATAATAATAATAATAATAATAATAATACGAGCTGTTCAGAGCAGAAGTGGTGTTAGTCAAAATTGGGTAATGATTAGATTAGATTAGATTTAGATTAGATTTATTTATTTAACCTGGTAGAGATAAGGCCGTCAGGCCTTCTCTGCCCCTCTACCAGGGGATTACAACTATAACATGAACAATAAGATTACAATTAATATTAAATTTACAATTACAATTACAATAAAAATTAAAGTACGACAAGAATACCTGATTAATGAAAGCTAGACATTTTATCATAGAAGTTAAGAACAAAGAATATTTTTGTATTTACTAAATTACAAATTAAACCTACAATAACAAAATTCTATAGTGATGAAATTACCGGATATTGAGATATTTTGTGGTAGATTAAAAGAACTATTTACAAGAAACCATGTCTGAACGAGTCTCAAATACTGACCAAGTGCCTAGTAAGTTTGCGTTTGAATTGAATTTTATTTCGACAGTCCCTGATGCTAGCAGGTAACGAATTCCAGAGTCTTGGCAAGGCTATTGTGAAAGAGGATGAGTATGAGGAGGTGCGATGGGATGGTATTGTTAGTATTGTTTCATGGCGAGAGCGTGTGTTCAGATTGTGGTGGGAAGAAAGGTAAGTGAAGCGAGACGACAGGTACGAAGGAATAGAAGAGTTCAAGATTTCGAAGAGAAAGAGAAGTGAATGTAAATTTCTTTTCTTATCTAGTTTAAGCCAACCTATTGCTTCCAGGGATGGGGTAATATGATCATATTTACGAACATTGCTTACAAAACGTACACACAAATTATGAGCACGTAATGAGGTTTAAAGTAAAAATTCTGTAAAATACGGCACAAAGTAGCAATTAATAAGTCCTTCGTGCTATGCACTGACTATTAATAGTTTAAATAAATTGAATATTAATTGCTACTTTGCGCTGTATTTGACAGAATATTTACTTTAACCCTCATTACACATTTTTGACTTACACCACTTCTGCTCTCAACGGCTCATATAGTGAAATATAGAGCATACGATAAGCTAAACACACAAAAAGTGACAATTATGATAATAAGTAACAGGAGGACTCACATGATACGTATTGTAAGGGAAAAAAAATTAGCTACATGTCACTAGAATATCTAAATGTGGAGAATACATGGAGACGTAGAATACTTGTCATAAAAGTAAGTTAGTTTGACAACTCGTCATTAGATAAATTCGTAATTAGGTATAAGAGATTTCAAGGTTCAGCAGCCCTAGACTTCAGGCGGGAGTGAGTTCCAGTGACGAGAAGTAGCAACAGTGAAGGATAAGGAATACAGAGATGATGTGTGTAGTGGAATTTGTAGCGTGCTGTAGTGTAGTAATCGAGTATTAATATGATAACGAGAGAGAGAATATGGGAACGAGTATGGATACGGGTTTCCTTTCCTAAAGAAGCCATCCATTCGATTTTTACCGCACTTAAAAATCTACCTGCGTCAGCTGAATTTCAATTTACAAACCACGAATCCACTGGCAAGCATAGAACTACTACAAAACCGAGAACGATTACCCTTAGTCTAAATTACGCCGCACAGAAGTGAACGTCTTAAATTGAATACTGCATCTTTATTTTCGATGACTCTTTTTAACGAGAGTTGTAGAGAATGCAGTGGTAGTGAATCATTGAAGTCGGTATTAGAGAGAACGTTTCAAACAGTCATTTTTGCAAACATGAACTTCATAGAATATTTCGAAGATCGAACTCAGATTCTTTGGTGAAAAGTATTTACGTCGCTGAATAGTAGATGGTCCACAAATACTTATTAAGTTAAGAGAGAGGAGAGATTGCAATTCGTAAGACTACACTAGAAGATTGTTTCCATTTCGACCTACTTTTCGAGATGAAATCCTTATCTCCGACAGAATCGAGATACGAATCTAATCAGAACTTGGCCCATTTCGGATTCCACGTGATATTTTCCAACCCCTTTGGGAGATCTTCTCTGTCGTTCTCTTCTTATCGGTTACAATCCAGCTAGCATCTAGCCTATTCTACACTTGTGCCCAGTCTTTGAAACGATTAAATCTGGAACGACGTGTTGTCGCGAGATTCAAAAGTTTGTTAAGTGTCTAAGGGTCATATTCATAAACAAAACTTTGGTTCGAAGTTGACTTTGGAAAGTATAAAGTCGCCATTTTCCTATTCACAGTCGACCTTTAACTTAAGCAAACTTCAATCGTGACTTTACTTCGAAGTCGTCGGAAATCTAGACTTTGGCTTCGACTTTCATACGTAGACATAAGGAAAATGGCTGATATTTTGGAAATTTTTTAATTTTCCGAGAATATTTATAACATCCAGGAAGTTATTGAAGCTGCTCATGTTCATCCGCATATTATTAGCGATGCGAAAAACCCTACTGAATTTTATAGGGATGGCGATAAAGGCAATGGAGGGGGAAAGGAACTGGCCACCTCTAATCCATTATTTTCTGGCCTATTTGCCTCATAAATGGTGCCTTTTGGTATCACTTGTGAGGTTCAGACCTGTCTTCGGACAATTGACTAAACAACAATAACAACAACGAATTCAAATCAAGATTCGATAAATAAAACATATTAGATATCCTTGTCATGTTTCAACGTGCACTGATGAATAATAAAATAATAAAAAAGGATTACCTGTTTAATCTATAATACTTATTTCATTTATACAGAGCCCGCCAAAAGAATGTATACACACTCTGTCAAAATGTATCGGGATATTAATATTGCCAATTGATCTGAATTATGAGTATGTTGTAGTCAGTGAGCTCTATACTAAACTGGAGGCACTACTCAATACTTTAAAAGTGTGAGGCGAATGCTGAGCGCCGGGGGTATTGCTATCTCTTTTTAACATAGAGTTGTCCTTGTCTCTCTTGCAGTGAATGCTATTTTACACTATAGTCCGACCATCGGATCTGTGCCCCCGTAAGATATGCGAACTGAACCTTAATTCCTTTTCAGCCTCGGCAATTCATTTCTCTCCCTGTATTCCTATTTCTCTCTTTTCTACCCCTCTCTCTTTCTCTCCCACTACTCACAATTTTGAGCCTTCTTGCGGGACAGATTATTTGCACTTGCAGTCCAGTGTTGTCAACTCAACATGAATACTGTAGCACGGAGTGTGAAAGAAATATTATTATGCAAGTAATAGCATTTTGCATAAGTCAGTCAGCGTCATTAGACCTACTTAAATTAAATTATGAATAAGTAATAATTAACTTTACAGTGTTATAAGCAATATTCAAGAGACATGACACTGTTTGACGGAAGTTTGGCAACATCCCTATTCGGCAAGGTCCGTGGCCTGCTGTTTGACGTAGTGGGAGAGAAACGGGTGGAATGGGGTGAGTAGAGGCGTTAACTTTTACAAGAACGACGACAGCGCTGAAGGGGCATAAATCCGATGGGCCGACAATAACGGTATCTTTATTACTTACTACGCATGTGCAACATCAACCTCACGAAAGACTCAATGAAAGACATTAGTTATAAAGAGGAGCAACACCCTCTTCAACATGGCGTCTACGGTCACGCTTTTAGACAGGAAACAGCATTGTGGTGGTGCCTCCAGTTTAATAGAGTTCACCGGTTGTAGTATGGTCTTGCGCTCAAAAGATGTCGGTACTTTCGTCACGATAGTGAGAAAACAAAATGGCTGGAGCACGCTCGATTTTCGAGCAGCGAAAATGCATTCTGAAGGTGACGAAAGTAGTGTGGTCTGATGAGGCCCATTTTAAATTTAACGGAACAGTGAATCGGCATAACTGCATCTACTGGGCACCGACAAATCCGCATGTTCATGTGGATAAGGCGGTCAATCTACCAGGGGTTCATGTGTGGTGTGGACTATCATCTAGGGGCTTAGTAAGACCCTGTTTCTTTGATGGCGCTGTCGCTGGAGAAGTATACCTCGAAATGTTACGCACATCAATTATACCAGGTGTACGTGCGCTTTATGGAGCTGATGATGAGGTCTTCTACCAACAGGACGGGGCGCCACCACACTACCACCTAGCTGTACGAGCTTTCCTGGATGACAATCTGCAGGGACATTGGATTGGATGAAGAAGGCCCATTCAGTTCCCCCCACAGTCGCCAGCTCTAAGTCCTATAGATTTTTACTTGTGGGGAACTGTGAAAGATCAAGTCTATCGACGTAAGCCGCGCACGCTGGAGGACTTCGCCATTGACCAACGTAGCTGTGGCGACCGCTCGTCGTTGTGTTATGTGTCTGGCCGCCAACGGCGAACATTTTGAACATCTAAAGTAACCATGTGCTTAACTGAAGACAGTACTACATGTGTGATCAGTATTTAAATGTAAAACAAACACATAATAAATATTAATATTTGAGGAGAAAAAATCCGTTCCGGCTGCAATGCATATATTTGTACAGATTACTGTGCACGTAACTGCGGAATCCCGGCCAAATAAGTCACTCAGCTGAGTGCGCTCCTAGTATAATGGCAGTTGGCACTGGATATATACGTCAACATATTTGGCTAACTTGATATCAGGTCACAAAGGGAAACATTGAAGGAGGAGGGTTCGGTCCGGTACTGTGGATTCAATTCGGCGTAGCTCAGAGGTCAGAGCGTTTGGTACGCAGAACCAAGGACTCGGGTTCGATCCCCGGAGCCGGAGCGAATTTTTCTCCTCAAATATTAATAGTCAACATTACAGATATTATTCTGTAGGACAAATTAATAAAATTATAGGGTAAGGTTGCCATCATTGGACCAGCGCCACGGTTGGACCACTTCTGTAACTTTGGTCCTTCTGATAATTGCTGCGATCTGGTGAGTTTATTTAGTACTTCCGTGTACAAAAAAGCTGCCATGTTAGTTACGAGGTTCTGGAAGAGTTCAGACGCACGTGCTGTGTTCGTAAAGTTATTTCAACATTGTGATATTGTGTCGAGCATAATTTTAAAGTTCATACGACAAGAAGATACACGTTTTTATAGCGCTCAACTTACTTCATTGGGAAGTGTGATTTATCTGCTTTGCATTGATATATTTAGATACGTTGTTGAATTTTCAGCTTTGCCATACACAAGCGGAGAGTAGAAACGTGCACTGTTTCCACCATTGGACCACTAAGTGATTCCATGAATGGACCACTGGTCCATCCATGGGCACGCCTTAATATAAATGAACAACATGTATATTTGATCTTCATCTTGACTTATATAGCTTATTAACTAATAATTAAACACAAATATATTTTATTGTGGTCCACTCAGTGGCCGAGTGGTTAGAACGCGCACCTTTTACCGCTGGGGTTCCGAGCTCGCGTCTCGATCACTCATGGTACATGGTACGGGCCTTTCCACGGTGCAGAAGAGGACCAGAAAAGTAATAACCAAGAAAGGAAAACAAGTCGGGTCCATTGCAAGCGGAGAGAGAGGTATGACTACTACTGCTGTCTGTTGTGCCAGTGCTGCTGGCCAATATATTCCACCGATGCTGATATTCAAGCCTACTCGAGCTAAGGATGAACTAATGGATGGAGTACCACCGGGAACAGTGTTTGCATTCAACCCAGATAATGGCTACGTAAACAAAGAGTTGTTTGTAAAATATTTATATCATTTTATAGACATTGTAAAATCATCGAATGACCATAAAGCACTACTTCTCTTGGATGGTCATACAACACACACTAAAAATCCTGTAGCACTGGATCTTGCTCGACAGTGTAGGTTTGTACTACTTTCCCTTCCAGGCCATACAACACACAGACTCTAACCCTTAGACGTCTCTTTCTTTAAGCCATTAAGCTGCTACTACATTGATGAAATGGAGAAATGGTTGAGGTTACATCCAGGACGAGCGGTAACCCAATTTCAGGTGGCTGAATTATTTGGGAAGGCATATGGGAGAGCAGTTACTGTTGGGACAGCAATTAATGGTTTTGCCAGTGCTGGAGTGTGGCCTGTAGACAGAGAGATGTCTTCAAAGATCATCATTTTTCTACTTCAACTGTACTGCAATCCAGCCCAGTGGTCGAAGAAGTGCCAGTAGCAAAAGATACATCAACAGGAACAAAAGCAACAGCATCAAGAACCACAGTAGCGACCAGTTCAATCATAGAGAAAATTCCAGCAGTAGAAGCAACGACATCAACACAGAAGACATCGACACTAGGAGCAGCAGCATCAACAAATACAGCAGCAATCAATCCGATGTGTGAGAAAGTGCCAGGAGCAGAAGCAACAGGAAATGAATCAGCTGAAGGAGCAGCAACGCAGATAAAAGTAAACGAAGGTCCAGGGAAGGACACTGACTCTTGTAGTCCGACAACAAGTAGACCTAGGCCTAATTATAATTTGGTCGTTCCTCTCGCTGAATTATCTCCTTTGCCAAAAGCAGCTACTGCTGTTGCAAGCACAAGAGGAAAGAAATGCACACTAAAAGCTCTCGTCCTGACAAGTTCTCCGTACAAACAGCAGTTCAAGCAAATCATCAACAGGTTTGAAAAGAAAAAAATTAACATATCCTTCAAGTGAAGATAAGAAAGTTCGTCGGAGTACCAATAATGACTGGTATTGTGAAATATGTCAAAGTCGGTCAGTGGAGGACATGGTCCAGTGCATGACATGCAGGCAGTGGGTACATGAAAACTGTGCGGGAGTGAAAAAGAACGTGAAAAAATATTTTTGTTTGAATTGCATTTAGAAAAACTGTCCAAGACATAAAGGTAAAAATAGAATTTATTTACTGCCTGCTACATGATTCAAGTTACAGTGACAACATGTTGTTTACCACTGTGAGATGTGAAACCAGTAATTTTATAACCCATATTTCTGAACACATGCAGGTTTATTCATCTTTGAACTTTTTTAAAATTCAGTTGCATTGGGTATGATTATATTTGTTTATCTAACCATCTGTATCATTTAAAATAAACCAAATGTCAAATATTTTGTTATATACATCAGTCAGAATGTGTTTAGGAAGAAATGATTTCATGAAACCCGATGGTCCATTCATAGAACCCAACTGGTCCATTGGTGGAGCTAGGTCTCCATGAATGGACCGCTAGGCGAAAAATTAAAACCGTTCATTGTTTTTTTCGAAGTTGTATTCCGATATTGATTATTATACAGTTGATAGTCCTTTATACCAGGAATTCATGAAATTTAAAATCTTAATATTTGACTCAATAGTTTTTCTTAAATTCCATAAAGAAGTTATGTGGTCCATTGATGGCAACCTTACCCTAATATAACATAATAAATAGTTTTCGTTCCTTAAAGAGTGTATAAATTTTTTGGCGGGCGCTGTAGTACCCAACATTACAATGAAGCGGACGCACGCGTTATGAACACGCTGTAGTTTCTGGAGGAATCAATCCTAACCGTCGCAATAGCAGAAGTGAGGTAGAATGAGAATCTGCAACAGAGTCTGTTTCAATTTAGATGTATAATTTAATTGTATAATCTTTTTAGTGAATTGAGAATGGAGACTAGAGAATGCCTTCTTGCATAGGCTATTAAATAGTTGTTTCAGAAGTCCTCAAAAGTCAAAAGCAGGCTTAAAACTTGAAAAATGCGGAAGTAACTTATTTTGTGGCCCATAGCTTTCAGAGCGCATCCTGATATTTGTCTTATTGCCCAATGAAAACCACAGAAAATCACAAAAGGATTTGCTTCCTCAATTTAGAATATTAGTCACTTGGCTATACAGTGACGAAGAAAATATGTTCTGCTCCACAGTGTATGACTATGTGGTGGATTTCGTAACCAGGATGGTATGGGGATGGGTGGTTCTGGTTCAGATAGTTGGGCGTAGGGCATGTTTGTTACCCTTGATCTGAACATTGTTATTTAGCTTCTGGTAGCAACGTCCGTCACACTGGATGCTGAGCCAGACAGACACTGTATAGAATTTTATCGCCCCGATACAGTATATCGATCCTCCTCGGCCAACTTTGAACTCAAAAATGTTTGATGCTTGTTAGCCCCTAGGGACAGAGGATATTTTCCTAGTCATGTGTTTCGAAAGCTGCATCCTTTTATATGACTGTTTGTCTTATACGAATCTGAGTTTAGTTCAAGCAATAGTGATAATTATTTGTATCACTTAATTATGTGCTTCTAATCAATCTTCGAAGAAACTGGAATAGTAAAATTGTCATTCCAAAAATGTTTAGTATTCCAATAAATCGTGTAAAATTTTAAGTCAAATTTAATTCTTCATTGTTCCATAGGTTGCAGCCGTCAAATTACTCTTCAAGGAACAACCACTCATATAAATTGAGGGAAAGAAGACAGAGGACGGACACTGGAAAGTTTTCTTTTCTCAATCGTACTATCAGGGACTGGAATGCTTTACTGAAGACTTTACCAATAACCAAAAATGTATTTAAAAATAGGCTTAAAGACTTTACTAATAGACGGTAGTATATTACACACATTATTTAAAGGGTGTAATTGATATTTGTTATTGAAGTGTTGTATCAGTGAAGAAATGTGTTGTGTCAGTGAAGTGTGTTGTGTAAGTGAAGTGTGTTCCTGTCAGTGAAGCTTTATAGTTATAGTGGCAATGTAAAGTATTTGAACGGTGAAATGTTTTTGAAGTGTTAGTGAAATCAGGATAGAATCAGTGAAATGTGTCGTACTTCCAGTGCAGTGAGTGACTTGACAGCGAAATAAGTGTAGTGCTGAAAGGTAAAGGGTGCGTCAGAAAGAGCGGATGGATTTCAAACTATCGATACGCAACGAGGAGAGAGATATAGTGAGGGGGACCACGACTGTTGGGTCAGCCATAGAATGCAGTTTCAGTTGAGAATATGGTGTTGGTCTGGTGTACAACGTGCTTTCATCGTAGAGACATTTTTTAAAAATGAAGAGTCTGTGATCGCCACTCAGGACTCATTTCGACATCGGATGTCACGCAAGGATTCCAACTCGGAATACAATTTTGCGGTGGGTGGCTTCATTTCGTATCACAGGTTCAACATTAAAGAAGAAATCACCTGGACGAAATTCTATTGCACTGAGATTGTCCGAGGCTACGGTAAGATCTCGCGCCCTGCGACTTCTTTCTTTGGGACCATTTGAAGGCGTAAGTTTGTAAACATCGATCACATACACTGGACGAACTGAAGACAGCGATTCGTGAAGAAATCGTGGCAATTGCACCAGCTATGACTGTGAAAGTGATGGCGAACATCAGAAAACGCCTGGATGCCTGTATTGAAAGCCAAGGACATCATATGGATAATGTTGTTTTCCATAAATAAACTGCATGTATTGGTGAATATGTTGATAATAATAAATTTTTGATTTGATGAATCTTTACAATTTTCTTGCCATGTGAAATCCATCCGTTCTCTCTGACGCACCCTGTACTTGTGCAGGTATGAATATATCATACTCGTGAGTTTTAGTTCGAACTTAGGGTTAAGAAACAAATTAGATTTACTTTAAATGTTATTTTAAGTGATCGTGCTTCATTTAATTTAGGATGCTCCTGTTATTGTTATTATTATTGTTATTATTATTATTATTATTATTATTATTATTATTATTATTATTAATGTATTATTAATTATATTTTTATTAAATGTGTTTATTATTGTCATTATTGAGCGTAACTAGTTACAACTGCCACCGGGTATATACAGACCCATTTGCAGTGTGAATAAATACATATATGCATATACTTTTAACACTTATATAATCACTGATTAACTTTGTAATTATTTTACTGTGACAGTATGAGGAATTTTACCTGGTTGACTAAATTCGAAGTAGCATTTTCCGTTGTCCGAAGCCTAATGAAGATCCAGCGCTTTCTTCTGGTTTCTTGTTGTGGTGGGGTGTGTTCATGATTGTGTTGAAAAGGGTATTTTCTTTTTAAGTTGAGTGTTCAGGATGTGCTGGGGGTGTGTTTTGTATCTTTGTAAATTTCATATTGTTCTAGAGCATGGGTGTCCAAACGCCTATAAAACCAGGAGATATTGCACGACAAGCATGCTCTGCTAAGGTCAATAACTTTCCATATAAAATAGGAAAAACGACCTTAAAGAATATGCGCTGCGGGTTGCTTACACCAGGAGTTACCTCGTACGAGTTACAATTGAACATCTCTGTTATAGAGTGTTAAGTTTCCGGTTTGTTGACTGAATGTGTAGTATTTTCATGCCAGTGTCTATGTTGCTGTAGTTGTGATTGGAGTTTGTGGTGTGTTCTGCGTAGGTTGAATTGTTGTGTGGTTTGTTATGGCTGTGATATGTTCCTTGTAATGTGTTTGAAATGATCTTCCAGTCTGTCCAATGTAGAAGTCGTTACAACTATGGCATGATAGTTTGTATACACCTGTTAAGTTATAATTATTTATGTGTCTTGTCTGTGTGTTAAAATGTTTTTGTAGTGTGTTTTGTGTTCTGTATGCAATGTTAGATTTTAGTTTCTTGACAAGTGATGCAATCTTGTTTGTGTTATTGTTTTCGTATGTTAGTGTGATGTATTTGTTTTGTTCTTGTGTTTGAAAATCTACACAGACATATAAACAAAATACATCCAAAATTACACTATGTACTAGAAACAGAAAACAACATATGCATAAATTTCTTAGACATCACAATAACAAATATAGACAACAAACATACTTTCGCAATATACGGAATATAACTACCATTGTAACACATATACGCAACACCTCCAATCACCCCACACAACACAAACACGCAGCATTCCGATCCATGAGAGACAGACTGAACATTCCTACGAGCCAACAAGACTACAACGCAAATAAATAGCACAGGAAAATGGATAAATCCCCAACATAATAGACAACATCATAGTCCAAGGATTAAACGCAAACAAGGAAACGCAACAGAACCACAAAAACAAAACAAATACATCACACTAACATACGAAAACAAAAGCACATACTGTCTGTTACTCAGGAGAAGACGAGCGGAAAGAATGCGACCTTCTTGACTATCGCTGTTGATTATTATAAACATCGCTCAGATAAGCATCCCAGTACTGTTCTCCAACCAGGAGATATTAAATTGTAACAAAACTAACATAATTCAATTTAAATCCTGTCCAAATTCAACGCCGCAAATTTCTAGCGCAATAATTAACAATAGATCCCTATTAGAAACAACAACAACCAAATTTCTTGGCTTAAAAGTCGATAATGTGTTAAATTGGAAAAATCATATTAAAGAAATTACCCCCAAACTAAATTCAGCTTGTTTTGCTATTAGATCTATGCAAAAGATAGTAAATATCAATACCTTAAAAACAATATACTTTGCATACTTCCACTCGGTAATGAGTTTTGAAATAATATTCTGGGGAAATTCCACAGATAGTAACAATATATTTCTATTACAAAAAAGAGTAACTAGAATAATAGTAGGTGCGAAATCTAGGGAGTCGTGTAGGACTATTTTCAAAAAACTACAAATAATGCCCATGGCTTGTCAGTATATATTTCCATTAATAGTCTTCCTCGTATGTAATCGTGAAAACTTTGTAACTAATTCAATAGTTCATAGCATAAATACACGTCAAAAAAATGACTTTCATACTCCATCGGCAAGTCTATCATGCTATCAAAAAGGAGTGCGTTATATGGCAGTAAAAATTTTTAATAGCCTCCCTATCGATATAAAAAATGAAACTCAAAACATAAAATTATTTAGAGCCAAATTAAAGAAGTACCTAATTTCTCACGCCTTCTATTCTGTAGGTGAATTCGTGACATTCAATAACACTTCATAAAATTGATACTAAAACTATGTGTTGTACTAGTAGACTATATTGTAAATCTCGTCTGTATATATTTCATCTAGACTGTGACTATAAATTAAGATTTTATAATAGTATTAAGTTTTTGACTTGTTCCATATTCTAGCTGTAAGCATGTATGAATACCATGGAATGTTAATAAATACAATACAATACAATCAACCGTGAAAGGAATGTGCTTACTATTGCGTCATCTATTGGAGCGAAGTAGATAAATATTACCGTTATAACGCCAGTTTAAAAACCATGCGCTGTCCTGCATATGTTATTTCCTGTATGGAGAGATTAAAAGACCAGGAGATTAACTCTGATCTAATTTTGTAACTAGGGTAGTATCAATATGTCTGTATCAATGTTATGGTTTGTGCTGTGAGAGCTAGCCAATAGAGATAAGAGTACCCACGTGTGTGACCTTATGACATCTTATGACATCAACATTCATTCACAGCATTACCCCGCTTCGTTTCACCCGGCAGAGACTTTCTCGTGGTTGGAGCACAGGAGCCAGGTTATTACTCGAGCAGGAAACATGAGTAACAATACGTATGGAAATTAAAGCTGAGTTGAACAGAAGGAGACCTAATGTTTCCGCTTACTGCAGTACAAATATTGCACGTGTTGTCGTACATTGTTCACATCCCTTCCTTCTCAGTCCGCTCTCGTCTTCTCCTGAGTCACCGAAATTACAACATTGCACTATCATTATCATCATCATATATATGTTGCGTGAAGTGCTTTGTATGGAGTGTGGCATTGTATGGGGAAGAAACGTGGACATTCAGCGTATTCCGAATCTCACCGGTCCGGTGGCATCAATGACGTCACGTTGCAGCGAAATAAGGAACAAAACTGGTGGAAGGATCGATGGCTGTCATGGCGACTGTATGAGTTGTTGTCTGTGCTACGCTAGCAAAATTTTGCGAAATTTCCGTACTGCCATCTCGTTCAAAGAAAAGAGATCATAAACAACTCATTTCTTGAACCGGTAGTAATAACTGGTCCGTTGACATGTTCGCTCATAAGCCATTAACATATTGTTTTTACGTTGTGCTCATTACAAACAATACAGCAGAACTAAAGCAGGACACACCGCCATGACACAACAGTGCACGATGTCATTCGTCTGCTAATTCCCGCCCTATACAAGAACCAATCAGATTCACTGATGGCGGCTGATGGAGATTGCCACCAACTCTGCAAGCTGATAGCACCGGTGTGACACCGGTGGAGCATCAATGACGTCATCGGTGGAATTCGGAATACCGTGACGCCATCGGATTGCTCACCGGTGAGAATCGGAATACGCTCTTTACGACGAAGTGAGGAGAAGCGAATAGAAGAATTTGAAATGTGGATATGAAGGAGAATGAAACTTGTGAAGTGGACAGACAAAATAAGAAATGAACTGTGTTGGAAAGAGTGGACGAAGAAAGAATAATGCTGAAACTAATCAGGAAGAAGAAAAGGAATTGGCTGGGTCATTGGCTGAGAAAAAACTACCTACTGAAGGATACACTGGATGGGATGGCGAACGGGAGAAGAATTCGGGCCATAAGAAGATATCAGATATTATACGACAATTGTGTGGATCATTTGCGAAGACTAAGAGAAAAGCCAGAATATACGAAAGATTGGGAATGCCGGACTTGCAGTGAAAGACCTCCTCGTGTACAGAAAACTATAAATGAATGAGTAAGTTGAAACTTGAGTTTCTAAAGTAAATATTTTTGGTAAATTATTATTTTAATGGGTTTAGTGCATTTCATATTTCACGAATTAACAATGTTAAGTGAATTTTATACATGCATAATAATTTTAGCCGTTTTTATGCGCGAACTTGCACAGTCTAGTATTAATGAGCATGGTCACTGAATTCTCTATCGAACTGCTGTCACGGGGTAGCTAATAGGATTGGCGTTGGGCACGTTTAGTGTTTAATCAACTGCATAATATCATCAGACATAGAACATTCATGCACGCTCAATGTCTTCAGTATAAATGTCGATGTTGCAGAAGTTCCTGAAAGTCATTTCTCTTTCCTACCGTAAAATAACTTTTAGCTTATCCTTTCTCGTAAGAGACCAGAAAAAAAGAAGAAAAATTTAGAGACGATATAAATGTGAAACCTTCCGACATATGGAAATTCTTACATGGTAAATAGACTTCAAAGTTCTGAATCCATTTCCGCTTTATCAAGTAGAGTTGATCGAAGGAAATAGATTTTGTAATTCGCATTTGCAATTTATAAAAAAAGAAATTTTTCTCAAAGTAGCTGTGCCTCTTAAATGATCATCAAAGAGACTGGAGTTCGGTGCCTGAGAATTCTCTTAGGGGTAAAAGTGAAGAGATTTAATTATTGTGATTGCGACAAGTAAGTAACCAGGAAGTAAGAAATAGCCTGGGACTCATCTATACAACATCGTTAAATAACCAATTTAAAACAGAATATTATATCCATAAAAAACTAGCACCATAAATCACATAGGAACGCTACATTCAGGAGAGACAGGAAAGGAAAAGTGGTAGGTGTGAGAGAAACGAAGAGAGATAGAAGAATATGCTGAAGATAATGAATTTAATTAAGGGTTTGGAATATAATAATAATAATAATAATAATAATAATAATAATAATAATAATAGTGGCTTTATTTAACCTGGCAGAGTTAAGGCCGTAAGGCCTTCTCTTACACTCAACCAGGATTAAAACTTGCTTACACAGTTGAACATAAAACTGGATCGGAATTAAGTAATTACATACTGATAAAATTTAGGTACATAATGAGATCAAAAGAGGTAGTTACATAAAATATACCTCATAAAATAAAAATAAACATAGTGAAATACGTATTAATGTTGTTAGAATCAAATACGAATCACATAAAAACAGAAGTCGATAATTGAATAAAAAAATGTACACAGTAAAAATAAAAATAAACACATTAGTATACATATTAGTATTAGATTACAATTAAGTAGGATTTACATAATTAAACCAGAAACCGACAATTGAATAAAATGTACACAAAAAATAGATTAATAATAAAAAACAACACAGTGGGATACATATTGCCGTTGTATTGTATTGTATTATATTTATTAACATTCCATGGTATTCATACATTGCTTTACAGCTAGAATATGGAACAAGTCAAAAAACTTAATACTGTCATAAAGTCTTAATTTATAGTCACAGTCTAGATGAAATATATATACAGACGAGATTTACAATATAGTCTACTTGTACAACACATAGTTTTAATATAAATTTCATGAAGTTTTATTGAATGTCATGAATTCACCTACATAATAGAAGGCGTGAGAAATTAGGTACTTCTTTGATTTGGTCCTAAACAATCTTATGTTTTGAGTTTCATTTTTTATATCGATAGGGAGACTGTTAAGAATTTTTACTGCCAGATAACGCACTCCTTTTTGATAGCACGATAGACTTGCCGATGGAGTATGAAAGTCATTTTTGACGTGTATTTATGCTATGAACTGTTGAATTAGTTACAAAGTTTTCACGACTACATACGAGGAAGACTATTAATGAAAATATATACTGACAAGCCATGGGCATTATTTGTAGTTTTTGAAAATAGTCCTACACTGCATAGATTTGGCACCTGCTATTATTCTAATTACTCTTTTTTGTAATAGAAATATACTGTTACTATCTGTGGAATTTCCCAGAATATTATTCCAAAACTCATTACCGAGCGGAAGTATGCAAAGTATATTGTTTTTAAGGTATTGATATTTACTATCTTTTGCATAGATCTAATAGCAAAACAAGCTGAATTTAGTTTGGGGGTAATTTCTTTAATATGATTTTTCCAATTGAACACATTATCGATTTTTAAGCCAAGAAATTTGATTGTCGTTGTTACTAATAGGGATCTGTCTTTAAGTGATAAATAAACACGATTTAGATAATGAAAATAACAAAAAAATAAAAATAAATACAGTGGAACACATTCCATTAAATATTTGCAACATGTTAGGTCCAGCAACTTACATTTAAAGGAAATTCAAGTTCGGCAGCCCTTGACTTCAGGCGGCAGAGAATTCCAGTGACGAGAAGTAGCAACAGTGAAAGATGAAGAATAAAGAGATGATGTGTGCAGTGGTATTTCTAGCGTGTTATCATATTGTGACCGAGTATTTAAGTTATGATACCGAGAAAGACTGTGAAATCGGACAGATAAGTAAGAGGGAGTAGAGGTGTGCAAAATTCGGTATAAGAGAGAAATTAGAGGGAATATTACACAGAAATGACAATATACTATAGAACAGAACTGTGGTGGTGATAGAGATGGTGATGGCAGTGGTGGAGGTGATAGTGAATTGAATTACTGCTTAGACTCATTACTAGTTAAATCTATTTCGAGGTTTTCCTCAGCCGTTAGGCGAATTTCAGTTATTCTAGGTGAATCCTATGTAACAAATTATAACTTTTTGTTTGGTCCTAGGTATTAAGTACAGGGACATCACTTTATTTTTACCAGCATTTTTAACATTAACCTGGCTATACTCGGAAACACTGTTACCCCCCTTCCATTACAGGAGTTTGGTCTTACTAGTGCAATATGTAAACAAATCATTTTGCTAGCCATATTCATCTTCATCAGGAACTTCGGGGACATAATTCCAGACTGGTGTTTATTTCCGCAACTGGTTTCTAAACACTGACCGTAATTTCGAGCTCAGAATTATGTTAACTGATGAGGCAACTTTCATAAGTAATGGTCAGGTGAATCTCTACAATGCTCATTACTGGTCTCCGGTTAATCCACACTGGCTATGTGAAGTGGATTACCAGCACGTGTGGAACCTCAACACATGGTGTAGCCTCCTCGGATACCGTCATAGGACCATACTTTTTTGAGGAGAACTTGAATGGTAGAACGCACGCTTCCTCCGAAACATGCACCAGTTGCTTCATGATAATCCCCTTGCGCCTTGGTTACTGATGTGACTTCCGCAGGACGGCTGTATGGCTCACTTTTCACGTAGGGCTCCACGAGTTATTAAACACATTTCCTCTACGGTGAATTGGACGAGGAGGACCAGTAGCTTGGCCAGCCCGATCTCCTGACTTCGTTCCAAATGACTTCTTATTGTGGGAGAGAATTAGAGACATGTTCTACCAGGTGCGTCCAAGAACTAGAGAAGACATGACGTTTCATTGGTAAAGTCTGTCTCAAAATAAAATGTACCATATCAAAGACTTCGTTGTAAATAAAAAATTCGTAGTAAAGAGACTCTCGGGATGGCATAAAATTTATTTTTCAATTCCAGAATTTTGCTACACACTCCATGGGGCTGCGCGTCGCACCGGTTGGGAATAACTGTATTAAGGCATATGCTAGTGGAGCTAAATAACAGATATGAGCAGTATGGGATGAAGATACATGAAAACAATACAAAGAGCACGGTAA
>JAJSOF020000036.1:28378582-28427457 GCA_025594305.2 Periplaneta americana
GTTCATTGTGTATACCTCACTTTGAACTGGAAGGAAATTTACTGAATAGAAGGGATCAATATCTGTTTATTTATTAGAAGTACAAAGAACATGCCAACAACCATAACAAACCGAATATGTCATAAACTAATAAAATGCATTAGCTTTTGTTCTGGTTTACGACCCCCAACCCGCGCCAGATGTTTCCTTAGGGAGCGCGTATCGAAAAGAGAAATTATAGTATATCTTAAAACCCTTACGTGATACGAAGAAAAGAGATGCATCTTCGGATTCAGCGAACACCAAATCATAAGGGACACATTGTTTAAAGTCGGAGAAAAATTCTTGTTAATCCATGTTGAATCTACTTTCAATACTTGAATATAAATAATTGATTAAATGGCGAACTTACTCGTGTTAATTATGTAAGCATGTGCGGCTTACAGCTGTTTCGGTGCTACTTGACACCATCCTCAGAGCCTTCTGTGTCTCGGCGCCATCTCAACTTCGCTGCCTGTGGTGTGGATGCGTTCGTGTGATGAAGAGTTGTGTCAAATAGTGTGTGTGTTCTGAAATTGATCTGTATGTTGAGAATTTGATTAGGGTGTGTTTTAGTGTGTCTGTAAAAACAAGAAACTCCACACATTAGAACAATATGAAATATACAGACACCCTAAAACACATTGAAATTATAAATCTTCATTGTAATCCTACAAATTGTTAGTACATATTTTACTCATTTTTCTGAAAATGTTTTCTTTTTCCTCATTCATGTTTAATTCTCTTTTGTGTGCATGTGTACACAGTACATAATTTTCCTCAGAGTTTAATAGTTATAATTCTTATAATTTGTAATATTGGTTCACTTACCACTTGCATATTCATTGAGTGTAAATTCTAAGCCTTATATTATTTTGTAATTTATTATTTAGTATGTATGCATTATTTTACTTAACTTGTGCTTGAATCACTATATCAAATAAATAAATATTAGTCTGTAATCATTAACTTGTATTACTGCAAATTGTATCAGCTTCTTTTGTTTCTGGCTAAGTGGAAGGGAAGGCCTGATGGTCTTAACTTCGCCAGAATAAATAAATAAATTATTATTATTATTATTATTATTATTATTATTATTATTATTATTATTACATTTGTCGCGCCACTCATTCGATCATGAGTGCATAAAAAACCTCTTTGGGATGAAATGCTCAAGGATGTTTTGATAAACATATCTATACTCGTATATCTCTACCGTCTTGATATCTGTGGAACTGCGAATGGTTCTTACGTGAGATATATAAAGACAAAAAAAAAAATAGAGCTTCTGCACAATTTAAATGAAATTCAATAATTTTGCAAATTCTTAGAAGTTGAAAATATGTAGGACAATTTATTCGATGTCCTTGTATTCAAATTATAATTCCCAGCCCGTCTTCGTACCGGTACGTCAAGTCTGAGCACGTACTTGAGCCTGTACTGCACTTAAGCACGACCTGCAGACCTGGGACCCCTCTGGCGGATACGCGACTAATTCCAGACTCCACGCTGTGTGCTCTGAACGCGTGGGCGGATTGCGACGGCAAATACCTCCAGGGGCCGCCCGACATAGTTCCGTGGAATTAGAAACCCCACTACCCTTCTTCTATTTTGCTTCTTTGTATCCGAGGTGTTACGTACGATATTGATCTATCATTTTTATTTTCTATTTTAGAACAAGATTTTCAGAAATCTGAGGTGACGTTGAACCGAATATATTGTTATCAAAAACACCGGAGATCGATTCCCACCAGAATGAATGAATGAATGAATGTTAAAAAATGTTATGTTTTATTTAACGACGCTCGCAACTGCACATAGGTTATATCAGCGTCGCCGGATGTGCCGGAATTTTGTCCCGCAGGAGTTTCTTTACATGCCAGTAAATCTACTGACATGAGCCTGTCGCATTTAAGCACACTTAAATGCCATCGACCTGGCCCGGGATCGAATCCGCAACCTTGGGCATAGAAGGCCAGCGCTATACCAACTCGCCAACCAGGTCGACATGAATGAATGAATGAATGAATGAATGAATGAATGAATGAATGAATGAATGAATGAATGAATGAATGAATGAATGGGGGAAAATAGGAGAAACTTTATAAGGTATGCGAAAACGCTTCCTCGCAAAAGAATTTGGGGCTGAGAAAAACTGAATATGTGAGCTCCAAGCCTGTTGATCATTTGTCTCATCCCGAGTTTCACTGCTCCACTGAAAATTTTCTAATAGTTACCACATAACTGGGGGGGGGGCAGAGGGAGGCGGTGGAGAAGTTTTGTTATCATGTAATCGCGCTTCTATAGTTGAAAATTAAATTCAAGTAAAATTTAACTTTTCTCGTCCTTTTTCTTCCTGCTTTCTTATTATCTTTTTTTCTTTCCTCTCCGTTATGTTCCATTAATTTTCTCTTATCATTTCGTTGTCTCAGTTTCTGTTCCTTTTTTTCTATTTTTCTTCTTTCTTTCTTTTAGTGTTTTCTTTTCTTCCATCGTTTGGGAGATCGATCGGTTCGTTGATAGGTTACATACCAGAGTGCTGCATTGGAGTTAAATCGTTCGCTTGAACTCGGTCGAGTGTCGCCCCCTCGAGTGAGATACGATCTGTCGTGATACGCTCGTAATAAATAGAAGTATAGTACAAGTCATCTCACCGACATGTCTTATCTTGTATGGAAGGCTACATATAAGATACACATATGTTTTGCTCACATCGTAAAAATAAGGCTTTATTTTCTGCGTTTATGACAAACGTTTAATGGAACAGTCAATGGAACGTACCGAAACAGGAACAAGAAGTTATAAATAAAATAGTATGAAAACTTCGATATACAGTTATTATTGCTAATTAATAATTATTCAATATTTGATTTACCACATATACATATAATATGATAGGTCCATACATAGTGTTCCGCCTACATACTGCGATAATGTAGAAACGTTTTACAAAATATTATTGATATAGCAGTAGATTAATAACAATATTAGTACAGAGCTAACGTCACAGAAAATATAATAAAACGAATAATCATGCCGCACAACTGTTACAGACGCAAAGATATATACTAGAGATTACTATTATTATTATTATTATTATTATTATTATTATTATTATTATTATTTATTATTATTATTACTAGAAAACAAGGTAAAGTTCTTGCATTATCGTGATTGTGTTCTCCGTTTATAATAATTACATTTACATCCAATAACATCTATAAGATGTGGCAAAAACAAAATCACTCCTGTGTGGGGAGGGAAAATTACCTACAACATTTATATTACATTTTAAAGCAAGTTTTGTAGTTGTACTATGGAGAGGTTAGTTTAACACTGCAAAGTTTTGAAATGATACACATCTATGATGTTACTACATAGTTCATCACTGTAACAATAACGAATGTCTAACGCTCGGCTTATACCGTTCGAGGATTTATCGCTCGTGACAATTTTACCCATCATGCATGTGCGCTACCTATCGGATTATGCTATGAACTACTTGGCGCTCGAGCGAAAACGTCTGATACAGACCTCTGTTACATACACATCTGATGCCCAAGTTTGATGGTTAGGCTACCTCATTGTTAACACTTCCAGACTTTGAGTCTCTCTTATTGTAAGTCTGGTTCTGAGATGCGTCCACCAATATGACGACATTCCTTATCGCCGATAATATTAATAATAATATAGATGCAAATGAAGTCTACAAAATTTGAATTTCGAAACGGGCTAGAAATAGTCTAAACAATTTACAAGAACACTTCTTAAGCAAAGGATAAGAATCCTTTTATAGACCTCTACCACAAGTATTCCAATTTCACTACATTTCAGAACGGAGTCATGCTAAGTATTTTGTAAAGCTGTAAGAAAATATGATCACACTCGTCAACAGCGAATATATTCTAAGTAAACTTCGGATTACGGTGATGTTACACGATGTATTTGCTTGTAGAATCGCACTTGAAGCAGTTTATGAACTATTGTATTTAAGGAGGAGTCATTCGATATCTGCGTCTCGTAGAGCATCGGTAGAATGCTAGCTTAGTGATTCCAAAGTTGTGAGTTCGATCATTGTCCAAGTTATTTTATTTTGTTATCGTCTTTTAGCGATATAAATTATATTCAAGTTGTCATTTGTATTTAGTTATCGTTCTTTAGCGATATAAATAATATTCAAGTTATCATTTATATTCTGTTATCGTTCTTTAGCGATATAATTAATACCCTTCCGTTCCAAAATATGATAAAGTAACAAGGAAAACAAGTTTGATTATTGTGCATGCGCACGCGAAGTGTTTCGCTGGGTGGTATTCTGTTCAGCATTGAAGGGACTATCAGACAGTGCAGTTATCAATGTTTCTAGTCTTCTGTAGTACATCAAACTATAATATTTAATAATAATAATAATAATAATAATAATAATAATAATAATAATAATTTAATTAACCTGGCAGAGTTAAGGACATATGGCCTTCTCTAACACTCAACCAGGAGTAAAACTGCGTTACAAAAACACTACAAGTTTCCAAAGCACACTACAATTTTACATTAAATTGAATAAGATAATAATAATTATAAAATGTAACAACAAGTAAGTAGAAATCAGACATAACATATAACATACAGAAAGAAAGAAAAAAGCATAATAAAATGTGAACAGCAGGTCAAAATAAATGAGACATACAAAGTAAAAAAGTAAGACAATTATTTATAATAATAATAATAATAATAATAATAATAATAATAATAATAACAATAATAATAATAATAATAAAATAATAAAAATAAGAATAGTAATAATAATGATAATAATAATAATAATAATAATAATAATAATAATAATAATACTAATGGTAGGAATAAAATAGTGCTGTACAAAGCATACAATGAATACAATATTTTTAAGTACACACAGTAAGGAAAATTATGATTATATATATATATATATATAGCTCAACTTATCACATTCTAGATATACCATTATCGGAAAATATGAAAACAAAAATATAAAATAAGTTAAATAACACTAGAACATAAAAAATGTGAATACGTGGAAACATGCAATACAACACTTGTCATAATAGTAAGTTAGTTTGGCAACTCGTCATAAGATAATTTTCTAACTTGGATTTGAAAGATTTCAATGTTCGGCAGCCCTTGACTTCAGGCGGCAGAGAGTTCCAGTGACAAGAGGTAGCAACAGTGAAAGATGAGGAATACAGACCGTCTGTATTACAGAGATGATGTGTGAAGTGGAATTTCTAGCGTGTTATCGCATTGTGATCGAGTATTAATATTATGATAGCGAGAGAGAGAGTATGAAAACGAGCGAATAAATAATAGGGGATGAAGTGTGCATAATTCGATATAAGAGAGAAAGTGCAGCAGATTTCTCCTCTCATGTAACCTAAGCCATGATAACTTCTCGAAAGAAGGTGAGATATGATCATAGTATCGAACATTACAAATGAAGCGGACGCACGAGTTATGAACACGCTGTAGTTTCTGAACGGAATCAATCCTTGGATCACTGAACAAAACGTTGCAATAATCGAAGTGGGGTAGAATGAGTGTCTGTACCAGCGTCTGTTTTAATTTAGATGGGTAATGATACAATCTTCTTAGTGAATGGAGAATAGAGAATTTAAATAGTTCATTATGGACAGAAATTAAATGGTCACCTGCTGTGGTGTTTCTGTTGCAGAAAATGGAACACCAGCCCAGTCAATTTTGAATAGAACATCTAAGGCATAATAGTCTTATAAAAACGAATTGTAATTTATTGCAGTTTTTATGTTAATTTGCCTCTCTCAAATCAATGTTTGTTTTTTCTTTTATTAATTTGATATCACATGGAATGAAATGTACTTTATTTATTAGTTTTTCTTATGTTAATTTATCATATAAACAAGTATCTAGAAGCTGCATTAAAGTTACGTTATATTACTGAGTACTTTAACAAATGTATACCATATTTTGGAACGGAATAAATTACATCTTTCTATGCCATATTTTGGAACAGAGGGAGTATCCAAGTTATATTTATATTGTTATCGTTGTTTACTGATATAACTAATATTCAAGTTATCAATTATATTCTGTTATCGTTCTTTAGCGGAAAAAACAATATTCATAACTGATTCTTCCTTATCGTCTAAGTTCATAACAAGAATATTTGTTCTTTAAACATTTAGTATTGCTATCAGTTCACTGTAACCTTACTTACTTACTTACTTACTTACAAATGGCTTTTAAGGAACCCGAAGGTTCATTGCCGCCCTCACATAAGCCCGCCATCGGTCCCTATCCTGTGCAAGATTAATCCAGTCTGTATCATCATACCCCACCTCCCTCAAATCCATTTTAATATTATCCCCCATCTACGTCTCGGCCTCCCTAAAGGTCTTTTTCCCTCCTGTATCCCAACTAACACACTATATGCATTTCTGGATTCTCCCATACGTGCTACATGCCCTGCCCATCTCAAACGTCTGGATTTTAAGTTCCTAATTATGTCAGGTGAAGAATACAATGCGTGCAGTTCTGTGTTGTGTAACTTTCTCCATTCTCCTGTAACTTCATCCCGCTTAGCCCCAAATATTTTCCTAAGCACCTTATTCTCAAACACCCTTAACCTATGTTCCTCTCTCGGAGTGAGAGTCCAAGTTTCACAACCATACAGAACAACCGGTAATATAACTGTTTTATAAATTCTAACTTTCAGATTTTTCGACAGCAGACTGGTTGATAAGAGCTTCTCAACCGAATAATAACACGCATTTCCCATATTTATTCTGCGTTTAATTTCCTCCCGAGTGTCATTTATATTTGTTACTGTTGCTCCAAGATATTTTGAATTTTTCCACCTCTTCGAAAGATAAATCTCCAATTTTTATATTTCCATTTCGTACAATATTCTGGTCACGAGACTTAATCATATACTTAGTCTTTTCGGAATTTACTTTCAAACCTATCTCTTTACTTGCTTCAAGTAAAATTTCCGTGTTTTCCCTAATCGTTTGTGTATTTTCTCCTAACATATTCACGTATCTGCATAGACAAGAAGCTGATGTAACCCGTTCAATTCCAAACCCTGCCTGTTATCCTGAACTTTCCTAATGGCATATTCTAGAGCGAAGTTAAAAAGTAAAGGTGATAGTGCATCTCCTTGCTTTAGCCCGCAGTGAATTGGAAAAGGATCAGATAGAAACTGACCTATACGAGTTCACTGTAACCAATTGAATTTAAAAAAT
Organism: Periplaneta americana; assembly: GCA_025594305.2. Lineage (NCBI taxonomy): Eukaryota > Metazoa > Arthropoda > Insecta > Blattodea > Blattidae > Periplaneta > Periplaneta americana. Next base: position 28,385,857 of record JAJSOF020000036.1, read on the forward strand.
AAGTTGTGCATTTAAATATTTACAAAGGTATTTTTTTACGTATAAACGTATAGTATTTGTTTATACAGGGACATCATTTTATTTGTACTTCAATTTTTATTGTACCTGAGTGTTTGAATGTACTTCACTCCCACCCCTTCTACTAATGAAGTTCAACCGTCCTCCACACAGATCCAAGACCGCATATACAGTCATAGTAGCCTTACGGTCACAGTAAACAGTACGTTCCAAAAATATGTTCGCCTTTTCTAGTGACGAAAGGGCTTTCAATATTGAATCACTTTTGCACAGGTACTGTCATCCATTTGCCTACGTCGTATCCCGGTTTCCCCCACCAGCTTTTATTCGCCAGCTAGTGGCTGGGCTGTCTTAGCTCTTTTCTGAGAACATTAATTTCTGTTAGGAATTGGACGTCTACGTAATATTATACAACTGTTTAAAATAACTTAGATAGAAGGGCCTCGTTAAGTAATTAACTGTCACGTGATTTCCTCCCTTTCTACGACCCTACGACATAACCACTTGGGCGGACAGCAGATAGTATGTCTGAGTAATTTTATCTTTTCGGATTGGCCAGAAGTGAAGATTGAATTTACAGTACGTAAGGTGGTCTTTTATAGAGTAGGTACAGAATTATTTCAACAGTTACTAGTACGAAGGACGAAACTGGTAATTGAGATTAGGTACAATTTTTCAATTTAACTTCATTCTCTATATTGTACGCTAATGTGCTGTAGACAGTATAATATACACTGCATAATGAATACGTTCACATGGACAGCTCAGTTCGTGAGTAAAAACACTCATTGTTAATACTCTACTGTGTTTTGATTAAACAAAAACCTAATGAAAATGATCAAACTCAAAAGCGCGATATTTCCTAGTTTACGTAAATGGATGAACTACTTTTCTTCCCTCCTATACCTAGTAAAGTGATTTGTTTGTATATTACGCCAGTATCATCGAACTCCAGTAGTGGAAGGGGGTAGCAAACGGCGTTGATCCAGAGGTATAGCCAAGTTAATATTAAAAATGTTAGTAAAAATAAAATGATGTCCCTGTATAACTTACCAATAGACATTTAATGCATTTAATTCGAATTTGTTGGTTATGTTTAAATGTTGTAATTATTGCAGTCGAAAACACTTTCGTCATTCTTTTCATGAGCACCAATCTCTTGTAATCCGCCACAAAGTTGCGGACGATCATGAAGACGTCATTCAACGCTGGTAGACAGTGGAAGGGGAACCAATGCTTTCCCCATACTTCCCCCCTCTCCCTCAGTTCTGCATCCCTGCTCTAAATCGTCGTAATTACTATTAATGAAGACAGGATGTTCTAATGAAGACCTGAACGTAAATAGCTCAATTGAGGTACTGCAGACAAGCCCACTCCACATTCCCCGCCAGAGACAGTTATGTATCCGACCGGTACGAGTAGACATGAAATCGAGTAATGCGGAGTGACGGATTGTATATAAGGCATGCTTCATGGTTTTCCTCTCGCTATTCGCCTTAAATCCACCACTGGTGCACAGTGCTTTGCTTTGTTCGTTTCTAAAGGCTAATTCACACGGGGACAGTTTACATGAGTCAAGTGCTTGGAGCAAGTCGACTTTCCTCAACTTTCCCCGTGTGATATGGTCGAGACAGTCAAGTTGAGACTTGGCGCTCAACCAGAATTTGAGTTTGACTACCCGTCAACGTTTGTGTCCACTTTCCCGTCACGTGACCAACTTGACTCCACCACTTCCCGCGTGTGAATGCGAACTTGTAGCAACTTGGCAAGTAGAAATTTTATAGTTTTAGGCCTATATCAGATAAATTCCTTAGAAAGAATCCAGTATAGGGCAGCTAAATTTGTTAAAGGTAAAAGAGAAGATGGAAACGATACGATAAAAGAACTTAAATGGGAAACTTTGGAAAACAGACGTAGGAAAACTATAAAAACATCATTGTATAGAGCACATCTAGGTCAGAAAGCATGGGTAGACATAACGGCTCGGTTAGAAAAGCCAACGTACTATGGTAGGAACAAACATGATTTTAAAATCAAGTGTAGGAAACAGAAAACGGATGTAGGTAAATTCTAATTTTTAAATAGAACTATAAATGATTGGAATGACCTAACTGCAGCGGTCTTTGAGGGCTGTCCTTCCTTAAGGAGTTTCAAGAATAATTTAAAAAGTTGTGTATCAAGGGCAAATTATAATTAAGGTGGCATTTAACATTTAATTTTTTAAGGTGACATATATTTATTTAGCCTGACGAGTTACTTCCTTGGTTTGAATTGTAAATTATTTAAAAATAGCGTGTAAGAGGGCCTTAGGCTAGAAATGTTTAGTTTAAATGTAGTTCTGTTTATAAGCACAGCATTCATAAGGGTGTAATTATTTGTCTTATTTGAATTGTTGTATCAGTGAAGCGAGATGAGTCAGTGGAGTTATGGTTTTACAGTGCAGTAAATAGTTCCGATCAGTGATAATTTATAGCGTCAATGAAATGTGTTTTATAGTGTCAGTGAAATGTGTTATAGTGTGTCAGTGAAATGTGTCCTAACGTGTCAGTGAAATGCGTCATAATGCCACTACAGTGAGTGAGATGAGAATAAAGTGAAAGACTATTGAAACTTATGTAGGGCCTATACATAATTATGTAGGTTGTAATGTAAAATTAGGTATTTTATCTATGTTTTATTATTATTGTGTTAAATTATATTGTGTATTCTTATTGTATTGTGTATAAAATTGTATTGTGTATTGTAAATTTATTGTGTATTGCTTATCATTTTTTTTTTGCGTTTATATTGTGTATACCACTGCCACCGGGTGCTTGCCCACTTGCAGTGTAAATAAATACATACGTACCTATTGTCGAAGTAAATTAATATTTATTAATAATGAGCGCCCCTAAGTGGAATTCCCAACGATATCATAAAGTTTTTGGAAGTGTATGAGAAGTATGAACTTGTATGGAATATACGTGGCAAAGAATACCTCAATAAAAACAAGCGGGAATTCATTCATTCATTCATTCATTCATTTATTTTATTCCATAGATCTTACATGAGCAATGAAGCTTTAAGATGTGGAACATGTCAACATTTTACAATATTACAATTACAATTTTTACAAATTTTTATAGTTTTACAATTTAGTAATTTTCTACAATTTTTAAAATGTTGTACAATTTTTACATTTTGGCGAGATGTAGTGAGATGAAATGAGGTCCGAGGATTCGCCAAAATATTACCCGGCATTTGCCTTTTCGGTGGGGAAACCTCGGAAAAACCCAACCAGGTAATCAAATCAAAGGGGGTAATCAAATCAAAGGTGTTGATGCCAAGGACTCGCCATAGACCATCCGGCTTCAGTCCCACGGCTGTGGAAAACCTCGGAAGAAACCAAAGTCCAAGGGGATCCAACCCAAGCCCGAACGCAGCTCCGGAACAGCAGCCCAGCGAGTCTGCCGACTGAGCTACATCGATGGCTCTACTAAAAGTATACAATACATAGCCAATCAGATTATTAAATTTACAAACGCAAACGATCATTCATAAGTTGAGCTATATTATAATACAAAACAATTTAATTAAATTTAAGGTATAAACAATTCAACCAGTTGTGATATACAGAAATTGATAATACATATCATGCAAACTACTTCAAATTACAAACACAAACAATTTATCAGTAGAGCTATATAGATTACTATTCAATTTAAAGCATATACAATTCATCAGCCAAAACTATACAAATATATACAATACAAAGTAGTAGCATACTTTCATTATGCTATACAAATTTGTGCAATTAATATCAAGTAGATTAATTCAATTTATAATCATAAACAATTGATCAGTTGAGCTATACATATTACCATTCAATTTACAGTAGGTCTATATACAATTCATCAGTAGAGCTACACAGACTAGTAATCATTTTAAGAACATATACAATTCATCAGCCAAACTATACAAACATATACAATCAAATTAGTTCAATTTACAAACTTATTTTCGTTAAGCTATACAATTCATATGAAGTAGATTAATTCAATTTATAAGCTTAAACAATTCATCAGTTGAAGTATACAGTACATACAATTCATCAGTTATGTTAAACAAAAAATACAATACATAGTAAACAGATTAAGTCAATATAAAAACATATTTTAGTTGAGCTATATAAAATTGTACATGTCATTTAAGTAGAATAATTCAATTCACAATCATAAACAATTCATCAATTGTGTAGAAGGTATGAGTATGTAGAAATTTGGTTAATTCTTTTCTGAACCTTTTCTCGTTGTTCTTCAAATCTTTAAGATAATTAGGCAGTGCATTGAAGACTGTTATACATGAATAGCGAACTCCTTTTTTAAAACAGCTTAGACTAACAGAGGGTAGATGAAGATCTGATTTATGTCTTGTATTAAAATGATGAATGTCTTGATTAGTACTGAATTTATCTTGGTTCTTAATATACAGCATCATTAGGAAAGAATGTATTCACAAGGTAAAGTCAAGATTTCTAAGTTTCGGAAATATTTTTACATGAGGTCCTTTTATGCACACCGGCCATTATTCTTATAGCTTTCTTTTGTAAAACAAAAACGTGTTTAGCTTCAGACGAGTTACCCCAGAATATTAATCCATATTTCATTACAGAGTGAAAATATGCAAAGTATGACATTTAAAGTAAGTTTATATCACCAATAGTAGATAAGGATCTTAATGCATAACAGGCAGAGCTCAATTTACGAGTAATACATTCTATATGCGTTTTCCAGTTCAAGTGATTATCAATTCTAAACCAAGAAACTTTGTGCTTATAGATTCTTTGAGATGAGTTCCATTTAATCGAATACTGTAGGAAACCTGAGCACTATTGTGTGTACTAAATTTGACTGCACTGGTTTTATCAACATTAAGTGCTAGTTTATTTGCATGGAACCATTCATTCATTAGATTCAGCACTGTATTAGAAGTGTTTATAAAATGATCGTATTGTTTGCTTGAAATAATTACACTTGTGTCATCTGCAAATAAAATTACTTTAGATAAATTGTTTATGGTCAAGGCTAAATCATTAATATAAACTAGAAACAACAATTATTTATTATTCCAGAAACTAGTCAGTGAACTCATGGAACAAGGTTTCGAAAACATAGACGTAGAAGTGGTTCGAAAAAAGTTAAAAACCCTTAAAACAGGACTCATTCTGAGATGTTTCCTATATTCTGCAGGACCTTCTTCAGCTAATTCTTTCAACAAGGTATTAGATGCACCGTGCATATTTTCTTCTACGAATCCATTTCTTAACCCATGTTCTCCTTTCCTTTTTCAAGAATATTTTGTAATTCATACAGTAACAAGGCGCCAATTAGCTGCACTCATGCTTGAATATGTGCTGGTGGCCTTTTCAGTTTCACCAAACTAAAAATGCCAGTTCACTATTGATTTTTATTAACTATAACAGAATACAAGAATTTAAACACCACTACGAATACAACATTCAGCGCGCTGTTTTTTCAAGCATGGTTTCAAGTTTAATGTCTCCGTGTGATCACAAATATAGCATCAAGTTTAGAGGCTTCAAGCACTTGACTCCTGTAAACTATCCCCGTGTGACTCGGATTTAAAGCAGTGAAGCGGAAAGGGCAAGGACGGGGTGTCTCCTTTCTTTTTTCCTTCCCCTTTATGCCCTAGGCCAGGCATGTCACAACCCTGCACATTGTGCAGTCGCGCACATTGTGCACTGGTCTCTGTGCAACGTGCAGTTCCTATTCCCCTACCTGCAGGGAGCGAATCGGCTTGAAGGGGAACGCGACAGGGTTGTACAGTAACTATAGTAGCAGATCAGCTTTTGTTCCAGTAACACAGATCAGTACGGGTGCTCATTGAGCTGTGATTGTGAATGCGTTATGGAAAATAAAGTGAGGAGTCCACAGATATAACGAAGAAGAGAAATCACGAATCATGTAACATAACTGTTATGATGTTTTCCTCAGCCAATAGTAATTATTTTAGTGATGTGAGAATTTAAATCATATTAGTAAATTCTCAAAATATGATATTCGCCTGCTCTTATTTCTTAATTAACACTCTCACGGTAAGACAAACATGACAATGATGTTGTTTTGGAGTCTGTACTAACACAGCCATCAATGGTTAGACGACTTACAACTTTTATTTCATAAGCTGATAAGTGATGAGAATATAGTGAGGGATACATGTGAGGCTCTTGAGGTTGCGAGGGAAGGAAGGAAGCAACTATTTGTAAGACGGAAAAATTTTTTGGAAAAATAATACATAATGGCGAATTTTCCACCTCACGTTACTATATTATCTAATATACTTACGTTAATAAATATTTAAACCTGACATAAAGAAAATGTCCTCGCTTCACAGCTTGTGAAGTACTCTTTTAACTCAATTCAGTAACGCTCCCAACTTGCTAACGCTAGCTCTCAACGTTTTCCAAATAAAGTATATATAAATTTAAATTCAAGCTTAATTTATCCAATTTATTAATAATAATGTGAATTTATATTAATATACAGCAAGGAAATGATTCAGTGTAAAAGCCTCACAATGTACTATTGCATGTAATTGGGAGTAAAATATTTTCTTTCTTAGCATTTGTGCACCAATGGTCCCAATAATGCTTGAGGAAGAATGAAAGAGTATTGCTTTGAAATAATCAGTACCTACTACGTAAAATGAAATATTGTGTTCGTTTTTTGTTGTTTCGAAATTACTGCAATATTTATATTTTCTTCAAATACTGTATACAAATCATGTAAATAAATTATTCTTTACAAACGACTGCATTGTGAATTGTAACTGAGTAAGTCTATTGTTTCTTGTGTTACAATTGAGGACCGTTTTCACAAAACTCAACAAACGCCACTTCAAAAATTTTACAGGAAACGTTTTTTTTTTAGTTTATTCTCAGACCTTTGATGCTATGATTCTGAAAAAAATTGGACATTGTTCCTCTTCCAGAGATGCATTAATTGATATGAAGTGGAACTATTATCGTTATCTTAATTATTTGGAAAAAATATGACAAAAGTTAAGAATTTCACAAAACTCAACATATCCACTTTTTTAAAAGCACATACCTTAAAATGTTTAATTATTTTTCATTCGCAGCTGTAAAATCCTCATCAAAATCATTAATACGTATTTTAAAATAGTGCTTAAGTACTCCTGAGTTAAAAAAAACAGTTAATTGAACACACTGAAACCTAATTTCAATTTTTTTTTTTTCCAAAATTTGTTATTGACTTGCAAGAAATCTTTATTTGCACGAATTAACTGTTTCTATTTGTGCAATACATTACACAGATCACTGAAGATCAAAATCGTGCAGAATAATCTCAGTGCAATGGTTCATCATAATCTATTCTATTGTCAGAATCTTTGGCATATCCCTTTAAAACTTTACCATAAAATACCTTGCTTCCCCTCTCCGAAATACCATTATGGAAGTAACTCATTAACTTCCTCATATCATTAGCTTTGTTTTTACTGACATGGTTCACCAGTGAAAGGTCAGATGCCTTAGACATTAGAGAAGAACTTGTCCTTCTTGGTTTAAACACTTGAACTTGTATTGGTGCAGAAAAATTTGTGTTTTGTAAATAACACTTTACAGGATTCTTATAAGTTCTTTGGTACGTAAGTACTCTCATCTCAGATAATTTAAATGGTAATTTGACTTTTACATTACTTTTTCTCATCGATTTTAAACCACAAGTATGCCAGCCTTTGCACAAAAGTTTTACGTCCCCAAACATTGCCATAATTTCATAATAATCTGATGCCAATATGATGTATTCATGTGTTCTCAGCTCTTTCTCTATCAATCGAAACACATGGTCCGGAGGCATATAGCTATGGTCACGGTAGGAAAGAAATGTTTATTTTCTTTGAAAACTTCAGAGCTTTCCAGATAACCAACAACCATAGCAATCAGTATGAAATTTTTATTCTGAGACCCACAAGAATCTGAAAACAATCTCTAAGAGGTAATTTCAGGATTTTTCTGTGAGTAAACATTTGTTCTAATTTGCCTATGTCATCCTTCAATGTCGTAATAACATACCTGTCACTTTTCCAAACGTAGCAGCACATAGGCCTACTGGGAAACCTTCTCCATTTTCACCTCTTACGAAATATGAAATAGACACAAATCTTTCTAGCTTTTTGAAGCCCTTTTATGCCGTTTAGGAGATCAACTTTCATATGTCTTAGCAAAAAAATTATCCTGTTCAACTTTTGTGCTACTTCTGTATAAATTGTCTCGAAAATTAATTAGATCATTTAAGCAGAAGGAACCTGCAGCACGTTTTCTTTTTCCCTGTTCTCAATGATTACAGTCTAGTTTGGATGTATGTCATTATTTTTAGGCGCAACTATACATTTCTTACTCTTATATTAACGTACTCTGCTTCTACTCTTCCTGCCCCTTTCAGTAGCTTGAACGGATTTAGAATACTCAGGGTTCTTATCCAATTTTCATCAGCATTCATAAAATACATGCACTTACAACAGCGGCCAAATTTATACTGAATTAACGCAGGAAACAACAAAATATTGTATAATATTTGAGCTCCGAAATGTGTCACTGTTGTCAAAATGCAAATATATTACATTATTGTAAAATATTGTAGCTTGTGAAACAGGATAGAAGTGTGAAATGTTGAGTTAGAGGATATGTTGAGTTTTGTGAAAATTTCAGAACTGGAGATGTCGAGTTTTGTGAAAACTCTCTACATTGAGGCACTCTTTTCAACGGAAAATGTTGAGTTTTGTGGTATTATGAGCATTGAATCATTTTCCTCTCATTACAATTGACCAGAATCCGTCAAAACCCGCATTTCGAAAAAAATGGCGTTTGTTGAGTTTTGTTAAAATGGTCCTCAATTATTGTCAAATATAGACACTGACAATAATTGTGTTTTTTTTCCTTCTGCTAAATATGTTTATAATGTCCAAATGTCAATTTAATTGAACACTAGAAGCGCAGAATAGATGCTTGTACATCCCTCCCGCTAAGAACTGGTAAGAGCAACACGTGAATGACGCAATCTGCACAGACCGGCGTTCCGCGGACATACACTGCACTTTCAGTGTCTGATTTTTGACATGCCTGCCCTAGGCTGTTGTAATGTGTACTGCATTGCCACCACCAAACTGAACTGCACTGAATGGAAACTAGCTGTAGACTATTGCTCTAACCTTGACGGCGCTCTAGTCTGTGTTATCTGTCAATGCTACACAACACAAAAACTTACCACGCTCGAACCAGGGGAAATATACCCTACACACCATTTCCTTGGCACTCGCATGAATCTGCATTCCTTCTGTCTCCTGCACCGAATTCTATGCAGCTCCTCACCCTACTTACTACCTTCGTCTGTTCTCCCATCGCAACCTAACACCCGCTCGAGACAAAACCTGATTCCAGCTGTACAGTACCTCTCGCTATTCTTGTTTCACCATATCCATTATCCGTCTGTAGAATTTCCTACACGCTCTTATCAAAGACGCGGTTTCCAAATCAGTTTATTGTTATGCTGACCAAGTATCTTGTAACAATGGTATAGTACAGGCATGTCAATTGATGCCCATAGGAGCAAGCGCGCGCTTTAGAGCTCAGGAGAACCTGAGCGCTTTACAGCAGAAAGGAAAGAGACAGACGAAAGAGGTAGTACAGGGACATCATTTTATTTTTACTAACATTTTTAATATTAACCTGTCTATACCTTTAGAGAACCGGAAACAAGCTTGCTCCCCCTCCAAGACTGGAGTTCGATGGTACTGGCGTAAACACAAATCACTCTACTAGGTATAGGATGGAAGAAAAGTAGTTCATCCATTTACGTAAACTAGGAAATATCGCGATTTTGAGTTTGATAATTTTCATTACGTTTTTCTTTAATCAAAGTGCAGTACTATATTAAGAATAAGTGTTTTTACTCACGAAGTGAGTTATCCATGCGAACGTATTCATTATGCAGTGTATACTGTCTACAGCACATTAGCGTACAATATAGAGAAAGAAGTTAGATTGAAAAATAATCATAATATGAATATTTAAACACAATTTTGAAAATGGTGGCCGTTCATTTCGATACAGGCTTCAGTTCTTTTGTGCATATTATCGTACTATAGACTATTGCATCTAATTCCAATTGCCAGTTTCGCCCTTCGTACTAGTAACTCATGTTGAAATAATTCTGTACCTATTCTACGTACTGCGAATTCAATCTTCACTTCTGCCCGACCCGAAAATATAAAATTACTCAGACATGCTATCTACTGTCCGTCCAAGTGGTTATGCCGCAGGATTGTAGAAAGGGAGGAAATCACGTGACAGTTAATTACTTAACGATGCCCTTTTATTAAAGTTAAAATTAAACAGCTGTATAATAGTACGTAAACGTCCAATTCCTAAGAGAAATTAATGTTTTCAGAAAAGAGCTAAGACAGCCCAGCTTTTACAGAGGGCCGAGCAGAAGCAGATGGGGAAAATCGGGATGTGACATAGGCAAACGGACAGTACCTGTGCGAAAATATGATTCAATATTGAAAGCTCTTTCGTCACTGGAAAACGCGAACATATTTCTGGAACGTACTATACTCAGTAACTCAGTACTGCTTACTATCTGCGGTCTTGGTTCTGTGTGGAGTTGGAACTTCCATAGTAGAAGGGGTGGGAGTGAAGTACATTAAAAAACTCAGGTACAATAAAAATTGAAGTAAAAATAAAGTGATGTCCCTGTATATGCCGCTTGTCGAGCTATATTCAGGGAAGAGAACGTATTAAAACTGTATCCATGTTAATTTTTAGATTTGCCTGAGAAGTATAAGTGCATTATAAGAATGTAAGTTTTAATTTTAATGCTCATTTTTCACAAGTTTGATTTTTTTTATTCAAAAGAAATATTTTCTCAACTTTTCCTATAGAAAAGTGAAATTTTCAGGTATAGGCCTATTTATTTAGTAGCCCTACAGAATGTTTTCGTAAATGTAATATACCGTAAATACTGAAGATAGTGTATTGAAAATTTTGAAAATATTCGCATGGAAATTGTTTGTAAGGAAATGAATTAACAAAGCAACTATTGTTACATCATAAGCAAAAGATATGTGCGTATGTGTTGTAAAAATGTCAGCTCTATAGCTTCAGCAAATTTTGAGAATATAATTATATTCTGATGATAGGAAGTTGCTCACAAATATCGCCTTAAAAGCATAATGCGATAAGAGTTTTGTTATGTAATATTAGTTACACTTAAAACAGATACAGTACCTAGGTAACTTTGCTTTGTACTGTAATATTGTTTTGATTAGTTTATTGATTACTTTAGTAAGGCTAAAGATACCATCAATATAAATTTCAACTTATCATGTCATACTCAAGCTCTTTCTTTGGAATATCACTTTCTTTATGAATGATGTGTTTCATTCACTTAATACAGTACAATTGTACTACTATGGAATTTAAGTGAATATTCCTTCTTAACTCTCTATTATGTTATTAACATTTAAAACACAACTGCAATATTAAGAAATCAGTATTAGTAGGCTATTTTTTTACAGACAATATAGTTAATATTAAACAGAAAGAAGTTATATAGTATTTTGTAACGCAGTTTTTACTCCTGGTTGAGTGTAAGAGAAGGCCGTATGGCCTTAACTCTGCGAGGTTAAATAAATAATAATAATAATTATTATTATTATTATCATTATTATTATTAAAAATAACGACATAAAATTTCACGTTCCGTTTGAAGTTTGTACACCACTGTTTTCTTGGTCCAACAGGTTGCTTATACATATACACAACCCTTCCTCTTTCCATACTTAGCGCTTGCTGCCCGCGCACGACGTCAAGATCAGAAAAATGCGCTTGCTTTGACATCACTGGTATAGTATATCTAAGTTGCTTAAAAGATATGCACTACTTGTGTAGTTATAAGATTAAGCCCCGATTGTATAAACCATTTAATCTTAGATCAGAGGTTAAATTGATCCTTGTTTCAGCTGAATTTGGAATTTTGTGTTGTATAAAGTCTAATATGAGATTAATTTGTCTCAAACTAAAGTCAACTTTGACTGAAGAAATTTCTCCGATTAAGTTAGATGATCCAAGTTCAATTATTTCGTTTCTGTTTGAAATATACGAGTGACAGATTGTGCAAATAAAATATCCATTATTATTAATTTTAATAGATATGTTAGGTACATTTATATATATTTCTTTCAATTTCTTGCCTTAATACACAAACATTCTTATATGTTATAAGGCTCTATCGTGTTCAGCAGTATCAAATAACATAACCTATAATTATATTATGTTTATAACAACCATTAATTATTAATGGATATGACAGGTACATTCATAAATGTTCAATTAACTGTATTACTAAAGGAAAATTGTCGTTTTATAAAGCTTTATTATGTTTAGCAGTATCAAACACCATAACATGATAACAACTTGGAGAACGGTCAACCTTCTTCTTATTGTCCGCCATTATTTACATTGCACAAAAACCAGCGTCTCCAACAGAATGTAATACGGAAAGTCGCCAAAAAGTAGTTGTAAAGTAGCTAGATTTCTCATTATCAACAAAGAAAGATTAAATTTTGTCACTATGGGATGCTAAAAAGGTCACTAAATCCCTATTTAAGCAACATAAAAGTTAAAAGAAATTGTTGTTGAAAAAGAGTTAAAGTCACTAGATTGGCAACACTGATCAAACCTGTATAACATGGTCCGCGCATCACGTATTTCACCTGTTTATGCGATGTTGCCAAATTCTTTTCACGTGAACTTTGATTGCATTTGAACCAAGGTAATTTGATCGCAGAAAAGTTTTATACAATAGAAGAAGTGTCTAAACTCGGTTCACTTTTCGATCGTCGATCAAAGTTGATCTTTAGTCAGGGATTTTTATACAATTGGGCCTAATTCTCGTGAATTTTAAAATATGTCTCTATGCTTGTGCCCAGACCGCCAAAGAGCCTCTCAGAGCGATTTCCTTCTCGCAGAGTGGTGCAGCGGTATTGCTGGTAGGGATATGAGTCGAAAACAAAACAAAACACGATACAGTCAGTGGTAGCAAGTCAGTATGAGTGCATGAAGCAAGTCACAATCATTTCACAGTGAGTGGGAATGGAATGGAATTGAATGGAATTTAAGGGTATATGTACGTGAACGACCAGAAATATTATCAGGAAATGCAGGCTCTAAATTTCTAAAGTTTTATAAGAAAATGAACTCGCAATTGGACAAAAATTACAAGGTACTGAAAGCCTTATTAGAACTTAAGTGTCTGATAAAAGTATTAAAAGGATACTAATAATATTTTCAAATCAGCTTTATCAAAGTATGAAAAAAATTCTGCATTTACATCATTTGGCAGCCTTAACATTGTTATCTGTCTGACATCTTTAATATTTTTTCTGCATGTAATGAACACTTATTTCTGAAAATTAGACTACTCTCTGACATGTAGAGTTATTTATTTTAATACATTTAATTTTTTATTTGTGCTATATAAAATATATTAAAATTTACATAATATTTTATGACCTAATTTTCTATTTTCAAAAAAGTGGACATTATTGTAGTCTACCTTTTGCATAAATGCATGTTAAATCAGTGTACAAAATTTCAGAATTCTATCTCTAATAGTCGTGGAGTTATGAAATAATGTGTAAAATTTTCAAATTTTGGAAAATTTAATTTAAAGTAAAAAAGTGAATTCTAAAATATATTATTAGTAACCTTTTATACTTTTATCAGATATTTAATTTCTAATAAATCTTGTTGTGGTACCTTGTAATTTTTGTCCAATTGTGAGTTAATTTCCTTATAAAATTTTAGAAATTTAGAGTCTGCATTTTCTGTTAATATTTGTGGTCGTACATATACCCTTAAGTGAGAGGGGGGACCGATGGCCCAGCACTGCGACCTGTTGAGATCTATTACGCTAACCCCCGATATGGAATGAGTTGCCTGTCATAGATCCCCTACGCGCACCAACCCAACCACATGACTCCCTAACGACCGGTCCCCTACAGCGAACAGAAATCCATATACCATTCCTGCTTCGGCAACTTTTTCCCAGGGCCCCTGTCGGTCCGAGGCAAAAAGAAAATCACTTTTTCATTGTAGAATTCTAGTATAACTGACTCCAAATTATTGGCTCTTTTGCGTTTGAGTTGCTCGAAACTAGAGCCTGATTATGTGAATGTAGTAAACAGTAAAATATGTCAGGTTGCGAGGATGAACTAAATAAGTGGAAGCAATTAGTTATTATATTTTAGTTTATTTATTAATTTGTTTATGATAAGAATTCGACTAATTAGCTTCAAAGTTCATCAATGAGGAAATTACAAAATTATGTTTCAAACACAAACTTGTATTATAAGTGATTCTCTATAATATATGATCATATTGAACGTTGTAAATTAAATGTAATCATTGTTTAAAATCAATTTGGCCGTTCCAATTTTTTTACAAAAAAACTGTTTTTCAATGTGGGCATAGTTAAAAAAATAATAACAATAAAAATATTATGATGAGAGAGAGATGGAACGGAGAAAAATTCTCTTCCGGCGCCGGGATTTGAACCCGGGTTTTCAGCTCTCCGTGCTGATGCTTTAACCACTAAGCCACACCGGATACAATCCCGACACCGTTGAGAATCGTCTCAGATTAAGCTCCATCTCTTGGGTTCCCTCTGGTGGCCGCCCTCTGCACTACGTCATAGATGTCTATGCACGCAGGACCGTAGTCCATACATGTGTAGAGGTGCACTCAGATGAGTGACTGGTTGGCCGGGGTCCGACGGTATGGGCGCCGTCTTTAAATCACAAGGTGATTTATTACGCATATCATATATTTTATTTTGATGTACCGAGGTACATATGATATTTCCATGCAGATATTCTGCTTCTCAGATGAGAGAGAGATGGAACGGAGAAAAATTCTCTTCCGGCGCCGATTTGAACCCGGGTTTCAGCTCTCCGTGCTGATGCTTTAACCACTAAGCCACACCGGATACAATCCCGACACCGTTGAGAATCGTCTCAGATTAAGCTCCATCTCTTGGGTTCCCTCTGGTGGCCGCCCTCTGCACTACGTCATTCTCCGTTCCATCTCTCTCTCATCATCTGAGAAAGCAGAATATCTGCATGGAAATATCATATGTACCTCGGTACATCAAAATAAATATATGATATGCGTAATAAATCACCTTGTGATTTAAAGACGGCGCCCATACCGTCGGACTCGGCCAACCAGTCACTCATCTGAGTGCACCTCTACACATGTATGGACTACGGTCCTGCGTGCATAGACATCTATGACGTAGTGCAGAGGGCGGCCACCAGAGGGAACCCAAGAGATGGAGCTTAATCTGAGACGATTCTCAACGGTGTCGGGATTGTATCCGGTGGCTTAGTGTGGTTAAAGCATCAGCACGGAGAGCTGAAACCCGGGTTCAAATCCCGGCGCCGGAAGAGAATTTTTCTCCGTTCCATCTCTCATCATCTGAGAAAGCAGAATATCTGCATGGAAATATCATATGTACCTCGGTACATCAAAATAAAATATAAAATAAAAATATTAATAATAATAATGATAATAATAATAATAATAATAATGACTTTATTTAACCTAGCAGAGTTAAGGCCGTAGGGCCTTCTCTTACACTCATCCAAGATTAAAACTTGCTTACATAGTTCAACATACAACTGGATCGGATTTAAGTAATTACATACAGATACATACATATTGTTGTTTCTACAAATTCACCTCCATAATTTTTGTACATCTGAAACCTCTATAATTTTTAAGCAAAAACAAGTAACCTTAGAAACTATAACAGGAACTGTTAACAATATGCACAATATAATTACAGTAGAGCAGAAGTCTCCAAAACGCGTGTAGTCATTCGTGATCCCGATACTGCCCGCCGAACACAGTTTGCTGTAGAGAAGGGGGAGAGACTCGTACCTCAACAAATAGGAGCGGTCAGTGAGGGATTGCGGCAACGATATCCTTATGTTTACAAATAATAACATCGAAAGGATAAGAAATATCATACGTTTGTATATTATTTTGGCATACTAGCAAGCTTCTACTTTTGATTGGGGAATATTATATAATGAAATAATTCATTTCGCATTACATCTAGAAGACATTCTGTATGCACGATTTTACAAATGCTCATTCTGTAAAGGGCTTCATTGATTTTCCAATATTCCAAATTAGAACATAGGTAGCAAGAAGTTTTTTGTTTAAGACTGAGGATAATTGTGTGATTTGTGTTTGTATTTTCTTATTTCAAATTTATTAAAATATTTGTATGTATTTCACCTGAAATGAAACGAAAACTGTAAGTATATCTTGCGAAACTGAGTGTAAAAACGTATCGTAATATAGTTATTATTATGTATAACCAACAGTTATACAGACGTCCCAAAATAAAATGATTTTCAAATGTTGAATTTTAACACACTCTGAAGATTTTTCGAACAAATTAAACATTTCATATTCTTCCCACTAACACGAAAATATATTTCTCTTCCCTTTCATCCTTGAATGTACTACGTCCAAGATTAGAAAACACTGTGAAACGGTGGAACACTCCGACCAACACAATGATAATAGCAGTCCACCACTGCTCTTCGTTTGCGCATAAACATTGAGTACAGTGCAGATGGGGATGGGTGAGGCGGAGCGCGCTCATTACGTACTGGCTTCGGTTCCGTTCAGGGGCTTACTCGCGAGTATGCTTTTGGAGACGTCTGTACTACATGTTACTGATGAAACATTAAAAGGTTAAGTGTTATTATTATTATTATCATCATCATCATCATCATAATCATCATCATCTCTGTACGTCGATCCTTTTTCAGCAGGTGTACGAATAATGCGGTTAGATCTTCAATTTAAAGTCACAGATTTACTATGTGATGTCAAATGAAAGCTAGATACAAGGACTTGACAAATGTTGAACTTTCAAATATTTTCCAAAGAATAAATATCCGAAGCTTCGTTCTTTCGCTTGCTTTCGCTTGTAGAAAATTATTTTCAAGAATGAAAATAGTGAAAACGAAATTTAGATCACGACTGACAGACAAATACCTTCGGCTGGCAGTAAGTGACATAATTCCTGATTTTGAAACTCTGTCGCAGACATTCTGAAGACAGTTAATTTTAGTTTGTGATAATTTGTCCTATGTTTTATTATTCATTTCTTTCTTCATTACACGTCTTAAACATTAGTTTGTCGCCTTGTAGGCTATTGTATAATAGTACATTATAACGAGCCTATAATGATAGTAATTAAGACGCAATATGGATATTTATGAAACGAGCTGCAAGCGAGTTTCATAATATTCATACGAGCGTCTTAATTACCATTATAGGCGAGTTTCATACAACTTTTTATGCTCGACAATATTTCTAACTTTAAATTATTCAGATGTATACATTTTATTTGTATCTACGACAAGATCGGATGTGACATTGTTCTAGGTCGTGAATTGTGAGATTTGCGCAGACGCGAAAGTATTGATTTTTTCCGAGGAACAATAATACCATTGACCTTGATGTAATCCCGTTAAACTTGATATAACCTTGATTATTGAATTCGACATTGAAAAACGAGTTGACAAATTGAATTTATTTGAATATTATTTACAATTAACGCTAATTATTATAAAGTAACAGAACATAACCTTCTGCGACAGTATTGGATTTCCAGCCTCCGTGACTTTTCGCTAATTCTCTTTTTCGATTGCATATCCGAGAATAATCGATACTTGCGGTTTTATAACGGTACAAAGCTGACTTGTCATTGGCTGAACACCTGTAAGCTGAGTTGCCATTGGCTGAACACCTGTACTTTAATGAGTAGGTGTACTCTAATGACATGCATTAAAGGACTCCTAGCAGGTGTATAATTACTACATTTCAGCATGGTCCAGAATAAAATTATATTTAAGTGTTTGACGTAAATGAAACGAAAATCCGTTAATAAGTCAGACAGTTGCTTCACTTCCCTTCAGGTCTCCGCCTCCCGCCATAGGTGCTATGCACGTTGCAGGTTACACAGTGCTGCTCGGCGCACGATCGCATTTTCGCCACGGCTGCAGTACACAGATAGGCCTATAGCAAAAGGAGACATTTATGACAAGGTTTCAGAAGTATTAATATAGGCCTAATAACCACCCAGAGTTAAACAAATGGAATATCTAAAGTTATAAGTGGGTAGAGCTGGCAGGGTGTTGACAAATAAGTTAGAAATAAATGGTTACATCAGAAGGCAGCGGGAAGGGGAATGAAGTGAAGATGCAGACATATTTCCGAAAGCTGTTTCCGACTTCTCAGACTTTGTCACAAATGCAGAGTAGTAAATTAGTGGATAAGTAGAGGCGGGCCGAACAAGTTGAGCTCACTGCATTACCATCATATTCCTCTGCGATCGTAATTGAGGCAGGAACTTGCTGCAAGTTGTTCATTCTGCAATTACCTCCAACCCAAACTCGCTACTAATCCTGTATGTTATAAAGACTCAGTCTTGTGCTAGTCAAACAAATAGTTTCTCACACTTGCGCCCTGGAATTACAAAACGGAAGATAACAGAGGGATTTGAAACCACTTTTCCTTTCTAATTATACAGTATGCAATAATATGCCAATTTTCAAATCGTTAAGACCGGAAAACTGAGTCAATAATAAAAAAGAGTAACAGTTTAAATTATAAATTGAGTTCTATTACTTACAAATGGCTTTCAAGGAACCCACAGGTTCATTGCCGTCTTCACATAAGCCCGCCATCGATCCACATCCTCAGAAAGATTAATCCAGTCTCTATCATCATGTTCCACCTCCCTCAAATACATTTTACTATTATCCCCCCTTCTACGTCTCGGCCTCCCCAAAGATCTTTTTCCCTCCAGTCTCCTAACTAACACTCTATATGCATTTCTGGATTCACCCTGCCCATCTCAAACGTCTGCATTTAATGTTCCTAATTATGTCAGATGAAGAATACAATGCGTGCAGTTCTGCGTTGTGTAACATTCTCCATTCTCCTGTAACTTCATCCCTCTTAAAACAGGAGTGGATCAGGACAGCACGTTTGCACATCTCCTTTTATGTTAGGTTAGGTAGGTTAGGTTAGGTTAGGTTAGGTTAGGTTAGAGTAATTTTAACTGTCCTACGCTTCACTCATCATTTCAGTTTGAAAAGAACCTAACGTAACATAAACAGGAGATGTGCAAACGTGCTGTCCTGATGCACTCCTCTTAAAACCAGATATTTTCCTAAGAACCTTATTCTCAAACACCCTTAATCACTATTCATGTCTCAAAGTGAGAGTCCAAGTTTCACAACCATACAGAACAACCGGTAATATAACTGTTTTATAAATTCTAACTTTTATATTTTTTCACAGCAGACTAGATGACAAAAGCTTCTCAACCGAATAATAACCGGCATTTCCCATATTTATTCCATGTTAAACTTCCTTCCGAGTGTCATTTATATTTGTTACTGTTGCTCGAAAATATTTGAATTTTTCCACATGTTCGAAGGATAAATCTCCAATTTTTATATTTCCATTTCGTACAATATTCTGGTCACGAGACATAATCAAATAGTTTATCTTTTCGGTATTTACTTCCAAATCTATCGCTTTACTCGCTTCAAGTAAAATTTCCGTGTTTTCCCTAATTGTTTGTAGATTTTCTCCTAACATATTCACGTCATCCGCATAGAAAATAATTGAGTTCTATTACCGTAAATATTTTAAAGGTACGGTTTCTTTACGGCGATCATCGTCGGACGCACATCGCTGTAGATTCTCATTTGTTTATTCCTTCATCTACTACATATGGTCAAGTAAATTAATGTAGGCCACGGACATAACCAAAAAGTGATATGAATAAATCCAAGATAATGAAGTTGCTATTTATTCTAGAAGAGGGAGATGACGATATCACTATCGAGCATGCATATTATAAAAGGAAAAAGCTACAGACTAATGAAATATTCAGGAATAGATTTACAGAAGGCTGTTTTAACACATTGATAATGAGACATCTTTATAAAAACGCTACAAAATTTAAGAAATATTTCAGACTCTCACCTGACCAGTGAAGCAGTAATTAGGAGAGGGAGAGACCGATTTATTAGCGAAGTGATATCTCCATATTTTTATTACATGTATTCGCGGGGATGTTCTGGCGACTTCGTTAGAATTAGCTTCCCACACAGGTGTTTCGTCACTTGTCAGCATCGGACAGATTTAGGGCCACCTTGAGCGGGGTCGTATAGAGACTCGATGAAGCATAAAGCCCTAAAGTTAGACTGGACCCGTGGGAAAGATACTGCCAAGCTTGGGTTTTCCAAAGAACGGGTATTCTTGTGAGATATACAAACTAATTAGATGTTAGGGGAAATCCAAAGTTTAAATTTAGAGATGACATATTTCGCGCCCAATAAGAAGAGATCTTGGTCCAGCTTATGAGGTCACTTTGGACCAATAGGGAATAGATCTTAGGCCAGTTAGTGACGTAGTTTTTAACCAATAGGATAGTTAGTTTTAGCGTAGGATAGGTTTTTATAAATAAGGGTGACGGGGAGCAGAGGACGACTACTTTTATTCCGCTTCGGAGCGGGGATCATCAAAAACTACTTTACATCGTGTCGGCAGCCCTACATACAGGGCAGAATAACTACTTCGTTTGGTGTCGACAGGACTACTATTTCGCTTCGTGTCATAGTGTACGGGACAGAGTATTGAATTTGTAGTATCGATAGAGCTTATTCAGAGCCGCCATAGAGTCGATACAAAAGGCGACCAACGATTGAATTATATGTCGCCGGAAATACATATTCTAGGGTTTACCAAGTGGATACTACAATAAACTTATAGTTTTGAAGTTTACGCTGCCTTTTATTTAAGTAGCCGGCTTGCAGTATTATTCCCGACATCACCCTATACCACAACAGTACCTCGGCTACCCTGAGTGAATCTCACGCAACATCGAGACGCACCCACCCTCAAATGGCGCCCAACGTGTGGTCACACAACCACTCACCCTCAAATGGCGTCCAACGGGAACTCAATAACGACATTCCACCCACAAATGGCGCCCAACGTGGGGCCACAATAACCACTCACCTCAAATGGCGTCCAGCGGGAACTCAATAACGACTTTCCACCCACAAATGGCGCCCAACGTGGGGCTCGAAGGAAGACAGCTGTTCCAGTGACCGGCCCCGGGTGCGAACACAGCACCAAACAACGCGGGAGGACCGGACGGAGCATTTCAGCCCTGCATAGCCGAGGAACGACGCTGGAAGGCGGGAACAGAACCAAGCCATCGCGACATCACGACAACACTAGAGAAGACAACACGGGGACCACCAGAGAAGGCGACTCGGAGAGAGGGTGGTAAAGCATGAATAGAAGACGTACGAATGTGTATATATGTATATGATATTTTGGGGAATAATTATAAAGTGTATATGTTTCAATTTCTGTGTGATATTTTGGGTATATATATGTATTTTTTTGTGTGTGATATTTTGGGGAAAGTGAAATAAGTGTATTGCGTAATTAGTTGGAAGTGAGCAGAGTGCAACAGGCTTAGTTAGATTATTATTGGGAAAGCAAGCGTTGATAGATGACAGAGTAGCATATAGATGATACTACGTAGCCATAGGAGTAAGGTAGTTAGGAAAATACGAGAAAAAGACGAGGAAATAGAAACAAGGGAACCATGGAGCAAAGGAAGGACGAGGAAATCATGGAAATCAGGAGGAGGTCGAGAATAACGCAGGACAGGAAATAGAGGGAGAGCGAACAGTGGAAAAGCAACAGAGTAGAGAAAGTGGCAAAGGGGAAATGACGCTAGAGCAGTTGGGAGCAGATGAGACATTTCATGGAAAATAATTCAAGGGAAAGTAGAGAGCATATTCTGAGGGAAAGAAAGAACAAATAAAACAAATGGAAACCAAATTAGAGAATAACCAAGGGAAAGTAGAGAGCATATTCTGAGGGAAAGTAAAGAACAAATAAAACAAATGGAAACTAAATTAGAGAATAACTCAAGGGAAAGTAGAGAGCAGATTCTGAGGGAAAGTAAAGAACAAATAAAACAAATGGAAACTAAATTAGAGAATAACTCAAGGGAAAGTAGAGCAGATTCTGAGGGAAAGTAAAGAACAAATAAAACAAATGGAAACTAAATTAGAGAATAATTCAAGGAAAGTAGAGAACAAATAAAACAAATGGAAAATAGATTGGGGAAAGTTCGAGAGAGATTAGAGATCATATTGCAAAAATTATGGAGAGAGGAAACAAGATGGAGGACAAAATAGAGAAGCTAGAGGGGAAATTAGCCGAGAATGGGATCGGAATGGAGAACCAATTGAAGATAGCTATGGATAGGATGTCAGAAAGTATGAAGGATTTAGAAGTTAGAGTTAGAGATAGCGCTACTAGAGAGAATAGCGACCTAAAATCAGCTGTTGAGGAAACGATAGTGGAGAAGGTTCGAGAAATTCAGAATTCGGTGGAAGAGAAAATAGGTGAGATGGATCAGGAAGTGGACGGTCTCAAGCGAGCCATATAAAGAATAAAGAAAGGGCGGATAACGAATGTTTGGAAGAATTAAGTAAACTAAACTCAATAAACGACGTACTAAATGGGGGTAGTCCCGCAAATTTAAGCGGACATAGTGCAGCTCGGACCGTGCAGTTTCTAGACAAGAGGGCACAAGTGAGAGCCCGGCATCAGGTAGCAACATAAATGTAAGACATGTTAACAATAGTGTTGGTGAGGAATGTCAGACCTCACGGGATGATGTGCGTAGTGAGTTGATAAATGTAAACGACAAGGCATATTTAGGTTGTCCCCAGTACCCCACTCACATTTTGAATGAGATTGGTTACCCTATTTTTGATGAGGTTGAATTTTCAAACCCACATAACTACATAAGTGAGCTAGAAACGTACTTAGAGTAAGAGGGGTGCCGATGACTTAAAAATGACTGTCGTACGAAAGAGCCTAAAGAGCTGACCACTCAACCGGGCGCTAGTGGCCCTAGGGATAATGTCACTTTATGAGGAATTCAGAGAAAATTTTCGGAGAGATACTGGGGACAAAGACAACAACAAAGAATTAGAAGGAAATTAATCAGAGCAGGTTTGACGCGGGAAGAGGCGTCTCTATGATAGATTATTTTTTTGAACTGGTTAAGAAAGGAAAGCCTCAATCCGCCAATACCGGATTCAGAGCTGATCCAAACTGTGATTTCGCAGTATCCCGAGAACATCAGATATAATCTGATTTAGCAGGCCCGAGACTTCGGGGAAACAATAGATCTATTGACTGCGCTGACGGTTCGGACGCCACGCACTATGAATGTAGTGGCCAGGCAGATTATGAACATGGCAAAGGAAAGGGTTCAAGCCCCACCGACCAGAAAGCGGGGAAGGGGGCAAGTACAGCCTTTTCATCCCCAAGGAAAGGAGCCCAAAATCAGAGTAACTGGGGTGGTGACAGGAGCCCCAACAATGCATATAGTCGATACCATAATGGCCATAACGGAGGGAAAAGTCCCAACAGGGAGAGAAGGATTGACCCGCCCTTTGGGGTCCTTACAATAATAGTAGGAATAACCAGAGTAGTCATAACAGGATGAGGAACGATCGAGGAGGTGTTGGTCCCGTGCGTAGGGTTAACCACGTACGATGGTACACGGGAAGACAAGAAAATGGAAATAATAGGCTTAGAACCCAACCACACTGGCTTAGGAACAGAAATTACAGACAGGGATTCTGGCAGCCTAATTTTAGCAGGGGACCGCAAAATCGAGGTGATTGGAGGAGACAGGAGCAGGAGAGAGATAGGCGAGGCGTCCTACAAGAAATGGCCTCACAAGGGTGCAATAGGCCCCCTACACAGTGTAATGTGGGACAAAGTAGGAATAGAGACATGAACGGACGTCAGCAAAGTCCGGTCAGAATGAGTATGGGCCGGGAGCCTATAAATTGTAGAAATAGAGACGAGATAGCAGTGGAAACGGGACTGCGTCGCACCTGGGAAACTGCTAGACAGAAGTCTCAAGGGTTCGGAGATTTCTGTAGCTAAGTGCAGTAAGCCACTGTCAAAAGAATCCACCAACGCGGTAAGCGTGAAGAGACAGAGCGAGATTACTAACCCAGAGTTAGAAAATAATGGGACTTATGTATTGCCTTATATAGATGCCAAAATATTTGGGATAAAGTGTTGTGTGTTGTTGGACCTGGCCCACAAATAATGTATGCAGCTTGGAATTTTTTCAAAAGGTTAGGGATTCAGGAATAAAACTGCAAACGTTACCCATATGTTCATTGTACTGTGCGGGCGCCCTAAGCAAGAAGAAGGAAGAGGTAAAATATCAAGTGTGGTTCGAGTTAGAGTGCGGAGACGTGAAATTAAATGCTATTTTTCTTGTGATACAAAGGTTGACTACCGACATCATTATTGTAGAAAGCTTCTATGAATGGCACGCGCTATTAGATTTCAGGAAAACAGACTAGGGGTTACGGCAGGTAACGGCAGTGTAGGCCATGTCCCATTCAGTAGGGGATAGCGCTAGATCGGGAGTTAGATGAGAGACCGCGGGAGAGATTGAATTACAGGAAGAGTTATTTTTGTAGAGCACTCAAAATTTGTAAGAATGTAATTATAGAGGTTAATCCGTGGGAAGGTAACGAGGTAACTAGGGGAGTGTCAAGTAGACTGCGGAGAATGCGAATTGTGTATCGGCGAATTAGTCCAGGCGAGACAAATAGGACGCAATCTCATTAGCGGTAGGGCCAGATATTGTAATGAGATTTCGCCGGGCGATCTTAGACAGGTAGACGCGTATAACAATAGGAAGACAGGTACTTTCGAAATAGTGAGAGATAAAGTTAACCAGGCACACGGCCTGAGTGAGTGAAAGAAAACGCTTAATGGATGTTGTAGGTAGCCATTTAAATGTCTTTTCAGACGCGCGGGTCTGTGTAGAGTGTATACACACAAAATTAAGGTGGTAGGAATGGAGGAATTTCGGCATAAATGTAGACCCATCCCCTATCTTTAAGGGATCAGGCAGACGAAGTCATAAATGATATGTTAAAAGACGGAGTTATAGAAGTATCAGACTCGCCCTACGTAAATGCATTGTGCTGGGTTAGGAAGCCCAATGGAAGCTTAAGAGTAACGATCGATGCCCGACACGTTAACTCGTTTTCAGTTAAAGATAATTTCAGGACGGAGTCAGTGGACACTTTGTTAGGCCGTATCAGTGACTGTTCTATATTCACAGTTTAGACTTGACCAGTTCGTATTGGCAGATTCCGCTGGACGAGGACTCGAGAAAATTCAGCGTTCCTACATAACGGGAAAGTTTATCAGTATACCTGATGCCCATTCGGCATCGCGAGTTCTGGATCTGCGCTTCTAAGGGCACTTGACATAATTTTTGGTGATTCGACGAAAGGTTTTCTGGCACAGTACATTGACGATTTTCTTATATATGGCAATAATGTGATAGGCATATTAGAGATATTGATTTTGTACTTACTAAATTGAGAGAGGCTGGTATGACAGTCAAGCTGGGGAAAACAGCATTTTTAAAGCTGAGACAGTTTTCCTGGGTTACGTAATTTCGTCTGACGGAATTAGACCGGACCAAGAGAGAATTCAGAGCATTTCGAGGATCCCGCCGCCGCGGAACCGGAAACAGGTTCGTAGGTATCTAGGTATCCTACAATACCAGAATCGGTTTCTCGTCAATTATGCTAAACATGTAGCCCCACTCAGAGCATTGTTGAAGAAGGATACACCCTTCAGGTGGGGTCGGCAGAGCAGGAAGCATTCGATCGAACGAAACTGCTTTTTGCCGACTCAATTCTGTTGGAAAGGCCTAACGACAGCCTACCTTTTCAGATTTATACGGATGCGTCTTCATATGGATATGGAGCAATTCTATGTCAGACAGATGAAGATAATAAGCGACATGTGATTGCCACAGCTTCTAGGGGACTGTCGCGTACCGAAAGCAACGCATCAATCACGGAACTAGAGATTTCTGCTGTGTACTTCGCACTACAGAAGTTCCGTCAGTATATCTTTAATAGGCAGATAATCATATTTACTGACCATGTAAGCCTAGCGTTTCTGAGTAGATGCAAATTGACGAACTCTAGAATATCTAGATATGTGCACAAATTTTGGCTCATGATGCGACGATTAGACATATTCCGGGGCAGACAATATCTTTGGTGATTGTCTCTCTCGTTTGAATTCCAAATCAGGGCTACCGGAAACTATCACCGCCCCCGCGTATGAAATTGCCGTGATGAAAATTGATTCCACGAGGAATGGAGCTCTGACGGGAAAATTTCGGAAAATTGCAGATTTGCAGCAGGAGGATTCCACGATAAGGGCCTTAATGGACAAAGCTAGAGAAATCTCACAGGTGAAAGATGAAGTGTATGGATTGCGCTCTGATATCTTGTATAAATTGCATGGTAGGGATATCCAGAAGTGGAAGATATACATACCTGCGAGTATGGAGAATGAACTTATAAACAACTTTCACCTATCTATGTGTCACTCTGGGAGTGATGGGATCATTTAACTATGTCAGAATCATTTTATATTAAGCAACTGTCAAAGAAGGTTAGAAGGGTAATATCTCGTTATGAGGTCTGCCAGAGGGCGAAACCTCTAAATGTAAGGTATGACAATGTACCACAGGTCATTATCAGGGGTAAAAGAATGAACTTGTAGCAGTGGACGAACACGGTCCAATGCCCACATCGTCCTTCGGACACAGGTACATATTTGTTACGTACGATGTATTCACAAAATTTGTAAAGATTTACCCTTTAAGAAATATCTCTAGCAAGTTGTGTGCTGATAAGCTGGTTAGAGACTACATACCGACTTACGGTCCGGTAACAGCGGTGCTCAGTGACAATGTGTCGGTACATAAATCGAAAGTGTTTTGCAAAAAGGCTGGAAGATGCGGGCGTGAAACTATACAATTGCTCCGCATACTTTCCCAGCGGTAATCCCTGCGAAAGAGCGCTTAGGGATATATCATTGTACCTCCGTATTCTGTGTCACCGAAACCATAAGGACTGGTTTAGGCAATGTGAGGTGATAGAGAGAGTCATGAACCACTCTATCAATCCAACGACCGGAATAGCTCCGATCAAACTTATGTTAGGGATCGATCCCGATCCCATGATAAAGAGTTTGCTGCAGGCAATACAGGAGGGTGAGCCTCCTAGTGATGAACTACTGTGTAAACTAGCTTTCGACCGAATCAGGAAAAAGGCTGAGTATAGACTCGGTAAAGTTAAAAGATATCACCACAAATGGGAGCCCTCACCCGGCGATTTGGTATTGCTAAGGGACGTGAAGTTATCTTCCGCCCTTAGAGGACGTTACTCACGCATGGAGCTACTGTACAAAGGGCCCTACGAAATTAAGAGTAAATACGGAGACCATACTTTCGAATTGGTAGAAAGGAAAAAGTAAACCTGTTGGTAGGTACCACAAGCAACTCTTGCGGCCTTTCAAACAGGAGAGGCTAGGAGGCAGGAATGAGAAAGAGTAGGATGGTTAGTCTCACGTACAGCTAGGTGAACCTGTACAGGGCGGCTGGTACAACCAAGCACGCAGAGTGTGTAATTGATCAATTAATAAATAAATGTAAATATGTGAATGAATGGTATTGTACATATGTAAATGTGGATATAAATTGTACATTGTTGTGCTTATTGTGTGAGAGTTGTGTACATAGAAAGGCTTGTGAAGATATATGTAATATTTATTGTAATTGTTTGTAGTGACATTGTAATCTCACTGTATTGTAAATAATGTGTTACCGGCTGATATCGCGTGGGGGAACTATGAGGCTAGTTATAGGCAGAAAGCGGGGACATCTCATAACATTGGAAACTCTTTCAGGAATTTCAATGGTTATGTAGATGGGCATTTGAAGCAGTAATTAGGAGAGGGGAGAGACCGATTTATTAGCGAAGTGATATCTCCATATTTTTATTACATGTATTCGCGGGGATGTTCTGGCGACTTCGTTAGAATTAGCTTCCCACACAGGTGTTTCGTCACTTGTCAGCATCGGACAGATTTAGGGCCACCTTGAGCGGGGTCGTATAGAGACTCGATGAAGCATAAAGCCCTAAAGTTAGACTGGACCCGTGGGAAAGATAC
This sequence comes from Periplaneta americana, assembly GCA_025594305.2. Taxonomy (NCBI): domain Eukaryota; kingdom Metazoa; phylum Arthropoda; class Insecta; order Blattodea; family Blattidae; genus Periplaneta; species Periplaneta americana. Next base: position 28,414,181 of record JAJSOF020000036.1, read on the forward strand.
TGCCAAGCTTGGGTTTTCCAAAGAACGGGTATTCTTGTGAGATATACAAACTAATTAGATGTTAGGGAAATCCAAAGTTTAAATTTAGAGATGACATATTTCGCCCAATAAGAAGAGATCTTGGTCCAGCTTATGAGGTCACTTTGGACCAATAGGGAATAGATCTTAGGCCAGTTAGTGACGTAGTTTTTAACCAATAGGATAGTTAGTTTTAGCGTAGGATAGGTTTTTATAAATAAGGGTGACGGGGAGCAGAGGACGACTACTATTCCGCTTCGGAGCGGGGATCATCAAAAACTACTTTACATCGTGTCGGCAGCCCTACATACAGGGCAGAATAACTACTTCGTTTGGTGTCGACAGGACTACTATTTCGCTTCGTGTCATAGTGTACGGGACAGAGTATTGAATTTGTAGTATCGGATAGAGCTTATTCAGAGCCGCCATAGAGTCGATACAAAAGGCGACCAACGATTGAATTATATGTCAGCCGGAAATACATATTCTAGGGTTTACCAAGTGGATACTACAATAAACTTATAGTTTTGAAGTTTACGCTGCCTTTTATTTAAGTAGCCGGCTTGGTATTATTCCCGACATCACCCTATACCACAACAGTACCTCGGCTACCCTGAGTGAATCTCACGCAACATCGAGACGCACCCACCCTCAAATGGCGCCCAACGTGGTCACAATAACCACTCACCCTCAAATGGCGTCCAACGTGGGAACTCAATAACGACATTCCACCCACAAATGGCGCCCAACGTGGGGCCACAATAACCACTCACCCTCAAATGGCGTCCAGCGTGGGAACTCAATAACGACTTTCCACCCACACCAGTTTGATTATGTTTTGCGTTTAATTGAAAATGACACTGCGAAATTACCTACATTTTTTGTTCAGACCCCAGTAACTCCAGCTGAAAGATTGGCAGCAACTCAGGTTATGAACTGATTATTATTATTATTATTATTATTATTATTATTATTATTATTATTATTACTATTATTATTATTATTATTATTATTATTATTATTATTATTATTATTATTATTATTATTATTATGATACTGTATTGCATTACGTGGTGTATTCCAAACAATAATTTTAAAAATTGGCTAAACAAGCGCTGAGGTAGTTCCCTTCGTAATTCGTTTATACACTTTACATGTACGAATATGTGATAGGTTAGTTTTGATTCGTTTGGGCCTTTATTATGCCTTGTATATACGATCAAATACATCTCTGCAAAAAGAATCAGAATACCGCGTAAGTACTTAGGTACGAAGACTGTGCAAATTAAAAGTACCTAATTAAAAACATGCTTTTATTGTTGGTACAAGATAGATAACTAAATAAATAACTACATAAAAGAGATAGTTAAAAGACATGTAAAATAAATGTTAAAATGTATATGTGCATATAATGTAACAAGATCTACCTATGTACTCATATATATAAAAATTGTATGCTGATAAGCGAGTGATGGCTATATGAACCGAGGTCAATGCTGTCTTTCAACACTGTGTAACAACGCACTGCAGCCAAAGATTATTATTATTATTATTATTATTATTATTATTATTATTATTATTATTATTATAAAAAAGAGATGTCCCTTGCACCAAAAATAAATAATTCAATAATGCAATAACGATATATGTAACGATATTACAACATGACCTTGTCTAAATATCGATTATTGAATACGATTGCTGCGATGTGCGTCCTGAATTTGCTTCAGAAGCGACTTCCAGCGATCTGTGTCGCGTCCAACGAACTGCAGTACGGCTTACAATAGTAAAATTTTGGAAATATTCTACATTTTTTCCCTCCATTATTGTATCTTGTGCAATAATGAAAATTAGTATGTGTAAAACACTGTCCTGCTATATGAAAAAAAAAATATTTTTGAGATTTAAAAAAATTATTTACATTTTTTTCGTTTTTCAAAATTCAGTTTAATGTGCAGCGATGAAGCGTTTCCCACGTAACTCAAAAACTATCCATCATTCTGCGATGAAATTTTTTGTGTGTATTTATGCATGTCATATCTACAATATGATGCAAGTTCACTCCTCTGCCTCTGATAGATTGTCGATAAAAAATAAATTCATTAACAAAAATGGTCAAATATTAGTAATTTCTTCTAACACAAAAAAAAATATTATTTATTAAGGAATGTAGTTTAAAGAGCGTGATATTGTAAACGTGTGTTTCAGCAATAAAATAAAAGAGAGAGAACATGAAGTTAAGAAGTTTGTTAGTTATGAGGGAAACGCTTAATCACTGCACAGTGAACTACCACCTTTATGAATTTTGAAAAAATAAATAAATAAATTTCATTTTAATCTTAAAAATTTTTTTCATATAGAAGGAGGACAGTGTTTTACACGTACCAATTTTCATTACTGTACAAGATACAGTAATGGAGGAAAAAGTTGAATATTTCCAAACGTTTTACTGCTGTAAGCTGTACCTAACCCCTTAAAGTCTTTAATGCTCGACCATGCCGAAATGTAGTAATTATACACTGGTAGCAGTCCTTTAATGCATGTCATTAAAGTACGGTACACCTATTCATTAAAGTTCAGGTTGTCGATTATTCTCGGATATGCAATCGAAAGACAATGAGGGAAACATCACGGAGGCTGGAAATCCTATACTGTCGCAGAAGGTTATGTTCTGTTACTATAATAATTAGCGTTAATTGTAAATAATATTCAAATAAATTCAATGTGTCATCTCGTTTTCAATGTCTAATTTAATTTCAATGTTATATCAAGGTTAATATTTAGTTTACTCTGTAGGTTATAGGCTATCAAGGTCAATGTGGAGATCTGTTCCTCGGAAAAAATCAATGCTTTCGCGTGCGCACAGCTCACAATTTACGAGGTATTGCACAAGGTCAGTTCCGCTCTTCAGTTAGATACAAATAAAATGAATACTTCTGAATAATTTCAGGTTAGAAATATGGTCGAGCATAAAAAGTCGTATGAAACTCGATTATTTGGGAATTAAGACGCTCGTAAGAAAATTATGAAACTCGCTTGCGCTCGTTTCATAAGCAAACATACTTGCGTCTTAATTACTATCATTATAGGCTCGTTGCATAATGTACTATTACCTACTTACTCATGACATCCGACCTTCAACACAGTTATAGACTTCCACCTACTTAGTCATGATGCAATGCCTTCTCCCCGGTTAGAGTCTCACCCACTCCTCAATCATGACATCCTACTGTAAATAATCTTCTGCAGCTACACCTTACCTTCTGGTACATAGTGGCCCAATACTTCTTCCAACGTGTTGGATGACTAATAATGAAGAACAAATATAACAGAAAACTAGAAAAGACATTCGTGAGATTCACTACAGTCGTCTGGTCGAGTTGTAATGATGGAGATATTTCACTCTTCGCTTGACAAGGAGAAGACGAGTGGGTGATAAAAGCGACTTCGCCAGTAGTGTTCGTGTTCTTTCAACGCTGCCTCGATTCCATTTCTTGCGAGCACGCCATGCAATCATCAAGGAGGCGTTACCGTCCACGATTGTTAGTGTCATTGTTGTTTTTCAGTTCCGACGCTTGATGGAAACAGTATCCATTACTTTAACCCGAGTCTAAAAGTATATTGGCCATGTCATCGCTGTTAGTAATTTCAATTTCTTAAAACAGGGGTTTGTAACTTAACATTTGTTCACAGGAGTTGAAATGAAACTAGTATCGGACTATAGTTCGTGTTCTTGACATTTCTCAATTTCATATATACAGGGACATCATTTTATTACTAACATTTCTAATATTAACCTGGCTATACCTTTGGATCAACGATTAAGAACCGGAAACACCGTTTGCTACCCCCTTCCACGACTGGAGTTCGATGATACAGGCGTAAATACAAACAAATCACTTTACTAGGTATAGGAGGGAAGAAAAATAGTTCATCCATTTACGTAAACTAGGAAATATCGCGATTTTGAGTTTGATAATTTTCATTGGGCTTTTGTTTAATCAAAATACAATACAGTATTAACAGTAAGTGTTTTTACTCACGAACTGAGCTTTCCATGCGGACGAAGTCATTATACAGTGTATATTATACTGTCTACTGCACATTAGCGTACACTGTACAGAATGAAGTTAAATATTGAAAAATAATCATAATATGAATATTTAAACACATTTTTGAAAATGGTGGCCGTTCATTTCGATACAGGCTTCAGTTATAATGTGCATATTATCGCACTATAGACTATTGTACGTAATTCCAATTACCAGGTTCGTACTTCGTATCAGTAACTCATGTTGAAATAATACTGTATCTACTCTATAAAAAGAGACCTTACGTACTGTAAATTCAATCTTCACTACTACCCTATCCGAAAAGATAAAATTACTCAGACATGCTATCTACTGTCCGTCCAAGTAGTTACGTCGCAGCGTCGTAAAAAGGGATGATATCAGGTGACAGTTAATTACTTAACGAGGCCCTTTTATTTAAGTTCTCTTAAACAATTGTATGGGTATAATATTATGTAGACGTCCAATTCCTAACAGAAATTAATGTTCTCAGAAAAGAGCTAAGATGGCCCAGCCACTAGTATTTACAGAGAGGCGAATAGAAGCAGGTCGGGGAAACCGGGGTGCGACGTAGGCAAATGGAAAATGATGCAATATTGAAAGCTCTTTCGTCACTGGAAAACGCGAACATATTTTTGGATCGTATTGTTTACTATGACCGTAAGGCTACTATGACTGTAAAAGCGGTCTTGGATCTGTGTGGAGGGCGGTTGAACTTCATTAGTAGAAGGGGTGGGGTGAAGTACATTCAAAAACTCAGGTACAATAAAAATTGAAGTAAAATAAAATGATGTCCCTGTAGTACATTTTCGTTTTAATTCTGAAATTCACATTCATAGTATCAGACTCATCTCCATGTACCGAGAATTCTATATACATGGCGAGTAGTTAATCCTTTATCTGTAATGTTCTTTTACCCTCAACACTAAAGAATAATGGTATTTTACAAACACCTTCAAATTAGTGTAACTCTGAAAATACTGAGATTAGGACAAATGTTTATATGACATATTTTGCTCAGAATGTTTTTGGAAATAAGCTGCGTAAGTGGCGGAAAATCCTCGTGAATCACTCTGTATATTTAGATGAGTTAATCTGAAGCTCATATTTCTATTTTTAGAATTGTTTTAAACACTTGAGAGGCTCTCACGACTTGGATCTCAGCATTACGTCAGATCCTCAGCCAATGTATTATATTATACAGGGTGTTTCCGAGGTGGTATTATAAACTTTCAAGGATGATGGCGAAGGGCACGTGTATCAATTTGAGATAAGGAACCCTGGTCCGTAAATGACAGAGTCGAAAGTTACAAGCAAAAATAGTTGTGTGGAAATTAAATAATTTTATTCCTCTGTACACCTTATTTGTCTGTATTTATCTGTCTATCTTACACATAATGTATTCATCTGACGTTGTTTACGTTGTCTACTTACAGTATTCCATTCAGTGCGCTGTCTGAGGGATAGGAAACTACACTAAAGCAATGCAGATAGCGTAATGTGTAACGGACATGGTCGGTCCTGATATGCACGTCTGTAGACAGCAGTGTATGTGTACAAGTTGCAATGTCCAGTCAATCAGTCCTAGTGAAATGGAGGAGTGCACGAGAGCGGAATAAGCAGACCTGATTTTTCGAATACGGATGAGCCAATGGGAACAGTAGACAAGCTCACATATTGTATAGGTACAAGTACCCACGTAGGAGACATCCGGCCCATACCATCTTTCCACGACTGTTCCAAAGGTTAAGGAAAGGAGGGCACGTGTTGCCAAATTACAATTCCATTTCCACACAACTATTTTTGCTTATAACTTTCGACTCAGTCATTTCCGGACCATGGTTCCTTATCTCAAATTGATACATGTGCCCTTCACCGTCGTCCCTGAAAGTTTGTAACACCACCTCGGAAACAACTTGTATATCACTTTGATATAGAACATTTTCAGGTCGACCTGGTTGGCGAGTTGTTATAGCGCTGGCCTTCTATTCCCAAGGTTGCGGGTTCGATCCCGGGCCAGGTCGGTGGCATTTAAGTGTGCTTAAATGTGACAGGCTCATGTCAGTAGATTTACTGGCATGTAAAAGAACTCCTGCGGGACAAAATTCCGGCACATCCGGCGACGCTGATATAACCTCTGCAGTTGCGAGCGTCGTTAAATAAAACATAACATATAGGACATTTTCAGTTTGTCAATAGAAGAATGATTAATTTGTTTAACACCTCGAATTTTAACAAGAATTTTTGACCTGGACATTCAGGTGATAATATTTCTATGACCACATTAGCTACAGATCTTCCAGTAGCATCTGTGGTTTCATCTATCGAAACTCAAATATTATTATCCACCACAGAACTTCTTGATGTTGTTTATAGTATCATCATTACACGGAGACAAATAATATTTGCGTAAAGTAGACTCACGAGGAATTTTCATAGCTCTATATTTCTCCAGAAATGTTTTAAAAACAGTATTTTTCAGCTGAGTAAAAGGGATGTTTGCGCTTAGCATGATTTCACATAAATCCCTGTAAAATTCGGTCTGGCTACATGAGTTCGTGGTTCGTGATGTGAATATATCCTCAGTCCCCTCATTACTATGAAGCAACGTAATAATTTGTGAAAGTGTTTTATATTTACAGTGTCTTTCAATAAAAGTTCTTCTCTCTTCTGTGATTTTCAATGTGGCATACTTTATAAAATATATGCCTCTTACATTAAAATACTCACGTCCGTATTCATTTACGTGTAACACACTGTTCTTGGTATTTGTTTTCGGCATGTTTCGTCAGCTGACAACGGCCGGACTTCGTAACTTCAGAACAGGTTTTACATGATGCACCGACTGATCGCCTGCTTATAGATTGAATGGCTGGCATTGCTTGGCGGAGGAGGTCGCAGTGAAACTGTGTGCACGTAACTCGTTTCCAGTCAGAGTGCAACGAAAGCGCAACCATGTCCGAAGTCTGGTGATGTGATTAGTGAAGAAAATACTCAGTTATGTAAAGCCTGGGGTGAGACTGTTGATGGGAATAACAAGGTAGGTTTTAGATTTGTATAATGTATTTTAATCAGAAGGGTACTATTATTAATTAAGTGGGAGACAAAGTAAAACAAAATCTGATCATATTACGCTGCTACAGTGTCTATCATTCTTATTCGTACATATCTAATTTAGACGAATAATACAGCATTTTGTGCAAAATTATTATATTTATACACTAATACAGGGACATAATTTTATTTTTACTAACATTTCTGATATTAACCTGGCTATACCTTTGGATCAACGGTTGCTACCCCTTCCACGACTGGAGTTCGATGGCGTAATATACAAACAAATCAATTTACTAGGTATAGGAAGGAAGAAAAGTAGTTCATCCATTTACGTAAACTAGGAATATCACGCTTTGAGTTTGATAATTTTCATTAGGTTTTTGTTTAATCAGAATACAGTACGTTATTAACAGTCAGTGTTTTTACTCACGAACTGAGCTGTCCATGTGGACGTATTCATTATGCAGTGTATATTATACTGTCTATAGCACATTAGCGTATACTATAGAGAATGAATTAAATTTAAAAATAATCATAATATGGATATTTAAACACATTTTCAAAATGGTGGCGGTTCATTTCGATACAGGCTTCAGTTCTAATGTGTGTAATTCCAATTACCAGTTTCGTCCTTCGTACTAGTAACTCATGTTGAAATAATTCTGTACCTACTCTATAAAAGAGTACCTTACGTACTGTAAATTCAATCTTCACTTCTGCTCGATCCGAAAAGATAAAATTACTGAGACATGCTATCTACTGTCCGTCCAAGTGGTTATGTCGCAGGATCGTAGAAAGGAGGAAATCACGTGACAGTTAATTACTTAACGAGGCCCTTTTATTTAAGTTATTTTAAACAGTTGTATGGGCATAATATTACGTTGATGTCCAATTCCTAACAGAAATTAATGTTCTCAGAAAAGAGCTAAGACAGCCCAGCCACTAGCCGTTACAGAGAGGCGAATAGAAGCAGGTGGGGAAAACCGGAATGCGACGTAGGCAAATGGACGACAGTACCTGTGCGAAAATGATGCAATATTGAAAGCTCTTTCGTCATTGGAAAACGCGAACATATTTTTGGAACGTACTGTGACGGTAAGGCTACTATGACTGTATATGCAGTCTTGGATCTGTGTGGAGGACGGTTGAACTTCATTAGTAGAAGGGGTGGGAGTGAAGTGCGTTAAAAACTCAGGTATAATAAAAATTGAAGAAAAAAATAAAATGATGTCCCTGTACTAGTGTACTATGCTTTAAAACCATTTCTTAGAACTTTAATTTAAAACTTGTTTTTATTTTAATTTGAAAATAACAGAAATATTAATGAATGTCAATTATATTCGTACACTTGAGCAATGTTGACATATTCGGGAGTCCGTGCCTGAATGGTAACAGCGAGTGCAACGTAAACAGTGCATTACTCCGTGCTCTAAGATTTGTTTTGCTTCAGCAGTCAGTTCTGTTCAAAATGGGCAAGTCGAAGGAACTCAGTGCCGAACTAAAAGGGACGAAAGTTAAGACTGGCTCTTTAAGGTTATTCTTTAAGGAAAATAGGCAATAGGCCTATAGTAAATAAAAAGCCTCTCCACGATACAATACATGGTTAATACTTTCAAATACTGTGGATCTACTGGAAATCAGAAGAGGAAACCAAAAGAAAATACTTAATGAGAGGAAGTATGTTTTATCATAAGACAGATAAAATCAAATCCACGGTTAAGTGTGACGAAACTACGTCCTCACATGAGAAAAACCACAAGGAAGACTGTTAGTGAATCAACGGTGCAGCGTGTCCTATGGATTTCATGGTAGAAGGATAAGAAAGAAGTCCTTCGTAAGTAGGAAAAATTGAGTTTTAAGATTTAAATTTGCTGAAGCTCGTGTAAATAAGGGCAAGAATTTTGGGACAGTGTTATTTGGTCGGATGAGACCAAGATTAATCTTTTCAGATCCGATGGTGCCCATAGAACAGCCGTGGCGAGAACGTGACGAGACATTTTGGCTCATAGTGATAGGTCTGCATTTCGCTTCCTTCTAACCTCCGCCAACCCCCACCCTCTCACTCACTGGAGTCAAACTCCGTTCCATTTGTATTTGTCTCTGACCTGCGAGTGGCATATGTCTCTCTCGAAACCATTTGAAAGTTGCAAGTAGGATGGGTGGACGCATTTTTTTGCTGTCAATATGATGAGAATATTAAATGTAAGGATTTGTTCACAAGTATTACGAGGAAAACGGTTGTATAACATAAAACGGCACTATACTACATGTTACTGATGAAACATTAAAAGGTTAAGTGTTATTGTTGTTATCATCATCATGATCATCATGATCATCATCATCATCATCATCTCTGTGCGTCGACCCTTTTCAGCAGATGTACGAATAATGCTGTTACCTCTTCAATTTGAACTCACTGATTTACTATATGATGTCAAATGAAAGCTAGATGTAAGGACTTGACAGATGTTGAACTTTCAAAAATCTTTGCCAAAAAAAAAATATTCGAAGATTCGTTTTTTTTCGCTTGCTCTGTTGAAGCCATATTCGCTATAACTTACGTTTGTGAAGAATTATTTTCAACAATTAAAATAGTAAAAACCAAATTTAGATCACGACTGACAGACAAATACCTTCGTGATTAACTACGACTGTCAGTAAGTGACATAATTCCTGATTTTGAAACTCTGTCGCAGAGACATTCTGAAGACCGAGCGATTTGAAGCGAGTTTCAACTTATATGTTAGAGAAGTTGCCTATTATTTAAGGCGTTCTTCAATCTGAACTTGAGAACGTGTACGGTATAACTTGAACGTCGTAGCAACAGATGGCGGTCTGTACAGTCTGTGTGCTACCATAACCTCTTTCGAACTGTGTTTGCGCCGGCAAGTCGTACGCAGGGTATTTGTTATCATCGGTTGCGTACGGTAACATTCCACAACACAAATCAAATTCTCCGTGTCCATGTTGACCGTCGAAGTTAATGTCAATAAATACGTAAGTAATTGTCTTAACCCTCTCCCCATATCCCGACAGTACGTATTTCAAACGGTTCATTCCTGCCACTACCGGCGTTACCGTACGTATCGGCACGTACTCTTCAGAATGAACGCCGTACTTGCTAGCCAACTTCTCTGCCTCTTAGATTACACACCTGAGCTGCGGAAGTGTAGGAAGATTGAATTCTCTAGGCTCATCAGCTAGCCACATGACGGCATACAGCGAGCCAAGACACATTTTGAACTGAACACCCAGTAGAATAATGTGAAACCAATATTAACATGGTATTTGTTGGTACCTACTGATAAATCTATTTCTGAATCATAAGAGAACATGATAGAAAACGACTGATGATATATTCGTAGGTCATAAGGATCAAAATCGGGCTAATCCAGCTAGTAAGTATTATCATCAATAAGAGACATAGGCATAATCAGAATAGTATACCTGATTCTGTCCTTAGTGTTCCCATGGACGGAAGTATAAAGAAAGACTAAATATTGTACTGTTGTGGGGAGGGGAAGACGGGCATGAAAATAATAACACCAACACAAACGTAGGCTTTTCTATAGCACGCGGCACTGAAACTTTCAGCTTCAATTTTTCTAAGTTTTCCGGTGGGAATCTGTGACAGGTACAGGTTAGATTAGTTTATTTATACTTCACGTGCATCTTGTATACAGAGCTTTCATTTCAAACTTCCCAGCCCTAAATAAATAATTATTTAAATCGAATTCATTTAAATAAAAAACACGTCAATTTAGATATTGAGGGAAAGTCTGAAACCAGGCTTAATTGTGGTTTTTAGATTCACCCCCGCCCCAGCTACCCTACTTTGAAATTTTAAGTTGTACCTCTATATTTTTATATTTAAATAGGAAAGAACATTCAATTGAATCGGTCGGTGCTAAAAGGAACTAAGTCAAAATATGCAGTTTTGGGTTATGCAACAATTTGAACAACAGATGTCATGCGCATCGATTGGCGGAAGAAGGAACTAAGACTTTTAAATATTCTTTTGTCTTCTGTAACATAAAAATATATATGTACATTTGTGTTATTAGTGGAATGTTCTTTGCTTTTCCTGATAAGTTATGAAAAGCGACTTAGTTCCTTTCAGCTCCGACTGATTCAATTGTTTATACACTCATTAATTATTTGTTTTCGCATCTTTTTGTTTCTATCGTCGTCTGGTAACCTGTATTTTTGTTATTATCAGTTGATTGTAGGATGAAAAACACAGCTTAGTTTGTGTAATTTCCTCAATTGAATCAATAAGGAAGATTTATGTTCTCTCTTGGAAGGGTAGGCCTATACACAATTTTAAATAATTTAATACACAGACACAACTATTACATGAAATGCTCAATAAGTTTTTGTAGCTTTATTTCTTCAGCTCTAATCAACAATAACAACAATCCAGATTGCCAGGCGACGATAGAAAACAAAAAGATGTGAAAACAAATGAATGAGGTCTTTATAAACAATTGAATACTCTTTCCTATTTAAATATAAAATATAGGAGTGTCGTTTGAAATTTCAAAGTGGGAGTGGCTGGGATGGGGTGAAATATAAATATAATTAAACTTTGTTTCAGACTTCCCCTTCAATACCTAAATTTACGTGTCTTTTTTTCGTTTTTCATTTTAAATTGAATCCAATTTAAATAATAAGTTATTTAGACTAGCAAACGCCGGATAAGAGAACAATTGAAAGTAGTGTCTTAGAACTAACGTCCACACCTGTGGAGTAACGGTCAACGCGTCTGGCCGCGAAACCAGGTGGCCCGGTTCGAATCCCGGTCGGGGCAAAGTAACCTGGTTGAGGTTTTCCGTGGTTTTCCTCAACCCAATACGAGCAAATGCTGGAGTAGCTTTCGGTGCTGGACCCCGGACTCATTTCAGCGGCATTTATCACCATCATTTCATTCAGACGCTAAATAACCTAGATGTTGATAATAATAATAATAATAATAATAATAATAATAATAATAATAATAATAATAATAATAACAATAATAGAACTAGACGCGTTCGACGAAAGTATGTAGGATTGTGTCGATAGTGAAGGAATGGGGGTTGCCTCCAGAAACATAAATTGTAAATTAGATTCAGTAAAAATTATGTGACCAGAAAATTTAACTGTATGGCTCAACTCGATCGGCGTCCTCTTTGTGAAAAAGTTAACAAAAAATAGAACAAGATTATATGGACCGGGAAGTACTGTTTGATGACACAATTATCATAAAATCTCAGTGATATCAGCGATGATGACGACGATGACGGTGGATTTCAGCTATGAGATGGGATGAAAGGGATAGGAGAGCTTGAAGACTCCGACTAGCAGCTCAAGATAAGAGCACAGTCTGGTATATATACAGTCACGAAGCTTAATACTTACTAAATATGCAAACATAGACAGTTGAAATATGCATCCATAGATGGTTGCTCACCACCAGGATCGCTACTATCGCCTCATCAGAGACTCTTTTCCTAAGACCATAAATGTATTGTACTTTCGATATCGTGTTCTTTTGAAAAAATTAACACCATCCTTCCACTATTGAAATATGAACTACATAAGGTTTATACAGGGACATAATTTATTTTTTTACTAACATTTTTATTAACCTGTCTATACCTTTAGGAGAACCGGAAACACCGCTTGCTCCCCCTCCAAGACTGGAGTTCGATGATACTGGCGTAAAACACAAATCACTCTACTAGGTATAGGAAGGAAGAAAAGTAGTTCATCCATTTTTTACGTAAACTAGGAAATATCGCGATTTTGAGTTTGATAATTTTTCATTAGGTTTTCTTTAATCAAAGTACAGTACTGTATTAAGAATAGTGTTTTTACTCACGAAGTGAGTTATCATACGAACGTATTCATTATGCAGTGTATATTATACCTGTCTACAGCACATTAGCGTACAATATAGAGAAAGAAGTTAAATTGAAAAATAATCATAATATGAATATTTAAACACAATTTTGAAAATGGTGGCGAAAAAGTTCATTTCGATACAGGCTTCAGTTCTTTTGTGCATATTATCGCACTATAGACTATTGCATATAATTCCAATTGCCAGTTTCGTCCTTCGTACTAGTAACTCATGTTAAATAATTCTGT
>JAJSOF020000036.1:28427557-28455439 GCA_025594305.2 Periplaneta americana
GTACGGCTTACAATAGTAAAATTTTGGAAATATTCTACATTTTCCCTCCATTATTGTATCTTGTGCAATAATGAAAATTAATATGTGTAAAACACTGTCCTGCTATATGAAAAAAAAATATTTTGAGATTTAAAAAAATTATTTACATTTTTTTTGTTTTCAAAATTCAGTTTAATGTGCAGCGATGAAGCGTTTCCACGTAACTCAAAAACTATCCATCATTCTGCGATGAAATTTTTTTGTGTGTATTTATGCATGTCATATCTACAATATGATGCAAGTTCACTCCTCTGCCTCTGATAGATTGTCGATAAAAAAATAAATTCATTAACAAAAATGGTCAAATATTAGTAATTTCTTCTAACACAAAAAAATATTATTTATTAAGGAATGTAGTTTAAAGAGCGTGATATTGTAAACGTGTGTTTCAGCAATAAAATAAAGAGAGAAACATGAAGTTAAGAAGTTTGTTAGTTATGAGGGAAACGCTTCACCACTGCACAGTGAACTACCACCATTACGAATTTTGAAAAAATAAATAAATATATTTATTTTTAATCTTAAAAATTTTTTTCATATAGAAGGAGGACAGTGTTTTACACGTACCAATTTTCATTACTGTACAAGATACAGTAATGGAGGGGAAAAAAGTTGAATATTTCCAAACGTTTTACTGCTGTAAGCTGTACCTAACCCCTTAAAGTCTTTAATGCTCGACCATGCCGAAATGTAGTAATTATACACCTGGTAGCAGTCCTTTAATGCATGTCATTAAAGTACGGTACACCTATTCATTAAAGTTCAGGTTGTCGATTATTCTCGGATATGCAATCGAAAGACAACGAGGGAAACATCACGGAGGCTGGAAATCCTATACTGTCGCAGAAGGTTATGTTCTGTTACTATAATAATTAGCGTTAATTGTAAATAATATTCAAATAAATTCAATGTGTCATCTCGTTTTTCAATGTCTAATTTAATTTCAATGTTATATCAAGGTTAATATTTAGTTTACTCTGTAGGTTATAGGCTATCAAGGTCAATGTGGAGATCTGTTCCTCGGAAAAAATCAATGCTTTCGCGTCTGCGCACAGCTCACAATTTACGAGGTATTGCACAAGGTCAGTTCCGCTCTTCAGTTAGATACAAATAAAATGAATACTTCTGAATAATTTCAGGTTAGAAATATGGTCGAGCATAAAAAGTCGTATGAAACTCGATTATTTGGGAATTAAGACGCTCGTAAGAAAATTATGAAACTCGCTTGCGCTCGTTTCATAAGCAAACATACTTGCGTCTTAATTACTATCATTATAGGCTCGTTGCATAATGTACTATTACCTACTTACTCATGACATCCGACCTTCAACACAGTTATAGACTTCCACCTACTTAGTCATGATGCAATGCCTTCTCCCCGGTTAGAGTCTCACCCACTCCTCAATCATGACATCCTACTGTAAATAATCTTCTGCAGCTACACCTTACCTTCTGGTACATAGTGGCCCAATACTTCTTCCAACGTGTTGGATGACTAATAATGAAGAACAAATATAACAGAAAACTAGAAAAGACATTCGTGAGATTCACTACAGTCGTCTGGTCGAGTTGTAATGATGGAGATATTTCACTCTTCGCTTGACAAGGAGAAGACGAGTGGGTGATAAAAGCGACTTCGCCAGTAGTGTTCGTGTTCTTTCAACGCTGCCTCGATTCCATTTCTTGCGAGCACGCCATGCAATCATCAAGGAGGCGTTACCGTCCACGATTGTTAGTGTCATTGTTGTTTTTCAGTTCCGACGCTTGATGGAAACAGTATCCATTACTTTAACCCGAGTCTAAAAGTATATTGGCCATGTCATCGCTGTTAGTAATTTCAATTTCTTAAAACAGGGGTTTGTAACTTAACATTTGTTCACAGGAGTTGAAATGAAACTAGTATCGGACTATAGTTCGTGTTCTTGACATTTTCTCAATTTCATATATACAGGGACATCATTTTATTACTAACATTTCTAATATTAACCTGGCTATACCTTTGGATCAACGATTAAGAACCGGAAACACCGTTTGCTACCCCCTTCCACGACTGGAGTTCGATGATACAGGCGTAAATACAAACAAATCACTTTACTAGGTATAGGAGGGAAGAAAAATAGTTCATCCATTTACGTAAACTAGGAAATATCGCGATTTTGAGTTTGATAATTTTCATTGGGCTTTTGTTTAATCAAAATACAATACAGTATTAACAGTAAGTGTTTTTACTCACGAACTGAGCTTTCCATGCGACGAAGTCATTATACAGTGTATATTATACTGTCTACTGCACATTAGCGTACACTGTACAGAATGAAGTTAAATATTGAAAAATAATCATAATATGAATATTTAAACACATTTTTGAAAAAAATGGTGGCCGTTCATTTCGATACAGGCTTCAGTTATAATGTGCATATTATCGCACTATAGACTATTGTACGTAATTCCAATTACCAGGTTCGTACTTCGTATCAGTAACTCATGTTGAAATAATACTGTATCTACTCTATAAAAAGAGACCTTACGTACTGTAAATTCAATCTTCACTACTACCCTATCCGAAAAGATAAAATTACTCAGACATGCTATCTACTGTCCGTCCAAGTAGTTACGTCGCAGCGTCGTAAAAGGGATGATATCAGGTGACAGTTAATTACTTAACGAGGCCCTTTTATTTAAGTTCTCTTAAACAATTGTATGGGTATAATATTATGTAGACGTCCAATTCCTAACAGAAATTAATGTTCTCAGAAAAGAGCTAAGATGGCCCAGCCACTAGTATTTACAGAGAGGCGAATAGAAGCAGGTCGGGGAAACCGGGGTGCGACGTAGGCAAATGGAAAATGATGCAATATTGAAAGCTCTTTCGTCACTGGAAAACGCGAACATATTTTTGGATCGTATTGTTTACTATGACCGTAAGGCTACTATGACTGTAAAAGCGGTCTTGGATCTGTGTGAGGGCGGTTGAACTTCATTAGTAGAAGGGTGGGGGTGAAGTACATTCAAAAACTCAGGTACAATAAAAATTGAAGTAAAAATAAAATGATGCCCCTGTAGTACATTATCGTTTTAATTCTGAACTTCACATTAATAGTAATAGACTCATCTCCATGTACCGAGATTTCTATATACAGGGTGAATAGTTAATCCTTTATCTGTATAATGTTCTTTTACCCTTAACACTAAAGAATAGTGGTATTTTACAAACACCTTCAAATTAGTGTAACTCTGAAAATACTGAGATTAGGACAAATGTTTATATGACATATTTTGCTCAGAATGTTTTTGGAAATAAGCTGCGTAAGTGGCGGAAAATCCTCGTGAATCACTCTGTATATTTAGATGAGTTAATCTGAAGCTCATATTTCTATTTTTAGAATTGTTTTAAACACTTGAGAGGCTCTCACGACTTGGATCTCAGCATTACGTCAGATCCTCAGCCAATGTATTATATTATACAGGGTGTTTCCGAGGTGGTATTATAAACTTTCAAGGATGATGGCGAAGGGCACGTGTATCAATTTGAGATAAGGAACCTGGTCCGTAAATGACAGAGTCGAAAGTTACAAGCAAAAATAGTTGTGTGGAAATTAAATAATTTTATTCCTCTGTACACCTTATTTGTCTGTATTTATCTGTCTATCTTACACATAATGTATTCATCTGACGTTGTTTACGTTGTCTACTTACAGTATTCCATTCAGTGCGCTCTGAGGGATAGGAAACTACACTAAAGCAATGCAGATAGCG
The DNA here is from genome assembly GCA_025594305.2 of Periplaneta americana. Classification (NCBI taxonomy): domain Eukaryota; kingdom Metazoa; phylum Arthropoda; class Insecta; order Blattodea; family Blattidae; genus Periplaneta; species Periplaneta americana. Next base: position 28,431,353 of record JAJSOF020000036.1, read on the forward strand.
TAATGTGTAACGGACATGGTCGGTCCTGATATGCACGTCTGTAGACAGCAGTGTATGTGTACAAGTTGCAATGTCCAGTCAATCAGTCCTAGTGAAATGGAGGAGTGCACGAGAGCGGAATAAGCAGACCTGATTTTCGAATACGGATGAGCCAATGGGAACAGTAGACAAGCTCACATATTGTATAGGTACAAGTACCCACGTAGGAGACATCCGGCCCATACCATCTTTCCACGACTGTTCCAAAGGTTAAGGAAAGGAGGGCACGTGTTATAAATTACAATTCCATTTCCACACAACTATTTTTGCTTATAACTTTCGACTCAGTCATTTCCGGACCATGGTTCCTTATCTCAAATTGATACATGTGCCCTTCACCGTCGTCCCTGAAAGTTTGTAACACCACCTCGGAAACAACTTGTATATCACTTTGATATAGAACATTTTCAGGTCGACCTGGTTGGCGAGTTGTTATAGCGCTGGCCTTCTATTCCCAAGGTTGCGGGTTCGATCCCGGGCCAGGTCAGTGGCATTTAAGTGTGCTTAAATGTGACAGGCTCATGTCAGTAGATTTACTGGCATGTAAAAGAACTCCTGCGGGACAAAATTCCGGCACATCCGGCGACGCTGATATAACCTCTGCAGTTGCGAGCGTCGTTAAATAAAACATAACATATAGGACATTTTCAGTTTGTCAATGAAGAATGATTAATTTGTTTAACACCTCGAATTTTAACAAGAATTTTTGACCTGGACATTCAGGTGATAATATTTCTATGACCACATTAGCTACAGATCTTCCAGTAGCATCTGTGGTTTCATCTATCGAAACTCAAATATTATTATCCACCACAGAACTTCTTGATGTTGTTTATAGTATCATCATTACACGGAGACAAATAATATTTGCGTAAAGTAGACTCACGAGGAATTTTCATAGCTCTATATTTCTCCAGAAATGTTTTAAAAACAGTATTTTTCAGCTGAGTAAAGGGATGTTTGCGCTTAGCATGATTTCACATAAATCCCTGTAAAATTCGGTCTGGCTACATGAGTTCGTGGTTCGTGATGTGAATATATCCTCAGTCCCCTCATTACTATGAAGCAACGTAATAATTTGTGAAAGTGTTTTATATTTACAGTGTCTTTCAATAAAAGTTCTTCTCTCTTCTGTGATTTTCAATGTGGCATACTTTATAAAATATATGCCTCTTACATTAAAATACTCACGTCCGTATTCATTTACGTGTAACACACTGTTCTTGGTATTTGTTTTCGGCATGTTTCGTCAGCTGACAACGGCCGGACTTCGTAACTTCAGAACAGGTTTTACATGATGCACCGACTGATCGCCTGCTTATAGATTGAATGGCTGGCATTGCTTGGCGGAGGAGGTCGCAGTGAAACTGTGTGCACGTAACTCGTTTCCAGTCAGAGTGCAACGAAAGCGCAACCATGTCCGAAGTCTGGTGATGTGATTAGTGAAGAAAATACTCAGTTATGTAAAGCCTGGGGTGAGACTGTTGATGGGAATAACAAGGTAGGTTTTAGATTTGTATAATGTATTTTAATCAGAAGGGTACTATTATTAATTAAGTGGGAGACAAAGTAAAACAAAATCTGATCATATTACGCTGCTACAGTGTCTATCATTCTTATTCGTACATATCTAATTTAGACGAATAATACAGCATTTTGTGCAAAATTATTATACTTATACACTAATACAGGGACATAATTTTATTTTTACTAACATTTCTGATATTAACCTGGCTATACCTTTGGATCAACGGTTGCTACCCCCTTCCACGACTGGAGTTCGATGGCGTAATATACAAACAAATCAATTTACTAGGTATAGGAAGGAAGAAAAGTAGTTCATCCATTTACGTAAACTAGGGAATATCACGCTTTTGAGTTTGATAATTTTCATTAGGTTTTTGTTTAATCAGAATACAGTACGTTATTAACAGTCAGTGTTTTTACTCACGAACTGAGCTGTCCATGTGGACGTATTCATTATGCAGTGTATATTATACTGTCTATAGCACATTAGCGTATACTATAGAGAATGAATTAAATTTAAAAATAATCATAATATGGATATTTAAACACATTTTTCAAAATGGTGGCGGTTCATTTCGATACAGGCTTCAGTTCTAATGTGTGTAATTCCAATTACCAGTTTCGTCCTTCGTACTAGTAACTCATGTTGAAATAATTCTGTACCTACTCTATAAAAGAGTACCTTACGTACTGTAAATTCAATCTTCACTTCTGCTCGATCCGAAAAGATAAAATTACTGAGACATGCTATCTACTGTCCGTCCAAGTGGTTATGTCGCAGGATCGTAGAAAGGAGGGAAATCACGTGACAGTTAATTACTTAACGAGGCCCTTTTATTTAAGTTATTTTAAACAGTTGTATGGGCATAATATTACGTTGATGTCCAATTCCTAACAGAAATTAATGTTCTCAGAAAAGAGCTAAGACAGCCCAGCCACTAGCCGTTACAGAGAGGCGAATAGAAGCAGGTGGGGAAAACCGGAATGCGACGTAGGCAAATGGACGACAGTACCTGTGCGAAAATGATGCAATATTGAAAGCTCTTTCGTCATTGGAAAACGCGAACATATTTTTGGAACGTACTGTGACGGTAAGGCTACTATGACTGTATATGCGGTCTTGGATCTGTGTGGAGGACGGTTGAACTTCATTAGTAGAAGGGGTGGGAGTGAAGTGCGTTAAAAAACTCAGGTATAATAAAAATTGAAGAAAAAAATAAAATGATGTCCCTGTACTAGTGTACTATGCTTTAAAACCATTTCTTAGAACTTTAATTTAAAACTTGTTTTTATTTTAATTTGAAAATAACAGAAATATTAATGAATGTCATTTATATTCGTACACTTGAGCAATGTTGACATATTCGGGAGTCCGTGCCTGAATGGTAACAGCGAGTGCAACGTAAACAGTGCATTACTCCGTGCTCTAAGATTTGTTTTGCTTCAGCAGTCAGTTCTGTTCAAAATGGGCAAGTCGAAGGAACTCAGTGCCGAACTAAAAGGGACGAAAGTTAAGACTGGCTCTTTAAGGTTATTCTTTAAGGAAAATAGGCAATAGGCCTATAGTAAATAAAAGCCTCTCCACGATACAATACATGGTTAATACTTTCAAATACTGTGGATCTACTGCAAATCAGAAGAGAAAACCAAAAGAAAAATACTTAATGAGAGGGAAGTACGTTTTATCATAAGACAGATAAAATCAAATCCACGGTTAAGTGTGACGAAACTACGTCCTCACATGAGAAAAACCAGAAGGAAGACTGTTAGTGAATCAACGGTGCGGCGTGTCCTATGGATTTCATGGTAGAAGGATAAGAAAGAAGTCCTTCGTAAGTAGGAAAAATTGAGTTTTAAGATTTAAATTTGCTGAAGCTCGTGTAAATAAGGGGCAAGAATTTTGGGACAGTGTTATTTGGTCGGATGAGACCAAGATTAATCTTTTCAGATCCGATGGTGCCCATAGAACAGCCGTGGCGAGAACGTGACTCGCGAGACATTTTGGCTCATAGTGATAGGTCTGCATTTCGCTTCCTTCTAACCTCCGCCAACCCCCACCCTCTCACTCACTGGAGTCAAACTCCGTTCCATTTGTATTTGTCTCTGACCTGCGAGTGGCATATGTCTCTCTCGAAACCATTTACGAAAGTTGCAAGTAGGATGGGTGGACGCATTTTTTTGCTGTCAATATGATGAGAATATTAAATGTATGATTTGTTCACAAGTATTACGAGGAAAACGGTTGTATAACATAAAACGGCACTATACTACATGTTACTGATGAAACATTAAAAGGTTAAGTGTTATTGTTGTTATCATCATCATGATCATCATGATCATCATCATCATCATCATCTCTGTGCGTCGACCCTTTTTCAGCAGATGTACGAATAATGCTGTTACCTCTTCAATTTGAACTCACTGATTTACTATATGATGTCAAATGAAAGCTAGATGTAAGGACTTGACAGATGTTGAACTTTCAAAAATCTTTGCCAAAAAAAAAATATTCGAAGATTCGTTTTTTTTCGCTTGCTCTGTTGAAGCCATATTCGCTATAACTTACGTTTGTGAAGAATTATTTTCAACAATTAAAATAGTAAAAACCAAATTTAGATCACGACTGACAGACAAATACCTTCGTGATTAACTACGACTGTCAGTAAGTGACATAATTCCTGATTTTGAAACTCTGTCGCAGAGACATTCTGAAGACCGAGCGATTTGAAGCGAGTTTCAACTTATATGTTAGAGAAGTTGCCTATTATTTAAGGCGTTCTTCAATCTGAACTTGAGAACGTGTACGGTATAACTTGAACGTCGTAGCAACAGATGGCGGTCTGTACAGTCTGTGTGCTACCATAACCTCTTTCGAACTGTGTTTTGCGCCGGCAAGTCGTACGCAGGGTATTTGTTATCATCGGTTGCGTACGGTAACATTCCACAACACAAATCAAATTCTCCGTGTCCATGTTGACCGTCGAAGTTAATGTCAATAAATACGTAAGTAATTGTCTTAACCCTCTCCCCATATCCCGACAGTACGTATTTCCAAACGGTTCACATTCCTGCCACTACCGGCGTTACCGTACGTATCGGCACGTACTCTTCAGAATGAACGCCGTACTTGCTAGCCAACTTCTCTGCCTCTTAGATTATACACCTGAGCTGCGGAAGTGTAGGAAGATTGAATTCTCTAGGCTCATCAGCTAGCCACATGACGGCATACAGCGAGCCAAGACACATTTTGAACTGAACACCCAGTAGAATAATGTGAAACCAATATTAACATGGTATTTGTTGGTACCTACTGATAAATCTATTTCTGAATCATAAGAGAACATGATAGAAAACGACTGATGATATATTCGTAGGTCATAAGGATCAAAATCGGGCTAATCCAGCTAGTAAGTATTATCATCAATAAGAGACATAGGCATAATCAGAATAGTATACCTGATTCTGTCCTTAGTGTTCCCATGGACGGAAGTAGTATAAAGAAAGACTAAATATTGTACTGTTGTGGGGAGGGGAAGACGGGCATGAAAATAATAACACCAACACAAACGTAGGCTTTTCTATAGCACGCGGCACTGAAACTTTCAGCTTCAATTTTTCTAAGTTTTCCGGTGCGGGAATCTGTGACAGGTACAGGTTAGATTAGTTTATTTATACTTCACGTGCATCTTGTATACAGAGCTTTCATTTCAAAACTTCCCAGCCTAAATAAATAATTATTTAAATCGAATTCATTTTAAATAAAAACACGTCAATTTAGATATTGAGGGGAAAGTCTGAAACCAGGCTTAATTGTATTTTAGATTTCACCCCCGCCCCAGCTACCCTACTTTGAAATTTTAAGTTGTACCTCTATATTTTTATATTTAAATAGGAAAGAACATTCAATTGAATCGGTCGGTGCTAAAAGGAACTAAGTCAAAATATGCAGTTTTGGGTTATGCAACAATTTGAACAACAGATGTCATGCGCATCGATTGGCGGAAGAAGGAACTAAGACTTTTAAATATTCTTTTGTCTTCTGTAACATAAAAATATATATGTACATTTGTGTTATTAGTGGAATGTTCTTTGCTTTTCCTGATAAGTTATGAAAAGCGACTTAGTTCCTTTCAGCTCCGACTGATTCAATTGTTTATACACTCATTAATTATTTGTTTTCGCATCTTTTGTTTTCTATCGTCGTCTGGTAACCTGTATTTTTTGTTATTATCAGTTGATTGTAGGATGAAAACACAGCTTAGTTTGTGTAATTTCCTCAATTGAATCAATAAGGAAGATTTATGTTCTCTCTTGAAGGGTAGGCCTATACACAATTTTAAATAATTTAATACACAGACACAACTATTACATGAAATGCTCAATAAGTTTTTGTAGCTTTATTCTCTTCAGCTCTAATCAACAATAACAACAATCCAGATTGCCAGGCGACGATAGAAAACAAAAGATGTGAAAACAAATGAATGAGGTGTATAAACAATTGAATACTCTTTCCTATTTAAATATAAAAATATAGGGTGTCGTTTGAAATTTCAAAGTGGGAGTGGCTGGGGATGGGGGTGAAATATAAAATATAATTAAACTTTGTTTCAGACTTCCCCTTCAATACCTAAATTTACGTGTCTTTTTTTCGTTTTGTTTAAATTGAATCCAATTTAAATAATAAGTTATTTAGACTAGCAAACGCCGGATAAGAGAACAATTGAAAGTAGTGTCTTAGAACTAACGTCCACACCTGTGGAGTAACGGTCAACGCGTCTGGCCGCGAAACCAGGTGGCCCGGGTTCGAATCCCGGTCGGGGCAAGTAACCTGGTTGAGGTTTTTCCGGGGTTTTCCCTCAACCCAATACGAGCAAATGCTGGGTAACTTTCGGTGCTGGACCCCGGACTCATTTTCAGCGGCATTATCACCATCATTTCATTCAGACGCTAAATAACCTAGATGTTGATAATAATAATAATAATAATAATAATAATAATAATAATAATAATAATAATAATAATAACAATAATAGAACTAGACGCGTTCGATGAAAGTGTAGCGCGTAGGATTGTGTCGATAGTGAAGGAATGGGTTGCCTCCAGAAACATAAATTGTAAATTAGATTCAGTAAAAGAATTATGTGACCAGAAATTTAACTGTATGGCTCAACTCGATTGGCGTCCTCTTTGTGAAAAAGTTAACAAAAAAATAGAACAAGATTATATGGACCGGGAAGTACTGTTTGATGACACAATTATCATAAATCTCGGTGATATCAGCGATGATGACGACGATGACGGTGATTTCAGCTATGAGATGGGATGAAAGGGATAGGAGAGCTTGAAGACTCCGACTAGCAGCTCAAGATAAGAGCACAGTCTAGTATATACAGTCACGAAGCTTAATACTTACTAAATATGCAAACATAGACAGTTGAAATATGCATCCATAGATGGTTGCTCACCACCAGGATCGCTACTATCGCCTCATCAGAGACTCTTTCCCTAGCAGACCATAAATGTATTGTACTTTCGATATCGTGTTCTTTTGAAAAAATTAACACCATCCTTCCACTATTGAAATATGAACTACATAAGGTTTATACAGGGACATAATTTTATTTTTACTAACATTTTTAATATTAACCTGTCTATACCTTTAGAGAACCGGAAACACCGCTTGCTCCCCCCTCCAAGACTGGAGTTCGATGATACTGGCGTAAAACACAAATCACTCTACTAGGTATAGGAAGGAAGAAAAGTAGTTCATCCATTTACGTAAACTAGGAAATATCGCGATTTTGAGTTTGATAATTTTCATTAGGTTTTTCTTTAATCAAAGTACAGTACTGTATTAAGAATAAGTGTTTTTACTCACGAAGTGAGTTATCCATGCGAACGTATTCATTATGCAGTGTATATTATACTGTCTACAGCACATTAGCGTACAATATAGAGAAAGAAGTTAAATTGAAAAATAATCATAATATGAATATTTAAACACAATTTTGAAAATGGTGGCCGTTCATTTCGATACAGGCTTCAGTTCTTTTGTGCATATTATCGCACTATAGACTATTGCATATAATTCCAATTGCCAGTTTCGTCCTTCGTACTAGTAACTCATGTTGAAATAATTCTGTACCTACTCTACGTACTGTAAATTCAATCTTCACTTCTGTCCGACCCGAAAATATAAAATTACTCAGACATGCTATCTACTGTCCGTCCAAGTGGTTATGCCGCAGGATTGTAGAAAGGGAGGAAATCACGTGACAGTTAATTACTTAACGAGGCCCTTTTATTTAAGTTAAATTAAACAGCTGTATAATATTACGTAAACTTCCAATTCCTAAGAGAAATTAATGTTTTCAGAAAAGAGCTAAGACAGCCCAGCTATTACAGAGGGGCGAGCAGAAGCAGGTGGGGGAAATCGAGATGCGACGTAGGCAAACGGACAGTACCTGTGCGAAAATATGATTCAATATTGAAAGCTCTTTCGTCACTGGAAAACGCGAACATATTTCTGGAACGTACTATACTCAGTAACTCAGTACTGCTTACTATCTGCTGTCTTGGCTCTGTGTGGAGTTGGAACTTCCTTAGTAGAAGGGGTGGGAGTGAAGTACATTCAAAAACTCAGGTACAATAAAAATTGAAGTAAAAATAAAATGATGTCCCTGTATATTATTTTCATAAAATATATATTACATTCCACAAACTCATCTTCCTGAATATTTGGGAAGAAGGATAACTCCAACCCATTTTTCTTACAATTTATAGTACTACAAACGTCTCCTTGTCCCATATTACTATTTAAATTATTGTATATTAGCCATTTACAGTTAATACAACCGATAACGAACATTTCACAGTTTACATAGCTTTTCACAAAAATGGGCACAGTCAATGCTTTTTCGATCTAGACCAGGCCGCAATATTTCTTCGGGTTCTCTATTTCGGTATATGGAGCTCAGTGAAATATTATATTATAACTTTATTGCTTATCATTGCTAAACTTTATTTAGTGTAATGTGTCCATAAGTTCGGTTTACTTCTTGTTGCATAATTTGTTGCAGAAATAATTACAAAAATGAGTAATTTTTATGTGAAGAGAATTTTACATGTTAACATAATCTGTTCGCGTCAACGTTTCAAGTTTAGAATGGAAGCTCTTTTGAGGTTTAATAAAAAAGAATTTATATTGTGATTTCAATTTAGCACATCACCTTCCTGAATTTTAGACAAAACATTTACCATACCACTCCTATGAAATTACGGTAGTGTACGTACAATTGTGTTACTTCGTCTCTTATGTAGTCGATAAATACAATACTTCATTACTCGATTTTAGTATTAAAATACAGACAAATTGAATGTCCGGGATATCATACATGACATTATGCTTAATTATAATGTATGATTGCGAATTTAGGAATATAAGTTAAATATAGTAAACATAACCTATGATTTTCATATGAATGGCAAGGTATTGGAGATCACTACATTTAGACAGAAAGGGGCAACTGGTACAGTAAATATAACCTATAATTTCAACATATCTAAATATCCGCGGGATACAATTGAAAATTATTGAATCGTGCATAAATGAATGTACAAGAATTTCGCAATATTTAATCGAAATAAAGGCAGGTATTACACATACGAACAACGTAATTTTCACACCATAAATAATATTACATCTTAACTCGCAAGTGAATTATGTCTGAAGTGTCTCATAATCATTGTTTTAAATTTTATTAATGGAATTACACTACATTTTAGAGAAACATATGTTACTGTTTATGCATTCCAACTAAATTCTATGGTTGAAACGCCGCCCTTCTGATCGGGTTAAGCGAGTTACATGGTCTGCCTTACGGCCTGTATTAGATCACGATGGCTGTGGCACAGTCTATTGTTCCTAGTACTCACAGCGCTCCAAGCGGCTAGCAACTATCGCGAGATTTGCAAAAAATCATCCCAAGCTTCGTGACTATATATAGTAGACTGTGATAAGAGGTCAATGTTTTCAGTTAGATGATTAGAGCGTTTTTGTTTTTGTTTGCACTCTGCCCCCTACCCCGCTTCTCCCCAGTGACGTCAGCCAGGCTTTCAGATCTTTTGCGCCAGCTGTACAATTAACTATCTCATAACGAAATAAGAGTAAATCTCAATCATGCACCTGCATGAAAATAAAATAAAGTGACCGATGCCAATGTTGGGACGTTCAGCGACGTAACATGAATTCTCTTTTATTTTAGGACGGAATAAAATTGTTCCACTAGAATGCTGTAATTGTGTTGCAAGCCCTCACGTCAGACACAAGCCATCTACCCACACTTGTTTCTTTGTTGTAAAGAGTGCCCTGGATTATTGCTGGGACGTACCAGGATGTGTCGGGCGACCTACTAATTAAAACGATTATTAAACTGTAGAAAAAAACACGCTTTGATCTCGAGTGACACAATAGCAGTTGCTGCGGTTTTTATCTGTCCTACACCTGAGTATAAAAAGTCCTTTAGTTGGCTCTTGCGCATTTTGAATGTAAAAAAAAAAATATTTTATAGGCCCACATTACCTGTGGTCTTCAGATAACTCTCTGAAAATGCCAAAACAGAACTTCATGTTACTGTATACAGACTTCCAAACGATCTTTCCCTTATTCATCTTTAGGACGATGAAAATTATCGTAATATTTCATGTCAGTTGAATTAACCATTCATTCCCACCTATAGAATTTAAACAAGTACAGGGTTGTTTCCGATCTCTGATAACGAATTTGAATGACGTCATGTGCGTCAGGAGTCACACGACAGCTGAACTGTGGCGCGATATGACAGACCAGAAGTGAGTGATTTCGTAATCAGAGTGCACGGCGACTCACAGCAGAAATTCCCAAGAAAATCGATCCTTTTTTGGAGGAGTACATTACGACCCTTTCCAATGCCAAGCACAGTTAGGTCAAAATAAAGGAAGGCTGCAATAAACGAGGTTTCATTATTTCCAAGAAAGGCATCTTCTGTGTACTTAATAAGATTGGTAAACCTCGAATGGAATTAATTTGTATCCCCGACTTGTGACGGGGGTGGATTTGCTTGCTTTTTCCATTCTGGAATTATCCCCATCCGAGCTTTGCCAGTCTTATTAGCAGGCTTCGAAACTTTGGACCCGATACAATAAGTTTACTGTGCTTGTACTATAGGTTGTTGACTCGCTGCAGGTAGTGAAAGGTAGAGATGTGTTGAGGTAACAACGTTGCTATTTAGAGTAGAGTACGGTAGTATGGAGAAACACACACATATGGACATTCTGAAAGGAAATATACAGGGACATCACTTTATTTTTACCAACATTTTTAACATTAACCTGGCTATACTCGGAAACACTGTTACCCCCCTTCCATTACAGGAGTTTGGAGTTGCTAGTGCAATATGTAAACAAATCATTTTACTAGCTATAGGAGGAGAGAAAAGTAGTGTATCCATATATGTTACAGGGAAATACAGTATTACGATTTTCAGTTTGGTCATTACTTTTACAGTATTTTATCAAAAACAGTAGAATAGTATCATTTTTTTTTCACAAACTCAACTCTTCAGGTGGTTATATACATTATGTAATGTCTACTTTATTCAGCATATTACTAACCTAATTTATTCAAGGAAAATTTTGTGAGCACTTCCGTAAGAAACCCCAATTTCTGCAGCTGACGTCTTGACCGACTTATTAGGACCTCGCTGCATCCTTTCTCTAGCATCTTCTACAGCATCTTCTGTCACCTTTGTTGGCCATCTTACACTTTTCTTCCTTTCTGTACACTCTGTTGCTCTAAATTTATCTACCAGATTAATGACATTTCTACTAAAATATTCCGTAATGATATAATCAGGAAATTGTGGAAAAAACAAATTGTTGTTCACATTCGGTTATAGTGTAATTCCAGTTTCCATCATCGTCCTTCATACCTACAAACAGTAAAACAAAACTCTTCTTTAAATAATGCTGTTAAGTACCGTAGGGTACAGTACTTTCAGTAACTCTAATCTTCACTTGTGTTCAGTCCACACAGATAAATTCAGTTATGCTACACACCATACCTGTGTGAAAATAAACTTCAATAATATAAGCTTTTTCTTCTTTAGAAAATGCAACATATTTCTGAAACACACTGTACTCTGTACTGATTATTTCACTGCTAGCAACAGCGGCCGTAAGTTTGTGTGACTGGCGTTAGCAAGGACATTAATGAAAGGGGTGGGAGTCAAGTACATTTAGAAACGCAGGTACAATAAAAATTGAAGTAAAAATAAAATGATGTCCCTGTACATTAGCCTACACAATGACAATGTCAAGAGAATATGAAAAGCATTCATTCTCCTGTCCTCTATAAGCATTTGTGATTAATTATACACAGTGTTAATGGTGAAAATAAACATGTATGAATTTTAATATCTTCGTCTATCCTATTGGTCATATTTAGAATTTACAGTTACAGTACCGAATTGTAATGTACTACAAGATACATTCTCAGTGTATCAAACGTAAATCTTTTTCGGTTATCTGCCAAAGTTTGTACTGTAGAAAGCTGCGCTCTACGTCGCATGATAGGAGCAAAACGAAAAAACCTAACATCATTGCAGTCTCTAAGAGACAGTCCTTTATTCTCGGGTGACTCTAAGTCTACTAATTTGCTGTTTATGTTATATTACACAGTGTTCTATTGTGCCCATTTCTGACACCAATTTTAGTTATACTAATTCTGGCACCAACATTTATTATCCCATTTCTGACACTAGTGTTTTGTCGTGTCACTTGCTACGACAAGGGCGGATGGCTTATCTTTGAGATAATCGCGAGTTATAATCTCTATCAAGATAACACAAACGAATCAGACACTGCGTTATACTTTATAAACTGTACTTGCTTATGGATGGGAGGGATTCCTACTAGAATGTGATCTCAGGCTTTCGAAATAATCACAAGTGTAGAAATTCACTATTACTAAGTTTATTAATAAAATATCACTTTACTACAGATAAACGATTTGGAAAGTATGAAAATTTCTGTTTATTCTGAAGTACCAAGATAACTAGTTAAATGAAAAGTTTAAAGAATGATCTGATGATTTTACTTACAATAGATAGTAGGGCGAACCCTAATGCTGGTCCCAGTTGATGCCATATTCTGGATTTCTTCCTGGACGTCAGGAAGTTACGAGCGCTACTCCATGACCGCTGTCTTGACCAATAACTAATGACCGCGTTTTCGACGTTTCATGTCCTTTTATAAATTCTCGAACCGCGTCCTTTGTGACGTAACAGAGTGACGCTATTTTACCCGCGAATCTTCTAAAAAGACGGCATTTCATTCACTAAACACCACGCTACTGATTGTTAACCATTCTTTCAAATCGGCGTTTCCGGTCGTTACTTAAAACAATACGGATTTAAGGAACTTTCACGACTGAATCTGTTTTCTATTTTTTTTATTTCATTGGTTTATTTTACGACGCTGTATCAACATCTAGGTTATTTAGCGTCTGAATGATATGAAGGTGATAATGCCGGTGAAATGAGTCCGGGGTCCAGCACCGAAAGTTACCCAGCATTTGGTCCTATTAGGTTGAGGGAAAACCCCGGAAAAACCTCAACCAGGTAACTCGCCCCGACCGGGATTCGAACCCGGGCCAACTGGTTTCGCGGCCAGAACGCACTGACCGTTACTCCACAGGCGTGGGCTCTGAATCTGTTTTAGATTTAGATTTACCAGTAATCAATAGAAATTGATGTCTCGCGAGAGACGCTGCATAAAATATGTCACCTGTTACTAAGGCTTGACTTCGTGCTACGAGCAAAATGCAAACGTACGCATTTCTACCTAGTTCAAGGACTGGACTATGACTTTGATGAGTTAGCTAAACTGTGCTCTGTAGTCTGTCGAAACAGGAAGTGAACTCTCGCATTGTGAAGGCATGTTTGAATCTTTTAGTAAGTAAGATTTCATTACTTTCAAATAAAGTGAAAATATATTGCTTATGGTCATAAAAAAAATTTGATTGCTTATCATAATCCCTGGGCACAGCAGTTCCATATCCGCTATATTTACATAAAATTTATTTCTACTTCTGTTTTACACGTTCAATAACATGTGTACTTGGTGTCTCATTAATTCTCTGTGTCATTTTCTCAATGAATTTGAGAGCTTCCGGCATCTCTTGCTCTTACTTTTGTAACAGTGTAATAGTTTCAGACACAGTTTGAAAATAGGTTTGTATGAAAACCAAATTATTCGTCAGAACCTCCAAATCCAGAGCGTTTTCCTTTGCGTATTTGTTGGCATTCATTCTACAGTACCCCACCCACTGTACGCTTTACCACTATACTCAGTACGTCGTTATGCGGATTTCCCACTGATCTACTCTATTGGGTCCGAAGTCTCGAAGCCTGGTTATTAGATAAACACAAGATGCCTTTCTTGGAAATAACGAAACGACGTTTTTTGCAGGCTCCTATGATTTTTTACGTAACTGTACTTGGCATCGGAAAGAGTTGTTATGTACCCCTCCCAAAAAGGCTCGATTTTCTTGGGCATTGCTACTGTGATACACCGTGCACTCTGCTTATGAAATTACTCAATACTGGTCTGTCACCTCTCGCCGCAATTCTGCTGTCGGTGTGATTCCTGACGCACATGACGTCATTCAAATTCGTTATCAGAGATCAGAAACAACCCTCTGTATAACTAATTCAAACTGTGTCGTATGGTTGAAATAAATTTCAAATTGATATATTTGTATATAAACGGTATAATGCATTAAATGTTATTTATACATTTTGATTATGTTGTGTGGACTTCACATCACTAATAAAATATAAACATTCATTACGCAACTAGTTAGGTAATGATGCTTCTGTTAAACAGTTAGTTAGGTAATAGTTATTAGTGGAGAATATTTTGGATGGATTGATTCCTAAAAATGATACTGAGATTTTTGTGATTTTTAAATTTCTTAATTATATTAATTGTTATTATAATCGCATTACTTTGGGTAAGAGACCAAAAATTGTGGCTATATTACATCTTCAGTTACCTAGGATAGTGAATGCATAATTATTTTGCTGGTTAAAATAAAACAAAATAAATAAAACATATCTCACGAAACTGATAAATTTGGCCACTGAATATTATATTGTGACAGCGACGTGAGATTCGAACTCACGACCAGCGTCCCGCAAGAAAGCAGATCGCGCGGTGGAGAAAGGGGAAAGGGCCCACGCGACGAGGGGAGATCGCGCGCGCAGCTGCTTACGGAGGGAAGGGGGAACGGACCTTCCCGACTCTTCGAGAAGTCCGTCGAAGTGGAGATATCCAGATAATTCTCTGCACAGCTGTGGAAATTTCTCGCAACTATGATTTCGCTATAAAAGAAGAAACGCCAGCGAACTCGAGTAGTTTTTCAGTTGATTAGTCAGCCAGTCAGTGAGAAAGCCAGAGCAAGCAAGCCTGTCTTGTGTACCGGAGTTCGACTCGAGTGTGCGTCCGCAACTGTATCAGCATCCGAAGGCCTGAGTTCGAGTGCAGTAGACCGCAGTTGGAGGGACCTGAGTTCGAGTACAGTGAACTGTCTCTGAAGGTCTGTGGTTCGAGATACTGTGAACTCGAGTGACTGAGATAGAAGAACTGTGAACTGAGAACTGATAGTTCTGATTTGTAAATAGTGCTTTGTAAATATTAGTTAAGATTAACAGTTCATTGTTGTTCGTACTAGTCCAAGTAAATTGTCATTGTCGTCAGTGGAGTGCTATAACGAATACTGTGTTGAGTGAAAATCCAATTGTTGACGAGAGCGTTTAAGGCGAATTGTAGAAAGGAATTATAGTTGTGACGAATAAATTACATTGTTGTTACTAATAAAATTCACAATATAAATATTCAATTTGCAAAAAAACATTTTATGCGATAGGCTACAGTAGAACTGACTGTAGGTTTGGATTCAGTACACCTGAAATATCGTATAATATTACATCTAAAAGTTCATGCGATGAACGGAAATAATAAATTTGTTGCTCAGGGTAGTTATCGCAGTTGATAAAGTGTCATGAAAGAGACCGAAAAGGATCACATAGATTGTATTGTATTTTATTGTATTTATTAACATTCCATGGTATTCATACATTGCTTCACAGCTAGAATATGGAACAAGTCAAAAAACTTTATAGTAGGATTAAGTCTTAATTTATAGTCACAGGATAGTTGAAATATATACAGAAGAGGTTTACAATATAGTCTACTAGTAAAACATAAAGTTTTAGTATCAGTTTCATGAAGCGTTGTTGAATGTCTTAAATTCGCCTACAGAATAGAAGACGTGAGAAATTATGTACTTCTGTAATTTGGCCCTAAATAATCTTATGTTTTGAGTTTCATTTTTTATATCGATAGGGAGGCTATTAAAAATTTTTACTGCCATATAACGCACTCCTTTTTGATATCACGATAGATTTGCCGATGGAATATGAAAGTCATCTTTTTTGACGTATATTTATGCCATGAACTGTTGAATTAGTTACAAAGTTTTCACTATTACATACGTGGAAGATTATTAATGAAAAAATATACTGAGAAGCCATGAGCATTATTTGTAGTTTTTTTTTTTTAATAGTCCTACACGATTCCCTAGATTTGGCACCTACTATTATTCTAATTACACTTTTTTGCAGTAGGAATAAACTGTTACTATTTGTGGAATTTTCCCAGAATATTTTTCTAAAAACTCATTACCGAGTGAAAGTATGCAAAGTACAGTATATTGTTTTTAAGATAATTTACTTATGGTCAATTAAAGATAGACTTGCCAACCGTACAGTTTTTTCCGGGACAGTCCCGATTTCGACCATTGCGTCCCGTGTCTCGAAATAATTTGCACATGTATCAAAATGTCCCGATTTCTTGGCATACGAGACATTAGAGCTGATTTTCGTTCCTATTATATTGTTGGATTTAGTCTGGATTGGAAGATTATTCCGCACAGCCTCATACAGACATGCTTACGAAATGGAGAAATGATTATAGTACACATGTTCATGGCAGAAATTTAGTTTTCGTTGATGTCTCAACAGAGCGACGGGTGCAATAATAATAATACAGTAGGGTTTGATCACAGCCTATAGGATACTTACTGAATCACCTATCCTATGTCCTCATCTTATGCACTTTGCCTTTAGTTTGGCGCCATTCAGTATTATGTCCACTTTGTTCCACTTGATGCGTCATTCATTGGTTTTGGCGAAAAAGTCGAAAAAAAAAAGATTTATACGACCACTTCTACGACAGATATAGATATAAACGAGGACAAAAACAAATACTTGTAAAATACCGCGGCATCTCACGTCTGTTAAGATCTGATGGCGCTGGTGATAAATAAATCATGTAGACGGCTCTGTGTTTTCCGAGAAGAGTCGCTGGAATCTTTTGTGTAGGTAGGTAGGTTAGTTGGGGTTATTTCAGAATACGTTAGGTTAGGTTAGGTTAGTTCATATTAGGTTAGTAATTATTACTTCAATAAGATAATAATAATAATAATAATAATAATAATAATGTTTTATTTTCGCTGGCAGAGTTAGGGCCATAAGGCCTTCTCTTCCACTCAACCAGCTTTAATCAATACAATACATATTTAAATTACGAATATTTACACTACACTTAAAAGGTTCTCTAGCAATATTCTTCAGTTACGTTTTAACAACTAATAGACTACATATTAAATTTATTTAAATTTAGATAGGCTAAACCTACAAGGTAAAGTAGTAACTTAATTTATGAGCTAATTTAATTCAAATAATTTCGAGGGAAAAATTGTTCCGGATCCGGGTATCGAACCCGGGACCTTTGGTTTAACTTACCAACGCTCTACCACTGAGCTACTCGGGAACTCTAACCGACACCGATCCAAATTTTCCCTCTATATCCACAGACCTCAAAGTGGACTGACAACCGTCAAGCAACCAACTTCGAGTGCACACTAACTCCGTGTGACTTAAATTGTGGTTTTCTGTTAACGAACAGTGACGTATATTATGCAAATCAAGATTTCAGGTATAACTCCCGGTAAAGTTGATTTGAATAATTTCGAGAAAAATTGTTCGGAGCCGGGTATCAACCCGGGACCTTTGTTTAACGTACCAACGCTCTACCACTGAGCTACTCGGGAACTCTAACCGACACCGATCCAATTTTTTCCCTCTCTAACCACAGACCTCAAAGTGGGCTGACAACCGTCAAGCAACCAACTTCGAGTGCACACTAACTCCGTGTGACTTAAATTGTGGTTTTCTGTTAACGAACAAATCAACTTTACAGGGAGTTATACCTGAAATCTTGATTTGCATAATATACGTCACTGTTCGTTAACAGAAAACCACAATTTAAGTCACACGGAGTTAGTGTGCACTCGAAGTTGGTTGCTTGACGGTTGTCAGCCCACTTTGAGGTCTGTGGATATAGAGGGAAAAATTGATCGGTGTCGGTTAGAGTTCCCGAGTAGCTCAGTGGTAGAGCGTTGGTACGTTAAACCAAAGGTCCCGGTTCGACACCTGGCTCCGGAACAATTTTTTCCTCGAAATTATTCAAATCAACTTTACAGGAGTTATACCTGAAATCTTGATTTGCATAATTTAATTCAATCAATTATAATTAATTTGAGATTTGAGATAGCTAGTAAAATGATGAAAATTAATTTAATATAAGCTTACTAGAACTATGTTACAGGAGAATATATATATATATATATATATATATATATATATATATATATATTATTTATCAAAGCTTCCTCAAATTAGAGGCTGCCATTAGACAAAGCATGCAAAACAATACAAGAACAAATAGAAGATGAGAGCTAAGAGGGTAAGAAAAAAGGCAAACAAATACACAAACAAACAATGGCAGTTTACAAAAGAAAAAAAATTCAAGTAAAGAATCAATGAAAGCTAAGAATGGAAAAGAAAAATGATAATGGTGCGTCAATTTTTTCCATACACTGAATTAGAGTCCATACACGTGGTTCCGTAAAAGTTTGACTGACTCTCATATTATGAGGAGGGCCAGTTCATTCAGAAAAGATTTGTGCAGTCCTAAGGTCTTACAGAATTTATAAGAGAAGTTGGGTATCGTTCCTCTTGCTCCAAATATCAATCCCTTAACACTGATATCGTGAAGTTGATATTTATCTTTATAATACGGGATGGTTGGAACGTAGATTGCTCGTTTCTCCTCATGTACGTCTTCAGGCTGTCCTTTATACGTTTCAAACCTGATGGTGGGTTCGATTATCATACCCTGAGACAGGGATTCGCTAATGGCGATTATGTCAATTCATCTGTTACTGCCATTGTCGGCGGTTCCGTGGACTTTTTCATAGACGGTGTATTTTAGTTTTCTAAGGGCATCGGCCAATTTAGTTCTAATTGCATGGTGCCTATGTATACGCAATGTTTCGCCATAAGGGCAGGATCCCAGGACATGTCCAAGGGTTTCTATCTCACTGAGGCATCGCCTCTAGTGTTTGTCCTGAGACCTACCGGGTATGGCTCTTACAGCGCTTACGTTGGCAGTCATCTTGATAGCCTCCTATAGTTTCTATAATTAGAATATTAATGTAATTGCCATTAGAGTTTTGTAAATCTATTTAAAGAAATTAATGATAATAATAGGAATGGGCAGATGTTAGTTTCATTATATGTAATAAATATTAATCAGCAAAAAATTTGTTAAGTAAGAATTTATGTAATTTTTACCTAAATGAAGTTATTGTCCAACAACCCCTTACATCACTCGGTAGCGAGTTCCAATTTCTAGCAACTGAAACTGTATAAGATGAAGAATATAAGGATGTCTTGTGGTAGGGTATAATGAATGGTTCCTAATTTCCAAAGAGTTAACATTTCTTTTATAAGGGATTTATATTGTTTTTTTAACTTGTTTTGTGGTCATTTTGGGAAGTTATTTTTAATTTTCTACATATGAAATGAGGTGATTCAGCTGAACTGTTGTAAGAGTACTATTGTTGAATATGTGGATTGATTGGTGGAAATAATTGGTGCAATAAAATTGTCAGTAAACTTTGAGTTCCTAATTTTTACTTACGAAAGTTGGCAAGCCTAAGTAAAGACAAATTTCTGTTTTACAACCAGAGTAAAGGCTAATTTTTTAAGAGTACGTTTCGTCCTACATCATTAAGTTGAAATAACATCACGGATGACCGCTTCCGTCCACAAGCAATATGCGAGACCGACAGAGAACTTGCGCGGGCGGAGTTGTTTCTACTGTCCCCTCTGCGTTTCTTTACTCTCCAGGAAATTGTTTGCCTCCGACAGCAGCGTTCTGTTCGTAATCAAATGTCTGTGAAGCTGAGTGTCTCCCGGATGTTACGTCGCATTATAGAAGACACAACGAACTTTGTCTTGAGCTCTGTAATTGATTTCAACAATATTCTCTAGGGACAGGAAAGACGTTCGACTTCTTGGCAACGGCGAAGTGCGGAGAAACAAGTAGAGTCAGAAGTTAGTTAACACAGAAAGTACCAAATTCGTTGAAGCAAGAATGTGTCGCTTCATAAGTTTAAAATGTAAATGTAAATGGAAGTTCACATCATCATTAAAATGAAGATTTTAACTTGTATCTATGTTCCTAATTTATAGTAAAATCCCTCGTAACCGGCACCCAAAGAGATAGTTTCCCTTTTCTTTATTTTCTGTGATCTTGAGAATAAATCTTGGTAGAGGACGCTGAATATAATACCCCTTTCCCTTATCTGTTATCTGGAAAATAGCTCTTGCAAAAGGACCCAGCAGATGGTTTCTCTTTTCTTAATTTTTTGTTATTTCGAAAGCAGCTCTTGGAAGAGGACCCAGCAGATAGTTTCCCTTTTCTTAATTTTTTTGTTATGTGGAGAGTAGCTCTTGGTATAGGACCTACCAGATAGTTTCCCTTTTCTTAATTTTTTGTCATTTGGAAAGTAGCTCTTGGAAGAGGATCCACTTTCCCTTTTCTTAATTTTTTGTTATCTGGAGATTAGCTCTTGGAAGAGGACCCAGCAGATAGTTTCCCTTTTCTTAATTTTTTTGTTATGTGAAGAGTAGCTCTTGGTAGAGGACCAACCAGATAGTTTCCCTTTTCTTAATTTCTTGTCATTTGGAAAGTAGCTCTTGGAAGAGGATCCAGTTTCCCTTTTCTTAATTTTTTGTTATCTGGAGATTAGCTCTTGGAAGAGGACCCAGCAGATAGTTTCCCTTTTCTTAATTTTTTTGTTATGTGGAGAGTAGCTCTTGGTAGAGGACCTACCAGATAGTTTCCCTTTTCTTAATTTTTTGTCATTTGGAAAGTAGCTCTTGGAAGAGGATCCATTTTCCCTTTTCTTAATTTTTTGTTATCTGGAGATTAGCTCTTGGAAGAGGACCCAGCAGATAGTTCCCCTTTTCTTAATTTTTTGTTATTTGGAAAGTAACTCTTGGAAAAGGACACAACATATAGTTTCCCTTTTCTTAATTTGTTATTATCTGGAGATTAGCTCTTGGAAGAGGACCCAGCAGATAGTTTCCCTTTTCTTAATTTTTTGTTATTTGGAAAGTAGCTCTTGGAAAAGGACCCAGCATGTAATTTACCTTTTCTTAATTTTTTATTATCTGGAGATTAGATCTTGGAAGAGGACCGAGCAGATAGTTTCCCTTTTCTTAATTTTTTGTTATTTGGAAAGTAGCTCTTGGAAGAGGACCCAGCAGATAGTTTCTCTTTCCTTATTTTCTGTGATCTCGAGAATAGCTCTAGATAGAGGACCCAGTATACAGTATCCCTTTCCCTTATCTGTTATCTGGAAAATAGTTCTTGGAAAAGGACCCAGCAGATAGTTTCCCTTTTCTTAATTTTTTGTTATTCGGAAAGTAGCTCTTGGAAAAGGACCCAGCATATAGTTTCCCTTTTCTTAATTTTTTATTATCTCGAGATTAGCTCTTGGAAGAGGACCCAGCATATAGTTTCCCTTTTCTTAATTTTTTGTTATTTGGAAAGTAGCTCTTGGAAGATGACCCAGCAGATAATTTCCCTTTCCTTATTTTCTGTGATCTCGAGAATAGCTCTTGATAGAGGACCCAGTATACAATATCCCTTTCCCTTATCTGTTATCTGGAAAACAGCTCTTGGAAAAGGACCCAGCATATAGGCCTAGTTTCCCTTTTCTTAATTTTTTGTTATTTGGAAAATAGCTCTTGGAAGAGGAAACAGTTTCCCTGTTATTATTTTCGTTATCTGGAGAGTAGCTCTTGGAAGAGGTCCCAGCATATATTTTCCCTTTTCTTAATGTTTTGTTATCTGGAGAGTAGCTCTTGGAAGAGGACCCAGCAGATAGTTTCCCTTTTCTTAATTTTTTGTTATCTGAAGAGTAGCTCTTGGAAGAGGACCCAGCATATAGTTTCCCTTTTCTTAATTTTTTTGTTATCTGGAGAGTAGCTCTTGGAAGAGGACCCAGCAGATAGTTTCCCTTTCCTTAATTTTTTGTTATCTGAAGAGTAGCTCTTGGAAGAGGACCCAGCATATAGTTTCCCTTTTATTAATTTTTCGTTATCTGAAGAGTACCTCTTGGAAGAGGACCCAGCATATATTTTCCCTTTTTTTAATTTTTTGTTATCAGGAAAGTAGCTCTTGGAAGAGGACCCAGCAGATTTGTTTCCCTTTTCTTAATTTTTTGTTATCTGGAAAGTAGCTCTTGGAAGAGGACCCAGCATTATAGTTTCCCTTATCTTAATTTTTTGTTATCTGGAAAGTAGCTCTTGGAAGAGGACCCAGCATTATAGTTTCCCTTATCTTAATTTTTTGTTATCTGGAAAGTAGCTCTTGGAAGAGGATCCAGCATTATAGTTTCCTTATCTTAATTTTTGTTATCTGAGAGTAGCTCTTGGAAGAGGACCCAGCATTATAGTTTCCTTATCTTAATTTTTTGTTATCTGGAAAGTAGCTCTTGGAAGAGGACCCAGCATTATAGTTTCCCTTATCTTAAATTTTTGTTATCTGGAAAGTAGCTCTTGGAAGAGGATCCAGCATTATAGTTTCCCTTATCTTAATTTTTTGTTATCTGGAGAGTAGCTCTTGGAAGAGGACCCAGCATATAGTTTCCCTTTTCTTAATTTTTTGTTATCTGGAAAGTAGCTCTTGGAAGAGGACCCAGCAGATAGTTTCCCTTTTCTTAATTTCTTGTTATCTGGAGATTACCTCTTGGAAGAGGACCCAGCATTATAGTTTCCCTTTTCTTAATTTTTTGTTATCTGGAGAGTAGCTCTTGGAAGAGGACCCAGCATTATAGTTTCCCTTATCTTAATTTTTTGTTACCTGGAGAGTGACTCTTGAAAGAGAACCCAACAGATAGTTTCCCTTTTCTTAACTTTTTGTTTTCTGGAGAGTAGCTCTTGGAGAGGACCGAGCAGATAGTTTCCCTTTTCTTAATTGTATGTTATCTGGAGAGTAAATCTTGGAAGAGGACCCAGCATATAGTTTCCCTTTTCTTAATTGTTTGTTATCTGGAGAGTAAATCTTGGAAAAGGACCGAGCAGATAGTTTCCCTTTTCTTAATTGTTTGTTATCTGGAGAGTAAATCTTGGAAGAGTACCCAGCAGATAGTTTCCCTTTTCTTAATTGTTTGTTATCTGGAGAGTGAATCTTGGAAGAGGACCGAGCAGATAGTTTCCCTTTTCTTAATTGTTTGTTATATGGAGAGTAAATCTTGGAAGAGGACCCAGCAGATAGTTTCCCTTTTCTTAAATTTTGTTATCTAGAGAGTAGCTCTTGGAAGAGGACCAGAAATTAATTTCCCCTTTCCTTATTTTCTGTGATATGGAGAATAATTCTTGGTAGAGGAACCAGCTAACAAGTCTCACATTCCTAATTTCTCTAATTTGGAGATTAAACTTATCGAAGTGATGGGTATCCCTTTCCTTCTTTATCCCAGTTGTGTAACAGAAACATAACTTTAAACGTTTAATGTTTCTATACAGAGTGTTAAAAATAAGAATCCAATATATTGGGAGGTAGTAGTGTGCATCAAAACAAGAAAATAATGTCTAATAAACATGGGTCCTGCAACACATACTTTCTGAAATCTGAACACTTGTTCATAGGAGGTGCTCAATGTGATGTCCATTTATGGCAATGCATTTTTCTGCCCTACAATACAGCAGACTACCAGATAATCATATCGTAGTTGACACGCCTGGCATGGAATAATGATAAGTCGCAAGAAATACTAAAAACAGAAGAAGTCTGGTTGCGGATATGAGCGGGGTTCATCAGGGATGGTGTTATGAATTTTCGTAATCAGCATGTGTGGGCTGATGAAAATGCCCACGCAGTTGAAGAAACAAGGCATCATCACCGATTCTCAGTCAACTTATGGGCAGACGTTTTTGACGATAGATTAATAGGGCCATACGTTCTACCACAGAAATTAACTGGGGATCGTTATCAGGACTTTCT
>JAJSOF020000036.1:28455539-28618039 GCA_025594305.2 Periplaneta americana
CGTGTGGCGTGTTCAATTTCCGGCATGAACCCCTTCTCCGTCTCGCTTCTTTTCTGCTTGATACAGGGTAGAGTAAGAAGAGTATAACAGACTTCAACACCTTTGCTTTGTCCTCTTCCTGAATGCTGACCTTTCACTGGCCGTTACTTTGTTAGCCGCTTCTAGTTTAAGCGATTAAAAGATGCTATTCTACTAATAGTGACCGAAAACCGAAATCCTCGGTGAATTGAAAGAGAGGGAAATGGGAGCAAAAAGACTTTAAAAGTACGCAAAACCGCGTCCTTGCAAGGGAGTTCGGGGCTGGGAAAAAATGAATATGTGAGCTCCAAGTCTGTTGGTCACTCGTCTCACTCCGGGTTTCGTTGATCCACTGAATTATACTGCAAGACAGATCTACATACATCACAAAGTTTTCAAATACTTTACATCGCTATGTGCTTCATTCAAATAA
Organism: Periplaneta americana; assembly: GCA_025594305.2. Taxonomy (NCBI): domain Eukaryota; kingdom Metazoa; phylum Arthropoda; class Insecta; order Blattodea; family Blattidae; genus Periplaneta; species Periplaneta americana. Next base: position 28,455,991 of record JAJSOF020000036.1, read on the forward strand.
CAAATGTTATATGTTAAATAAAGACACAAATTTTTAGTTTAAATAGGCCTTGCGATTCATGTATGACCTCACTTGCCTCAGCTAATCAGCAGGCGTTCTGTTCAACATATGCTGGTTGCAATGTTGGGATAATGAAAAAATTGGAGCAGTCTATCTCCAGATACTTCGAATGCTGCTAATTTTATTAATACACTAGCCGTACCCGTGCGCTCCGCTGCACCCGTTGGAAATAAATATAAAGTAATTACATAATTAAAATAGGACATTTGATCCAGGGAACATTTGTTTTTGATAGAAGGATAATTCGTTTAATATGTTACTTAATTTAAATTGCATTTAAATAATTAAAATGCGATCATTTTGATCCAGAGACACTCATTTGGTGCAATGACAATTCCTTTAAAATGTTTCTTAATTTTTATTACATGCAACCATAGTTTAATGAAGATTGACATCATTTAGATTTATTGTGTATATTTTATTTTACTTGTTATAGGTTTCCATTGAATTATGGTAATAACTTAATTTTAACCCTTGTTTTCTACGTATTCAGTAAATGGCGCTTGGCCCACTATGGTTGTGAACCCTTCAAATAACTTATATTATATTATATTATATTATATTATATTATATTATATTATATTATATTATATTATATTATATTATATTATATTATCAGAAGTTACTGTAATAACATTATAGCATTATGTCCATCTAGAGAAACTCCACTTTCCAATGGTGAAATAATAATTAATTATACAAATCGGTTAATTTAGCTTCCGATATTACTTCATACAAACACAGAAACATTCTCTGTAGGCTATCTTTAATAGCTTTCGATTGTTGCTGTCCAAGGCCCCTTATAGACGAAGTAATTTTTTTTTTATTTCATCATACGGCCTTAGATGGCAGTTATTTTAATTTTAAAACTCATTTATCTCATTAAAAATATCAGTCCTATCAAATTTTTCAAGAAATAAAACTTATCGCAAATTACGTTTAAAGAAAATTTTGTTATGTAACATTTTTTACAAAAATCAATAATAAGCGAGATATTTCGATTTATTTAATTCTGACCCCCTTATAACCCCCCTTTTAAATAATGTATTTTGAATGCCATATAGCCTAAAATCTAAGTTACAACGAACTTAATTTATATTCCAATTTTCATCGAAATCCGTTCATCCATTATCGCGTGAAAAGGTAACAAACATACAGACAGACAGAGACACAGACATACAAACAAAAATTTCAAAAAAGCGATTTTCGGTTTCAGGGTGGTTAATTATATATGTTAGGACCAATTATTTTTGGAAAATCGAAAATTACCAGAAACATTTCGGCTACAGATTTATTATTAATGCTCTACCATGCCGAAATGTAGTAATTATACACCTGGTAGTAGCCCTTTAATTAACCTCATTAAAGTACACCTATTCATTATAGTTCAGTTGTTCAGCCAATGAGAAATCACCATTGTACCATTATAAAACCGCAAGTATCGATTATTCTCGGATATGCAATCGAAAGGCAATTATCGAAACGTCACAGAGGCTAGAAATCCAATACTGTCGCAGAAGGTTATGTTCTGTTACTATAATAATTAGCGTTAATTGTAAATAATATTAAAATAAATTCAATTTGTCATCTCGTTTTTCAATTCTAAATCAATTTCCAGGTTATATCAAGATCAATGACATTCATACCTAGGAAAAAATCAATACTTTCGCGTCTGCGCACATCTCACAATTTACAAGGTCAGTTCCGCTCTTCACTTAGATAACCATAACATGAATACTTATGAATAATTTCAAGTTAGAAATAAAAAGTCGTATGAAATTTGCCTATAATGGTAATTAAGACGCTCATATGAAAATTATGAAACGAGCGCGAACGCTCGTTTCATAAACAAACATACTCGCGTCTTAATTACTACCATTATAGGCTCGTTGCATAATGTACTATTATCTGTTATCGTTGTATCATTAAGTAATCGTTTCTGAATATTGTCAATAGTTGGCCAAAAGACGTTACATAGTAAGTAAATTTATAACTGTTATTCTTTAAATACAGAGTGATTCACGAGGAACTATCCCCGGAGCTTATTTCTGAAGACATTCTCAACAAAAACTGACATAAATATGTGTCCTATTGTCGAAATGTTCACAGTTACACTAATTTAGAGTAATTAAAAATACTTTTCTTCTTTAGTTTTAAGTTGAAATAATATTACAATTAGAGAATTAATTGGCTAGTATTCCGAAACTAAAAATGTGTTCTTAATTCCTTAGTTGCTGTGTATAGAATTCCCCCCCCCCGCCATTTTAACTAAAAATTAAATTATTTTTTCACACTTATCACAACAATTGTTACAGATTACACGACTTCTAACAACTTGACTCTTTACAGCTCAGTTTTACATCCTAATGTACAGTATTAAAGAGCGTTCAAGAATGACGTGATTTATAACAATTATTGTTGTGATAAATGCGTAAGATAAATGTACTTTTGTAGTTAAAAATTTAATAAAAATTCAGTACGAAGCAACTATGGAATTCACAACACATTTTTAGCTTCAGAATACTAGCTAATTAAAGAAATGATACTCCTGAATAGTTCATTCTATATTTGTAATATTCTTTTGTGCGATATCATGCGTATTTGCTTGGTTTCCGCACAAAACCAATCCGCGGAAAGTCTAAAATTCCACATTCAGTATTCCCAACCTAACACACATAACAATTTCTCTCTTCTTACGGCTTAAGTGACATTGATTTTACTGCTTTAGGCTTTTAACATATTATTTTTAGAGACGTTCAATATAGTAATAATTATAAATTGGAAACTTACCACTTCAATTTGACCTAAATTGCACTGTTAATTATTGTTTTAATATTTGCAAAAATTAAGTACGGTAAACTCTACAACTCCACTAAAGTTACTGCATTCGTGATGCAAGTAACATTAAGGAAGCCGTGAAAAAATCAACAAGATTCCAGACTCATCATAGACTGGGGGAAAAAAAAAAGACAGACGTAGATCACGGCCTGCTGGAGTATAGTAAACACAGAAAACATTTTAAAGCAACAATGTTGAAGATAGATATTTTTGTTTTGCAAATTTGCCGTCATTGAACAGAAACCAAGATGGAGATTTCATTGCAACTAATTAGAAATTCCTCTTTCAGGTATGTAATAAACGATCTTCGCACAACATAATGTACGATACACGAGCGGTATGTTTTCTTTCAATTCTCGGAAATTAAAAAAGCTCAATTACGTTTCGCTTTTTCAAACTTTTCCTCGAACATGAAAACTTCAACATACCGCTCTTGTAATGAATATTACTATTTTGCACTATCGTGTTTTTTGTTGTATTTACAGTTATTGTTATAAGCCTTGAAATGTATAATTCCCATACAAAAACTTGTTGCTAGGGAAACCATTCTTCATAACTAGGCTTCGAGACTTCGGACCCAGTAGAGCAGTTCAGAGACAAATCCGCATAACGGCGTACTGAGTATAGTGGTAAAGCGTACAGTGGGTGGGGGTACTGTAGAATGAATGCCAACAAATACGCAAAGGAAAACGCTCTGGATTTGAAGGTTCTGACGAATAATTTGATTTTCATACAAACCCATTTTCAAACTGTGTCTGAAACTATTACACGGTTAGAAAAGTCAGAGCAAGAGATGCAGGAAGGCCTCACAGAGAATTAATGAGGCACCAAGTACACCGGTTACTGAACATGTAAAACAGAAGTGTAAATCAGTTTTATGTAAAAATAACGGATATGGAACATTGTGTAACGTAAACAGCAAATTAGTGGACATGAAGTCACCCGAGAATAAAGGACTATCTCTTAGAGACTGGAATGATGTTAGGTTTCTTCCTTTTCTTCCTATCACGTCATGCGACGTAGAGCGCAGCTTTCTACAGTACGAACTTTGTTTGACAGATAACCGAAAAAGATTTACGTTTGAGACACTGAGAATGTATCTTGTAGTACATTGCAATTCGGTACTGTAACTGCACTTCCTAAAGACGGCCAATAGGATAAATAAAGAAATTAAAATTACTAGGCCTACATGTTTATTTCCACCATTAACACTGTGTATAATTAAACATAAATGCTTATAAAAGACAGGAGAATGAATGTTTTTCACATTCTTTTGACATTGTCATTGTGTAATGTATATTTACTTTCAAAATGTACATATGTCTGCTTTTCCCCACATTACTGTACTCTACTCTAAATAGCAACGTTGTTACCTGAACACATCTCTGCAGCGAGTCAATAACCTATAGTACATGCACAGTAAACTTATTGTATCGGGTCCCAAGTTTCGAAGTCTATTCATAACATAAAACTATACTTAAAATAGACCCATTACAGTGCAATTATTGTTACTTAGTTACTATTAGAGTGCAGTTTTGCGAAAGTTTCGGAATAATATTGCTCTAAATTTTCAATGCAAAATATATTTTGTATTTGAAATTTTAAATATATGATTGTGCAAAAAATGTCTAAAACACGTCTGTAAATTGCATTACAAAATCTCTCTATTTCGTAAAAAGCACATCGCAACCTTATACCGTAATATTAACCCAGATAAGACTGACGTCCTATATATAGGACACCGGACGTTTCACACAAATATGTTAATAACAATGACTATGACAGACTAAATATAAGAAAAAAAATTGGAGGCAATTTATAACACATAAGGATTATGGTATCATGATTGCCGACTATGAAAATCTTACACAGCAATGTTAAAAAAATAAAACGTTCCGTCCTATATATAGGACGTCAGTCTTATCCTGGTTAATATACTATTAACCTTAAAACTTAAAAAAAAAAATGTATTGTTTAACAACTTCAAATAGCGTAACTCTGAAGTTATTAAGAATTGGACCTATGTTTATATGACATTTTTTGCTCAGATTATCTTAGGGAATATGCTCCTTAAGTGGCGGTAACTCCTCGTGAATCGCCCTCTATATCCTATTATTCATTATCGCAATAAAAATAAAGTAAATGTGCAATTTGGAAATAAGCAATAGAGAAAGTGAATAGCTTCAAAATACTTGGGGTGTATTGTAAGCAGTAAAATGAGCTGCAGTCAGAAAGTCAAAAGGAGGACAGCAATGGCAAAGGAAGCTTTCAATAGAAAAAGGAGCATCTTCTGCGGACCACTGGAAAAAGAACTAAGGAAGAGACTAGTAAAGTGTTGAGTAGGGCATTGTATGGGAGCAGAAACATGGACATTACGATGAAGTGAAGAGAAATAACTAGAAGCATTTGAAATATGGCTATGGAGAAGAATGGAGCGTGCAGAAGAAGAAATGAAGCTGTGTTAGAAATAGTGGGTGAAAAAAGAATAATGCTGAAACTGATAAGGAAGAGAAAAAGGAATTGGTTGGGTTACTGGCTGAGAAGAAACTACCTACTGAAGAATGCACTGGAAGGAACGGTGAACGGGAGAAAAGATCGGGGCAGAAGAAGAAGATATCAGATGATTAAGATATATGAGTCATAATGCGGAGACTATGAGGAAGACAGAAAATAGGCGAGATTAGGCAATTCTGGGTTTGCAGTGAAATACCTGCTCTTGGGTAGAAAATTATAAATGAATGAATGAATTACTATAGGTATGAAAAAAGCTACTGCATATGGACTATTCCATATGAAATCGATCAGTAAAAAACCTCGCATTTTTTTATACTCTAATTTTTTTTCCTACTTATACAAGGTGCTGAGGGGAGTGCATTTTAAAAAATATACTATCGAAAGTAAAACGGTTTTCGTATTATTGAGCGACAAATTTAGCGTATTTTATAAAAACAAGCCTTTTCAGCGCTCAGAACTCTGGAACCATTTACTGCAGAACATTGAACGAGAGCTCATTTTGAAGCTGGCATTTGGTAGGTTATGTTAAGAAGTAATCCTTATTTTTATTATACACAGAGAGACAGATAATCTGATTTTACTTACTTTTAGGCTTTTTGGCAATTTGTAAAAATGTAAAAAAATATTGAGAAAAAGCCTTGCATTGTTAAGAGGGATTCGGCATTGTTTGCTGAGTGGCTCGGCAATAAGTTTCGAGGGTAGTAAATTAAATTATTTTCACACGCCTAGACTTGAACAGCGCAGTACCGCACGCACTGGCCGAGAGCTGAAGATAAGCGAGCGTTGGGCGTCATTTCACTCCTTGTTTATGAAAACTTGTGATAAAGCCATACTGCTAGACGACACATCACGTGTTTGTCTCCTGGCCTTGCTTGTCTCGACTACCTACAGTCAGCTGGTTAATTCACGCGCGTACTATTTATTTTCTTTATTTGATATTTTCAATACTTTCTTATCAACGGTGCACCAGTAAAAAATATGTGTGTACATTTGCACTTTCAATGCGAAATCTAACCATATATTTTAAAAATATTTTTTCGTAGCCAAAGGCGTCTTAATGAAGAAAATTCTAAATTTCTCCATTTCCATAAAAAGTAAGAAAAACTGTTTACATGTCAATATAAACTTTACATTCTCAGCATCAAAATAAACCATGAATTTGTTCATTGGGTGAAAGGGTTTCGGAGCCACAACAGTTTAAAGTTGCGCTGAAAAACTCAATTTAAATATTATTAATTTAAACACTATGAAGTTCTGATGCCTCAACTTTGCACAAAGCATTATATCACAGTTGCCTACGGGCAGAAAAAGTTTCATTGTATTTTAAAATTTCAAGGTCAATTTTCTCTATATTTCGGTCGATTTGAGATGGAATAGCCCATATAGAGTGTTACTTGGGAGGCCGGAGGGAATAAGACCTTTGGGGAGGCCGAGAGTAGATGGGAGGATAATATTAAAATGGATTTGAGGGAGGTGGGATATGATGGTAGGGACTGGATTAATCTTGCTTAGGATAGGGATCGATGACGGGCTTATGTGAGGGCGGCAATAAATCTCCGGGTTCCTTAAAACCCATAAGTAAGTAAGTATGGCAAAGCTACATCATTTTACCACAATGTTTTCTTAATTGCAGAAATTAATATATTTTAATTAGACTTCTTTCGGCATCTGAAAACGGATGTGATGTTACAGCAGAATATACGTGGTTTTCTGGTGTTATAATTTGTGAACTGTTTTTGTTCGCTTTGATGTGGCAGGAAGTGGTTGAATTATCGCACACACAGGATCCAATAAGAGAGGAGAACGTACTCTCGTTAGGCAGTCGTTCTAATTGTGTCCATTTAATCAGTAGGAAAGAAGACGGATCAGCTGGAACAAACACTAGTCCTTAATGGCTGCTCCTCCTGCTTCCAAATGCAGACTAATTGTTGCTGTCTTCCGGGGAAGTGAAATAATTGATCCACACTGTCGAGCACAGATGGGATCTCCGAGAATGCAAGCCTCTCATCGGCGTGCAAGCGGCGTTCTAAGAACCGTACAATTCCTGCTTATCGAGTAATTATTACATTGATCATCAACAGAAACAACATTATTGATCACTATTTAAAAACATACATATGGGCGAATATGCCGTAGTCTTCTCAAAGTTACCCCTTCTCTTTTTTTTGTCTGTTTGTTTTTGTTGTGTGTATTTTTTTTTTTTATGTTACTGTTTTTTGTTTTTCATGACTTCTCATTTCTTCACCTCAAAACACGTTATATCCAATTTATTTTTTTGCACGATAGTGTGATTTCTCCTCCCTACAGCAAACTGCAGCCAAGATTGAAAGTTGATTTTACTGAACTCAGAGTATGTTGAAATATTACAATAACTGCTCTAGTGTTGTAATGAAAACCACTGCCTTCTATGTACGGGCTATTCCATCTCAAATCGACCGAAATATAGAGAAAATTGACCTTGCAATTTTTAAATACAATGAAACTTTTTCTGTCCGTAGACAACTGTGATATAATTCTTTGTGCAAAGTTTGAGGCATCAGAACTTAATAATGTTTAAATTAATAATATTTAAATTTATCGTATTTTCATAAAATTAGCAACTTTGAACTGTTGAGGCTCCGAAACCCTTTCACCCAATGATCAAAATCATGGTTTATTTTGATGCTGAGAAGTTAAAGTTTATATTGACATATAAACTGATATTCTTACTTTTTATGGAAATGGCTTTTGGCCACGAAAAAATATTTTTAAAATATATGGTTAGATTCCGCATTGAAAGTACAAATAAACACATATTTTTTACTGATGGTATGTTGATAAAAAAGTATTGAAAATATGAAATAAAGAAAATAAATAGTATGCGCGTGAACTAATCAGCTGACTGTGAGATGGGAGGTAGTCGACACAAGCAAGGCCAGGAGACAAACGCGTGATGTGTCGTCTAGCAGTCATGGCTGGGCTAGCTTTATCACAAGTTTTCATAAACACAGGAGTAAAATGACGCCCAATGCTCGCTTATCTTCATCTCTCGGCCAGTTCGTGCGGTACTGCGCCGTTCAAGTCTGGGCGTGTGAAAATAATCTATTTAATACCCTCGAAACTTATTGCCGAGCCACTAAGCAAACAATGCCGAATCCCTCTTAATAATGCAAAGTTATTTCTCAATATTTTTTTACATTTTTACAAATGGCCAAAAAGCCTAAAAGCAAGTAAAATCAGATTATCTGTCTCTCTGTGTACAATAAAAATAAGGATCACTTCTTATCATAACCTACCAAATGTCAGCTTCAAAATAAGCTCTCGTTCAATGTTCCGCAGTAAATGGTTCCAGAGTTCTGAGCGCTAAATTTGTCGCTCAATAATACGAAAACCGTTTGACTTTCGATAGTATATTCTTGAAAATGCACTCCCCTCAGCACCTTGTATAAGTAGGGAAAAATTAGAGTATAAAAAAATGCGAGGTTTTTTACTGATCGATTTCATATGGAATAGCCCGTACGCTACAACGCATGTAAAATTCATACGCAAAAGGCAGTATTAATTAATAAACATATACGAAACAAATCACTGCGTCTGAAATGTACTGAAATTCATTTAAAAATTTCGAACTTCATTTACCGAAAAGAAATAAAAAATATTTCAATTGAACACGAAATAGGTATTACAAGAAACTGAATCATTTTTACTCCACATTTAAATTCATGGTAAAGTTTGTACGTTGGCCAGACTATTATAACACCAGTCATAGTCATGGATGGGCAACTCGTGCTCACAAAGTGCTAAAAAACGTTGAAAGAGAGAAAGACGAACGGATCCAGCCGCAGCAATTACAAGTTGTTTGTAGTTCGCTGCAAAAGCAGTTCACTGCCACGGTGCGCTCTGGCGGTTCATGCAGTTGGTCGGTGATAGTTACTCCATGATTTGAATTTCAGAATAACGCATGGTACAAAAATTATAGTAATTTTAGACAAACTGTACCTAAACACATAACAAAATTATATTACTTTCTAGCTTTGTAAATTAGTTTAGTACTGGAAACACAAACTGAATACAACCTTTTCAAGATACAACAAATATAGCTGCAACATTTATTTATTATTATACTATTTGTTAATATTTATTATTATGTCTTATTTGAAATTAGAACGCGAGAATTTACAAGTCTTTATACATTAAAGTGTATTCCTCTGGTCTCACAAAGGTAACAGTCTGTATTCGCAAACAATCACAAATTCAAGGAAGTAATTTTTACATGTCCCGACACATTAAATAAACTTAATTCTGAGTTCTTTTAGTACATTGAGAGTTTCTACACTTCTTTTTAATTTCTACACTTCTTTCTTGCATTAAACTCTGCCTCTAGCACATATTATATTTATTTATTGGAAATTATTTATTTATTTATTTATTTATTTATTTATTTATTTATTTATTTATTTATTTATTTATTTCAAAACTTTATTATTTATTTATTTACGATTGAAGGAAGTATATAAAGATTAGAAGTAACGAAGTCTTCCACAATAAAATATTAATTTACTTGGAAAATAAAATTGTCTTCAAATTATTATTGTACCATCTCAACATTATAAATGTTTACGCTAGATGAATCTAGATGGCGTGTGTTATGATTATCTGTTATCTTGCTATCAGTTTCCAACTATGGAATCTTCATTGACTCTGTAGACGATTACTAGCAATGCCTTCTCGATCTAGAACACGATAATGCAAGTCAACAAGGCTTTATTGATTCAGTTTCATTTTTATTAAAACAGTTCCACTTCAATTACGAACCCCAGTAATCAATCACTTTAAGATGATTTTAAATAAATCTTAATATTAAACAATCTCTGATACGGGCTATCCATAATATCATATAGCAGAAGCTTAAATAACCTAAATGATATATAGGAAGGTTGAAAAGTTTTAATTAAGAAGAATAAAAAAAAACATGAATAATTTTGAATAATTATTGAATGTACAATTTTCAAATTTGAATGTTTTAGTGGTTAGTGGTTCAGTTGATGTTAATTGATACGAAAATGTCTCGCATCAAAGACTCGTTGATGAAATTAATGGTGACTACTTATTCAGGACCGAATGGTGCTCTTCATTTATTTGTAAAAGAATTTCAGGAAGATCATAGCTATGACCAGTGATCTTTATTAATTCTTGTTCTTGAATGCCAAGAAGTCGTATTTGAAAGTGCTAATGCATCGACTGGAGTGACAATTTTATCTTTTTGATGTCCAAGAATGCAGTTTGAAATGTTGGCAAAGAAGAAACAAATGCTAGGGTGTGATAAAATAAACAAACTAGGGACGCGATAAAATTAAACAAATGCTAGGGACGCGATAAAATTGTGCGATAAACAGGGCCATGAGTAATTTGTCATACCGTTTTATTGGTCAACAATGGACATAGCTAAAGTGATAGTCAAAAAAACTCAAAAATACCATAAACGGGATGATTATACTAGAAAACAGTCGAAACTAATGTGAATAAAAAATCTGATTCAATCATTTGTGGAATCAAATTGTATTCTCAGAACAAGTTTAAATTCCAATGTCAAAACAAACGACCGCGATGAAGTTCCTGAACAAAGAGAAGAATAATATAATCTCGTAACCGGGAAAGCTCTGAATCTAATCCATAAAGTAGACGGAGGTGGAACAAAGAAGAATAAAAAACATTAATTTGTTCTAAAATAAATAAAAATAATGTTAAACTCAGATTGAATGTTATGATATTATAATGCAATATAATATTCTTTTTATTAGTTCATATAAAATTGTTATTGATATACAAGTTATCATTACGTTCTATACAATTTCAAAATTGGAAAACTTTTCGCCCTTCAAATAATTGGATGCCATAATACATTTAGTCTTTTTTGTGAAATGAAATACAGATGGAAAATAATGGTAATAAAAAATGAACTGTTCAGGACTATGACTTGATATCACACTCTAGTATACAAAATGATTCAGATATAAAATTTTGCGTCTATTGAAGAACTGTAGCTTTATTGCTATGTTATATATAAAAAAATTATAAAATTGTGAACATGTTAGTGACGTTCCTCATTTAAACTTCATAATTATTAATAAAAGTATTCTGTCGATCTTGTCTCAATGGTTCGTCAGTAAAACCAATTTACAATCGTCTCAATCAAAAAGATAGCTTTTGCTTTAGTATACACGTTTTCAAACATTCATTTCAAATCCAGATTTGAACCATTGAGAAGATCAAAACTTTAATTAACAAATTATGAAGCTAAAAATGCTGTGAACTCACTAAGTTGTTCACAGACATCTTTTTATATTTAAATAGCAAAATTACATTATTCAATATTATGCAAACAATTTTATATCAATAATTATTTTAGATCACAATTACCACCGACTCAATTATTTGCAGTTCATTTTATTTTACATTAATTTATTTCAGTTTTACAAAGAGTTTACAACAGTCTTTTAAAAACCGTGTATAGTTCTTATACGAGACTTATGCAGAGTTGAGACAGAAAACGTTACTAGCGCTCGCATCCGCTTAAACCGTGAATAAGCTATGGACGTATAAACATGCTGTAACTATACAATGGGAATTGCTTTGATCTAGTTAGCGCACGAAACCCCTTGTTTGCGTTGTATATAGGGAAAAATTTCCGCCCGTTAACAGCAATGCGTATCGACTGTCATTTTATGATGAACGTAACTCTGTAAATACAGAAGAAAAACCAAAGATCATAATTTCAGAATAATATGTAGCTTGTACTCCCAAAATGTAGTCGTAATCAAATTAAGCCAGTTGTACTATCGATATTTAACACGCCAAATGAACTTTACCGGATTAGTAGAGAACCTCAGATATTCAACATTGTAAAATTGACCAAACTTTTTCTTTAGCTGGTCGTTTACTGTTATAACGACGAGACTGATTATTAGTAAGGAATTGACAATTCGACTTATAAACGAGCTACTCATTGTATAAGTATAAGACAGTTAAACGTCTGTATATAGAGTTTTTATTAGTAAGACCATATATGTATAAGATATTGCATGTAAAGCCTGATGATGCCCGAAGGGCGAAAACGTTCCCTGTCCAATTTTAAATTGTATAGAACATAATGACATAAATTGTCATTAACCTTTGTATTTGATATGTCTGTGACTGAATAAATGTAACAATATTATATTGTATTATATTATATCTTCCTGTATTAGCCTGACTGTATGCTACTGTTATTAACGATACGAAAATGTCTCGCACCAAAGACTTCGGTAAAATTAATGACTATATTACCATTCCCCTTAAATTTTCTATAAGAACTGCAGAATCGCGGGCGTTCAGTGAGTGTTTTGTAGGAACAAGAAGTGTTTTACTCTAATGAGAATGGAAGACAATTTTATCAGAAGAATGTTCGATACGCTACAGGACAATTCTGTGGGTGTATTTAAACTGCGTATCAGTCAGACACAGCTAGCTAGCTCATGATTTATGATACAGGGCCAGTAATTTGTCATACCGCTTTCAGTAACAACAATGGACACAGCTACGATACGAAAAAAAAAAACTCAGGACAGCCAAGCAACTGATTTCGTTTACAAGGAAAAGAAATCTATCAATCATTTGTGGAATCAAATTGCTTTCTCTAGTAAGTTTAAGGCAATGTACGAGATTTTATGATTTTTATAAAAGACTGAATTTTACTCGTATTAGAAATTCTCTGAATACGTAATTCCACTTAAGTCTTGAACAATGGAAACATTAATTTGTTCTAAAAGAAATAAAAATAATATTAGGCTCATTGAATGGATTATAATGCTTATTATTTTGTAATTCATATAAAATTGTTACAAGAAATGATACGTGATGCTTTTCTAACATTAAAACTAAATCCTCAAATAATTGGATGCCATAATAGATCTGTGTTGCTTCCAATACCGAAGAAAAATAATGTCAAGAAACATAACGAGTTCAGGACTATCAGCCTGATATCACAGTCTAGTATACAGGGTGATTCACTTCAGTCGTAACGGCTTGGATTTCTGATCGGATTTACCGTCTTTTACGGAGCTTTTTTCTGAAGACATTTTGAGCAAAAAATGTCATATAAATATAGTTCTTATTCTCAATATTTTCAGAGTTACACTGATTTAAAGTTGTTTGTAAAAAAAGTTTTTCTTTAGTTTGAAGATAAAAGAATAATACAAATAGATAATGAACCATTCAGAAGTACCATTTCTTTAATTGGCAAATTATGAAGCTAAAAATGTGCTGTGAACTCCTTAGTTGCTTCGTACAGACATCTTTTTCTGTTTTTAACTAGAAAATTACATTATTCTTACGCACTTATCACAGCAATTATTACACATCACACCACTTCCACCGACTTAATTATTTGCAGTTCATTTTTGAATCCTAATTTACAGTCTTGAAGAGTTTACAACCCATTTTAAGAAATGTCGCCGTCCTCTTGAGTACACTTGGCCGCACGCTTGTGAACGGCACTCGTCGCGCTACGTAACTGCATACGGCTATCTTATCTTTGATTTCTGTAACGCTCGCGCTGGCTGCTGACTGCACGCTGACCAAGATCACGCGTTCACAGCAATGCGTTCCAATAACGAAACGTAACTCTGTAAATATTGAGATTAGGACAAATGTTTACATGACATTTTTGCTCAGAATGTCTTCGGAAATAAGCTCCGTAAAGGACGGTAAATCCTCGTGAATCACCCTGTATACAGTCACGAAGCTCAATACGTAGGGAATATGCATCCATAGATAGTTTGTAACCATTAGGATAGCTACTATCATCACATACAATGTGAAACAGTAACGGCACAGTCTATTGTTCCTAGTACCCTCATCAACTCAAGCTTCGTGACTGTATATAGGTCTACTAGACTGTGCTGATATCACACTCGGCGAAGATTTTCCTGCGAATACTGAATCGACAGTTATATTCTTAGAAGGAAGAACAGTTGGAAGAAAAGCAGTGTGTATATTGTACCTTTTATATAGGCCTATTCAAAACTAAAATTTCTGTAGTTATCTAAATGCAAATTGAAATTATATTACATAAAATGTTAAGTTTAATAATAGTAAAATTTATTTGAACCACACGTGTTAAATGGAAGGAACAAAAATGCAAATGTTAATGAAATTTAAAAGATTAATTTTGTGGTAGGCTACATTTTATCTTATTTAAATTTTTTGTATTGAGTAATATTATACACACAGATATTATATTATCATAATTTTCTCTAAAATCCAATGCACGGGTCTTCTGACCGTACGTGCTTTGTACCTAAAACAAGTCCTACTTTGTAGGTTTCACTCCCCTTACCTATGATTATATCCAACCACTCTCTAGAAGAACACACATATTAAAATGAAAATGGCACAACAAAACACATTATATAATATATCCTAACCTAAAACAGACATAAAAGTGTATAATTGGGTAGATACCATTATCCCTTCCTCAGTTCGCTCAACAAACTTCAACAGCTGAAGTTCTAATCTGTCTCGCCTTCAAGAGGAACAATCCAGTTTTTTGTTCGCATTCTCTATTCCCCATGAGGTCAAGACATGCAAGCGAACTCCTATTCTGACTTAGCATCGAGGGTGGTAGATATTTTCTCCTTACATGTTCCAGTTCGACACACTGTAATAAAATATGTCCTTTTCTCTGCACAGTCGACAAAGACGCTCTCCATTGTTATTTAAAACTGGCTGTAAGCATTGTACAGGGACATCATTTTATTTTTACTTCAATTTTTATTGTACCTGAGTTTTTTAATGTACTTCACTCCCACCCCTTCCACTAGTGAACTTCCATCCAAGGCCGCATATGCAGTCAGTCATTTTACGATCACAGTATACAGTATTGAGTGAGTATAGTACGTTCCAAAAATATAGTCGTGTTTTCTAGTGAATAAAGTGCATTCATTATTGAATCATATTTTCGCGTATTTTGTCCGTTTGGTTACGTCACTTCCCGGTTTCCACCACACGTTTCTGCTAGTCCCTCTGTAAATGCTAGTGCTGTCAGGAATTGGACGTCTACGTAATATTATACAACTGTTTAAAATAATTTAAATAAAAGGGCTTCGTTAAGTAACTGTCACGTGATTTCTCCCCTTTCTACGACCCTGCCACATGACTACTTGGACGGACAGTAGATAGCAATCTGAGTAAATTTATCGGTACGAATTGGGCAGAAGTGAACTGATTAGAATACGTAAGTAAGGTACTCTGTTATAGAGTAGGAACAGAATTTTTATTTCAAGAGGCACAGGATTATGCCCCCCCCCAGGTCGACTGATGCTTTGCATTATTTCTTTTGAGGTTACTGTAAAACAATTGTGTTTGTTAAACATCTTACATCAATAGAAGAATTAAGGAATTACATTCCAGAAACAATACATTCATTTTCAGAAGATATGCTTAAAAACGTTTTCGATAATATGCACACAAAAGAACTGAAGCCCGTATAGAAATGAAGGGCCATCTTTTTCAACAATTTGTTTAAATACCGAGATTTTGATAATTTTTAAAGTTAAAAGCACTCTCCATATTGTATGCTAATGTGCTGTAGACAGTATATTATATTATATTGCATAATGAATACGTGCGTCTGTGTGGTTCAGTTAATGAGTAAAAAGACTTATTGTTTATACTGTACTGTATTTTGAGTAAATAAAAACCTAACGAAAATTATCAAACTGAAAATCGTAATAGTTCCTAGTTTACGTAATTAGATGCACTACTTTACTTCCTCCTATACCTAGTAAAGTGATTTGTTTGTATTTTACATTAGTATCATCAAACTCCGGTCGTGGAAGGGGTAACATAGTGTTTACGGTTCTCAACCGTTAATCCAAAGTATAGCCAGGTTAATATTAGAAATGTTAGTAAAAACAAAATGATGATCCAGTACATTTTTAACATTGAGGCAGTTTTTGCAACTCCTTTTACAGTTTGGACAAAAAAAAAACTATTTCACATATTCCAACAACCTAAAATGGACTTTTAAAACCTAAACATCCGGTCCTTAGTCATGAGTAATATCACATACAGCAGGGATGTCAAGGTCAGAGCACGTGAAAGACTACGTGCTTCCAAGCGTGCACGGGTTCCAATGAATCTATTCTGCAGGCAGTAGCAGTGAAAAAGAAGGGGTGAGCAAAATGAACTCTACCACTGGAAGATGAATTAAACTGCTCTTCAGTAATAGATAATGTGTTACGCTCTTTAACTAAAGCACAAGAAAACAAGAAATGAAGGCATGTTTTGCAGCATCTACCTCTCTAATAAATGCAATTAATTATAAAATAGTGGGATATAACAAATAATAAACATAGCATTTCTCTTTAACTTAAGCAGTTTTGATAACCTATAAATCATAATGAGACCTAAAAATCTTTAATTGGCCTAATTATTGTTATGTAACTGTTACATAATCATTTTTAATATACTACATCTATGAGCATCATCACACTTCTAGAAACAAATTTAAATTCCTGACTTCGCAATTTTGAGTTTGATAATTTTAATTCACTGTATTAACACTTAGTGTTTTTACTCACGAATTAGAAGTGTTTTTTTCTAATCCAGCAAAATGATTTCAATAGCGTACAAGAATGTTAAATTGAAGACCTGAAAATTGGCTAACATTCCAAGTCCATTGAAGTAAATTTTTCAAGACCGTACAAAGATACGAAAAGATAAAATATAGGTTTGCATTATGAGTAGGGCTAAGATTTTGATGACCTATAAATCATGAAAAATGTCCTAAAAAGAATGCATTTACGACCTAAAAATCTTTCAAAAAATGCCCTTAAAATGCGTCCTGGAAAAAAAATTGATTTTACATAATTGGCTTAGTAGGAAAAGAGGTTTTGTACTACTTGATATATAGACTAGCAATTAAATTAAATTTTATATATTTTTTTCTAAGTAGTACACTTTAATTATTTTACCTGATGTAGTTTCCATGTATGATCGTTCACCTCTGTGTCGGAATGTGAACGTGAGGTCAGCAGTCAGCTGGTCGGTCTTGGCCCTTCATGGGCTGTTGCGCCATGGATTTACTTTACTTTTGAGTTTCCATGTAGTCTACCACAAGGCCACTCTTATCCTGAATTAGCAGGTATAGAGGAGTCTATATTGAAGGGGTGGTTGGACTGATCCATTACATGGGGTGTACTACGTTAAAATGGCAATATATGTGTAGAAAAACGATTAAAATATTATACAAAATAATGAGTATTAATGGACAAAATATGTAAAGAAAATGTCAAAGGAAATAAACATTATGTTATATTAATGATGGGGATTTATGGCCAAAATTAAATGAAAATGCCTAAAAAATGACCGAATAAAACAAAAGATGCTCTTATGAGTTGAAACAGGCAAAAAATGCAAAAAATGCCCTAACAAATATGTCTTAAAACACTCAGTTTATCACATAACATGTAATACTAAAGCAGCAATGTTTCTGGCTTACTAGAAAAAAGATGCAATTTCATCAAAATCCTAGCCCTAGTTATGAGTATTGAAATAAATATTTGTATGATATGGAAAACACAGGCTTAGAATCGGACTTAGGATAATCTTTTTTACAGAATGATAGCCTATGTAAAACACGACTTTCAGGTAAAAAGTCGAATTCGGTAAATTTTGAACTTGGGATGTTTGTCAATTCAGGTATTCAATTGTAACTGTGTTGGTATGTTTTCTGGGTTTGATGATAAGGATCACAAAACAAATCCAACTTGGGCTAGAGTAGGTCAATATCTTTAAATCGTCTATGGAACTCATCCCAGAGATTTTTTTAATCGTTACAGTATTTTACACTGTTGAATAGGAGTTCAATGACTGAAGGTGTTGAAATTATAAAAATTGTGCTGTGAGATCTGTGACATCCACAATGAAATCTTCTTCTGAAAGATTTAACAATATCTGTCAACACAAATTAATTATGCAAATCAAGGTTTTAGGTATAACTCCCTGTAAAGTTGATTTCAATAATTTCGAGGGAAAATTGTTCCGCGGCCGAGGATTGAACCCGGGAACTTTGGTTAAAGGTAATAACGCTCTATCAACTGAGCTACAAGTATTAGGAAAATAAATACTTACTTACTTACTGGCTTTTAAGGAACCCGGAGGTTCATTGCCGCCCTCACATAAGCCCGCCATTGGTCCCTATCCTGAGCAAAATTAATCCATTCTCTATCATCATATCCCACCTCCCTCAAATCCATTTTAATATTATCTTCCCATCTACGTCTTGGCCTCCCTAAAGGTTTTTTCCTCCGGCCTCCCAACTAACACTCTATATGCATTTCTGGATTCGTCCATACGTACTACATGCCCTGCCCATCTCAAACGTCTGGATTTAATGTTCCTAATTATGTCAGGTGAAGAATACAATGCATGCAGCTTTATAACTACGATATCGCACCATCTACCCTTAAGTACCAAATACGATAACCTATCACTGATAAATTCGACCTTTTTAGTGCTGATTTTATTCTTTTATGATAAAGAATCCTGTTCCTAATTGGTGATTATCGTTTCCTTCCCCATAATACAACAAATAATCGCCTATTTGTGTTATGCCGTTCCCATCTAACCTAACCTCCTGTACTCCCACAAAGTCTATTCTATATCTAGCTAGTTCTTTTGCTACTAATGTTACCCCTCCTGTTCTATATACTGTAGACTTGTAACATTCCAAGTACCAAATCTCAAAACCTTATTCCTTTGCTGTGATCGTGCCAGAGAATCAGTCCCATTCCGAAGCTTATTTGAAGGATTCTTAACAAGCTGTTTTTTACGGTGAAGGGTTGTTAGCCCTTCGCCCAACCCCCAAGCTGGAGGACCACACCTCATCGGCTGTCCGCGACTGCTTATTCAATATATTCACAGCTACCCTCCATATCTGGAGGCCGTCTCCTCGATCCGCAACCTGAGGACGCTCCAAATTAATTAATCTAACTTCGATGGAATTGGTGATAGCGAGATGGCATTTCGCGAGATGAGGCCAAGGATTTGCCATGAGATTACTTGATATTCGCCTTACAGTTGGGGAAAACATCGAAAAAAATCAACCAAGTAATCAGTCCAAGAAGGAATCAAACTCTCGTCCGAGCACAACGCCAGATCAGCAGGCAAACCCGCGCGAGCTTACTTACTATCCGACCTACGCCGATGGCCCTAGTCAAGACAAAGCTGTGAAACATTTTTCAACCCACGACATTATTTTATGAAGCTAAAACAAGAATAACCAATTTACTAGCATTAGCTGAAACATTCTCCTAAAGTAGTAAGTTTAGTTCACAATTTTTTACATCCCATTCACATAACACAAAAGTTGTTTGCACTTACGGTCATCAACATGAATGTAGGAACGTACTGTGTTTTAACTCCAATGTTGATGGCCATAACCTCTAACGGGGTTTGTTCTACATGAACAGAATGATAAAAGTGAAATATTATGCGCTTAACTTACAACAAAAGAGAATTTTATTTTAGCTAGTGTACAACTTAGTTCCATTCTGCTAAGTGTAACCTCATAAAGTGTCTATGTCGGAAAGCAATGTTTCATGATATACCGTATGTATGTAATGAAATGTTTTATCTTCCTTTACGATCTCTCAGTATGTGTGAAATTAATTTTCTTACACACTGTATAGGCCTATGTAATCATAAATCTTGAATATCTATCTACGTTTACCTAATTTTCATGTGCATGTTTCACAGCTCATTCAACATCGATTTAACCCTATATAGGCCTATTTCTATCTAATATTTAATAGGGTGTTTCAAAAATTCAGCACGTTCTAAGCAATATTGCACACATGACATTACAGATTAAGTCATGGTCAAATCTATGCATGTTAACGAAGTTCAATGAATTTATTATAGCTGCTTCTATTCACACGAATTTAAAGAGGTTTCAGAGGTATCTTTTAATTAATCGATTAAAATATGCTGTCATTTTTCATTCCAGTCTTTTACCGATATCAGAAATCATCGACACTGCATGCAGTTTGATTGTACAACGGTACTTAATTTTGTCATATATATTAGCGTTTGGGCCACTGGCGTGGCTTAGTCGGTTAAGGCGTTTGCCTGCCGGTCTGAAGTTGCGTTCGGGCGCGGGTTCGATCCCCGCTTGGGCTTATTACCTGGTTGGTTTTTTTCCGACGTTTTCCTCAAACCGTAATGTGAATGCAAGGTAATCTATGGCGAATCCTCGGCCTCATCTCGCAAAAATATCATCTCGCTATCACAAATCTCATCGACGCTAAATAACCTAGTAGTTGATACAGCGTCGTTAAATAACCAACTAAAATAAAAAATATATATTAGCGTTTGGGATTCTGTCTAGGTAGACGTTATAAATGTTTTTCTATTAATTTTTGTTCTTCCAAGTTTTATAAGTATACCATTATTTCAAAAATATAAATACAGTAAAAACACAAATGTGATTATGTTCCTCTATAAATCTAGTTCGTGTTTGAGGATTTATTAAGTGATAAAATATCCTCATAAGACGTCCTTTGTATTAATACCTCATAACTACATAACTTTGTATCCAAGGAACCTCAGGATAAATGTAAAATAATTCAGGATAATGTAATTTGGATTAATCTACATTGATTTAGCCTGATATATCTTTATCCGAATTGTAAGATTTGGGAAGTTATTTTTAAATGGAGACAGGCATTGTAGATGTACAGTATTTCTGCGTTTTAGAATATTGTGATATTATATTATTAGAAATACTGCATATTGTGTTGTTCCAATAAGTTTATTCCATAATTAAGTACAGACTTAGTAAGAAAATAAAATAATTTACAGAAAGCAAATTACTAAGGTTGCCCTTTTTATGATTTCCATGAATTCTAAATTCATATCAGATGCCGATTCTCTTTTCGACCTCAGTGAAACACTTGGTAGCTTGCCAGTTTCAGATAACATCCCGTAAATACGGGAAAACACAATAGCTAGATGGAACCCTTCGATTGGGAAAACGTCGTCTCTATTCCTTAACAGGAGCCAATGTATTGTCACCACAAAATCCATGAACAAAAATCATGTCTGCATTATTCACTATGCGAATCACGAATTAAATATCAAGTGAACATGTATTCGCTGGCGTTGCGGTGTTCAGATGCTACCATGTGCAAAAAATCATAAAATCATACATGCATGAAAGTGAAAGAATATTATGGATAGGAAAACATCGATCGTAAGGGAATGTGTATTTAAGAGTTGTTGATTCATTATAAAAATGAATCTGATGCAACGTTAATATAAATTAATTTTATTTCCTACAATATCTATAACATAAATAAATAAATAAATAAACAAACCAAGACAAGGCAGACCAGACCAGCCCAGGCCAGAAACGAATGCATCAAGTCATACATGCATATATAAATATATATATATATATTTATATATATGTATACATAAACAAATATATGAAAATACATATTTAAATATTATAAATACATAAACAATATATAAATTATTGCATACTTAAATACTATAAATACATGAACAAATATATAAATTAATACACATTTAAATCTTATAAATACATAAACAAATATATAAATTAATACATATTTTAATTTATAAATACATAAACAAATATATAAATTAAAACACATTTAAATGTTATAAATACATAAACAAATATATAAATTAATACCCATTTAAATCTGATAAATACATAAACAAATATATAAATTAATACATATTTTAATTCTGTATATACATAAATAAATATATAAATTAATTACATTTAAATATTATAAATACTTAATCAAATATATTAATTAATGCATATTTAAATATTATAAATACATGAACAAATATATAAATTAATACATATTTAAATATTATAAATACATAAACCAATATATAAATTAATGCACATTTTAATATTATAAATACATGAACAAATATATAAATTATTACATATTTAAATATTATAAATACATAATCAAATATATGAATTAATGCATATTTAAATATTATAAATACTTAAACAAATATCTACATAAATTAATACATATTTAAATATTATAAATAGATTATCAAATATATGAATTAATGCATATTTAAATATTATAAATACATAAACAAATATATAAATTAATACATATTTAAATATTATAAATAGATAATCAAATATATGAATTAATGCATATTTAAATATTATAAATACATAATGAAATATATGAATTAATGCATATTTTAATATTATAAATACATAAACAAATATATAAATTATTACATATTTAAATATTATAAATAGATAATCAAATATATGAATTAATGCATATTTAAATATTATAAATACATAAACAATATATAAATTAATGCATATTTTAATATTATAAATACATAAACCAATATATATACTATTACATATTTTAAATATTATAAATACATAATCAAATATATGAATTAATGTATATTTAAATATTATAAATGCTTAAACAAATACATGAATTAATACATATTTAAATATTATAAATACATAAACAAATATATAAATTAATGCTTATTTTAATATTATAAATACATAATCAAATGTATAAATTAATACATATTTAAGTATTATAAATACATACACAAATATATAAATTAAAACACACTTAAATGTTATAAATACATAAACAAATATATAAATTAATACATATTTAAATATTATAAATATATAATCAAATATATAAATTAATACATATTTAAATATTATAAATACATAAGTAAGTAAATAAGTACACGAGTGAGTGGATGAATGAATAAATAAATTAATTAATTAATGTTAACTTAAACTCTACAGCAATGTCCTTAATTTTACTCCATTTTCTGTGCGTTGAATAATGTTTACGTTATTAAAAATACTTGTTTTTACGATATTATAAATGACATCACAACAGAACGTTCTTCTGTTTTCTGATTTCTTTTAAACGCATTATAAATAGCATACAATTTGACGGAATTACGCAATAAGAGACCAACCGCCAAAAACCTGTTTTCGAGATATCGACAGTTGAATTAAATCTGGTTTTAATAAAACATTTTATGCAGGCAGTATTGTAACAATAATACTAAAACAAGGCTAACCGATCTTTAATAACAGACCAGCAGTTGATTCAATATTGCAAAGCAAAATAAATATAAGTACATCTTGATTACACAACGTTTAACATTATATCACTTCGGAATATGTATTGTATGTCTTTCTTGTGTTAAATTCTATCGTACCTCGTTTACATGTTTCGACCTATTATTGGTCTTCTTCAGAACTGGTCGTTGCTGGTCTTGGCGCCTCTTGTTTTGTTTCCTGTGGGGGTGTGTTTGTGTAGTGTAATGTGGAGTCAAAATGTGTGTGTGTTGTGAAGTAGAGTTGTGTTGAGAATTTCATTTGGGTGTGTTTTTGTGTGTCTCTATATTTCATAGTGTGAAATGAAATTCTCAACACACAACTCAATTTCAGAACACACATACTTTTGACTCCACATTACAATACACAAACACACCCCACAGGAAACAAAACAAGAGGCGCCAAGACCAGCAACGACCAGCTCTGAAGAAGACCAATAATAGGTCGAAACATAAACAGGTACGATAGAGCTAATATGTTTTCGCGGGATATCAGCCGAGTTAAGATTTTGGAATGCTCCAAGCTTTCGACTGCTATCTCTGCAGCCATCTTAGTGATGTCCGAACAGAAAGTCGAAAGGTTATATAGATGTGGCTGTAAAGGTGAAACGGGATTGGTTGGCGGATCGGCCAATCCGGGGCCGGGAATTGTCATCGCTCGTAAATTATGAAGTTTGGCGGGCGGCGAGCCCTGTTCCGCCGGTTGGAATCGGTTGCCGTCCTCGGTCCGTGATCTTCATGACCTTGATTGTAAAGGGCCTGAGTTGGTTAAGGCCGGTGTCCATGCCTGACTGAGCTGGAGTCCACTGTCTCTGTTAAAGTTGTTTTTCTCCAGCTTGATCTCTATGGCCTCCTTGATTGTACGATCCCAGTAGTGGCTTGAGACTTTAACAGAGACAGTGGACTCCAGCTCAGTCAAATGGACACCGGCCTTAGACCAACTCAGGCCCTCTTACAATCAAGGTCATGAAGATCACGGACCGAGGACGGCAACCGAAGGCTCGCCGCCCGCCAAACTTCACGCAGTAATCCCGGGAGGGGCGGATACGAGCGATGACAATTATTGGCCGATCCGCCAACGAATCCCGTTTCACCTGAGACAGCCACATCTATATAACCTTTCGACTTTCTGTTCGGACATCACTTCCTGAAGATGGCTGCAAGATAGCATCGAAAATTGGAATTACAAAATTTAAATATTAAAACATATTAGCGAACCAACGCCGAGAAAGCCTCAAATCATACATAGGTACGATAGAATTTGACACGAGAAAGTCATATAATACATATTCCAAAATAAATAAATCAATTTTATGAAATAAACTAATTTTTCTTATAAATTGCAACAAAATGCAGGTATCGTATTCTTGACTTTATCCGTGTTAAATAATTTATCCAACAATTTTGTGCAAATATCTCAATTTTTTCAAAATGTCTATTATTGCTTAACTCCGTCCAATTATGGACTCTTCCCATTGCTCTGGTACATTGTATACATAGATATGAATTTTAAATCAACATACAATATTGCTCGAAGTGTAGTTCTTTCCTGAACACTAAACTCGAAACGTCCTGTATATGGAGCTAGCGTTCATTATGCATGCTCAGAATTTTTGTGGGACACAGACAGTGTCGAACTCATATTTGGGATTTCAGTATATATATTATGGAAAAACATAATAAAAGCCCAAGTGAATGCAGCAAATCGCAAGGGATTTAAATCAATAGAGAGAGATATAATTAAATAGCAAGTGATGCATTGCGAATTCAATAACTAGAGTACCTGTCGAGCTGTCAGGCTGAATATTTTGTCAAATTTGGAATTAACTTGTATCATTGCAAACGCATAACTACGTTTTAATTTCGTGATCAGAACTAATTGTAATGAATGGGAGGTGGGGGGGGGGTTGGAGCGAACGCAGCTGCGTGTCTGCTCGACGCGTTGCAATTCATCTTGTCACATCGCTCATTTCATGTTCGTTAAGCAGGTTTGCGTACGTACCGGTACGCTTCAGAATTACCACCTCCTCGCTCGTTAATGTCGAAAGCATGGTTTTGGTTTTTTTATTTTCGAATTGACATACATGTCATTCGAACAATTTCGGATATTAAATCTCTGAAAATTAATACACGAAACATTGGAATTAAATACGCAAATACCTAGCATCTATTCTCCTCATATCTCCTTCTTTATTTATTACATTTCCACGTATCTTCTTTATTTTATTCCCATTTTCAGCTTAAGGTGTATTTTGACTCTAGAAATGTCAGATTTCTTCAAAATTTTGGTAAATAATGTTTTTGTCTCAACTGGAATCTCATTTCTTCTAGTTTTTTTTTTTTTTAATATATAACTTGTACCCATTATACGATGAAAGAGTAGTGGAACAGAGACAAATTCTCTCCGGCACCGGGATTTGAACCCGGGTTTTCAGATCTACGTGCCGATGCTTTATCCACTAAGCCACACCGGATTCCCATCCCGGTGTCAGATCGAATCCTCTCAGTTTAAGTTCCAACTCCTGGGTTCCCTCTAGTGGCCGCCCTCTGCACTACGTCATAGATGTCTATGAACGTAGGACTTATGTACACACATGTGCTGAGGTGCACTCGTTATGAGTGACTGATTGGCCTGGATCCGACGGAATAAGCGCCGTCTTAAATCACAAGAGTGATTTACGCATATCATATATATTATTTCAATGTACGAAGTACGTATGATGTTTCCATGCAGATTTTCAGTCATCATACGATGAAAGAGTAATGTAACAGAGAAAATTCTCTCCGGCACCGGGATTTGAATCTGTTCCACTACTCTTTCATCTTACGATGACGCAGAATATCTGCATGGAAACATCATATGTACTTCGGTACATTAAAATAATATATAAAAATAATATATAAAAATATATATATTGTACCCATTATTTCAACAATTTCATAATTATTTGGGCATTTATAGTATAAGTGCACAGTCCGCCGAGTTAGCTCTGTGGCACCACGTCTGCCTCTAGTCTAGCCGGCCCGGGCTCGATTCCCAGCGGAGTCAGACATTTTCCTCTAAAATTTCTACCTCGGGACTAGGAGAGATGGCAGTGCACAATTTCTAATCACTAAATTGTGCACCAATATGCCTGGATTAAATCCCAAATCTCTCCGCAGTGCATAAGAAAAGGCAAATGTCATTGTTGATAGTGATTCGTCCGTCGGATGGGGACGTTAAGCCTGGCGGCTCCCTTGGTGCTATTCGACAGGAGTAGGCTACGTGCCGGCACCGAGTTTCCCCTTCTCCCTTCCTCATTTTTATCTTCATCCTCACCCATTCCCTACACTGCACTTACACAACACTTAAATATACATTCACCCTAATACACGACATAACTCTTCACAGACACACATCATGTATAACTTGGCCCGCCGAAAATGGGTCACAGTCCTGCCATCAATCCGCAGTATACGGAACCCGAATCACTCAAGTCAAATGGGTAGGCATTAGACACACACACACAAACACTCACACACACACAGTATATGCGCACTATAGGCCTACTTTCTATACCTTTCGCCATCTTCAGTGTCTGTTTTCTCTTATTTTATATTTTCCGACATTTGTTATCCTCCCGACGGACAAAAACTAGACTTCCAATTGGGAAAAAACTTCATTGAGATACCAAATTGAAGCTTAAACATGTGGCTATGTTATAAACTACAATTAATTATTATTTTTAATCGATTATATTTTTTTGCCCCAAAAATATACAAATATACTGTACATTTCTTTTTCTATAGTGCTTATACAGGGTGTTTCCGGGCTAGTGTTATAAACTTTCAGGGATGAGGGGGAAGGGCACATGTATCAATTTGAGATAAATAACCCTGGTCCGGAAATGACCGAGTCGAAAATTACAAGCAAAAATAATTGTGTGGAAATGAAATAATTTTACTCCTCTGTAGACCTTATTTATGTGTATTTATCTCTACATCTTACACATATTGTATTCATCTGACGTTGTTTACGTTGTGTACTTACAGTATTCCATTCAGTGCGCTGTCTGAGGGGTGGGGACACGAAACTACACTAAAGCAATGCAGATAGCGTAATGTGTAACGCACATGGTCGGTCCTGATATGCACGTCTGTAGACAGCAGTGTATGTGTAGCCTACAAGTTGCAGTGTTCAGTCGATCAGTCCTAGTGAAATGGAGGAGTACACGAGAGCAGAATAAGCAGACCTGATTTTCGAATACGGATGAGCCAATGGGAACAGTAGACAAGCTCACAAATTGTATCGGTACAAGTACCCACGTAGGAGACATCCGGCCCATATCATTTTTCTACGACCTTGCCAAAAGTTAAGGGAAGGAGGGGATGTGGTGCCAAATTACAATTCCATTTCCACATAACTATTTTTGCTTATAACTTTCGACTCAGTCATTTCCGGACCATGGTTCCTTATCTCAAATTGATACATGTGCCCTTCGCCATCATCCCTGAAAGTTTGTAACGCCATCTCGGAAACACCCTGTAGGCTATATAAAA
Organism: Periplaneta americana; assembly: GCA_025594305.2. Taxonomy (NCBI): domain Eukaryota; kingdom Metazoa; phylum Arthropoda; class Insecta; order Blattodea; family Blattidae; genus Periplaneta; species Periplaneta americana. Next base: position 28,484,146 of record JAJSOF020000036.1, read on the forward strand.
TACATTAATATTCTTTATATATCTGTATATCCTACACATACTGTATTCATCTGACGTTGTTTACGTTGTCTACTTACAGTATTCCATTCAGTGCGCTGTCTGAGGGGTGGGGACAGGAAACTACACTAAAGCAATGCAGATAGCGTAATGTGTAACGGACATGGTCGGTCCTGATATGCACGTCTGTAGACAACAGTGTATATGTACAAGTTGCAGTGTCCAGTCGATCAGTCCTAGTGAAATGGAGGAGTACACGAGAGTGGAATATGCGGATTTAAATTTAATGTATAGATGTTCTTAAACATTATTTATGTAAAAGTGAGAATTACTAATTCGCTTTACTAGCACTGATGTTTTAGTCTTTTTATCGTCCATTGTGATCAATACTGATCTTCCTTTACTACCAGATTTAAATTCAAACTGTGGAACTAGTTGCATACACATTATAATTATTTGGTCTTCGGTTTTCTCATTTTCCTATTAAACTGCCGTATCATTTCATTTATTTCAATTTCTTAAGGTTTATTCGTATGCACTTAAAATGCGAGATCATGTAGCGACTGTTAGTTTGGAATGTTACATTAAATGCAGATTTTAATCGTGATTTGGAAAAGTAGCAGATGTCCATTTGAGTCAATTTTTCAGGAGACACAGAAAATTGATTATCTTCAAAAGAGTTTGGTATTTTGAAATTATTATTTTTTTCTTAAAGTACACTAATAAGATATTGTTGTTTGACATACATGAACTTCAGTGCTTTTCTTCAGTATCTGCTGGAAAAAAAATCTGAATTGCCTGGACATGACATGTGAGGTTTCCGCAATTCATGACTGTCAACAATTATTATTTTATTCCTTTCAAACAACTTATACTTGAAGAAGACGGAGAACAATTTGTTTTATCTTTTAAACTACTTTACATATAGGCCTATATTTAAGCCAAGACATTGAAAAAGTATTCAATTGTTATACAAAAATCATCATCATAAACTTCAAGGTTTGGGCCTAATGACCCGTTCCGTCTCCAGGACTTATCTGACCTCTCCATCGTTTTCTCGGTCTTCCAGGTGTTCTTCGTCCTACTGGTTTGTATGTCCACATTCTTATTGGTAGTCGTCCGTCGTCCATTAACCAATTTATTCTATAATTCTTGATTTTGTCTGTTATGCGTTCAACGTTTAATTGTTTCTTCATTTCGAATATGATCTAATAATGTGTGTCCTGTTAAAGGTCTAAGGATGCGCATCTCAGCGGCTTCTAGTCTTCTTTCCTGTCTTTTAGTGAGGGTCCATGTTTCCGCACCATACAGCAAAATTGGTACCGCTAATGTTTTATAAAATTTTAATATCTTGTTGACTCTAGCCTTTTTAAGTAATGTGCGTTTAATTGTTCGTATCATCTTTTGCAACTTCAGAATTTTATTCTCTGCATCACTTGAAGTTATAAATGAAAGGTTACAACCCAGGTGATTGAAGGAATTGGTTTGTTCCAGTATCTTATTATCTATTACAATCTTAGTTCTGATGGGGTATTTCCCTTGAAATGCCAATATTTTTATTATACAAAAATGGAAAATTATATTATTGGTATATTTAATTCCACGAATTATTTTAAATTAATAAAAAAATAGAGGAAAGTAAACTGAACATTTTTTTTTTTTAAGTTTCTGAAAATTCCCCTATAGAATTGCATTCTATTATCATACAAAGTATGAATATAAGACCCTAATAAATTTATTCATACTTGATAGTAGAAGAGAAATAATTCTCCTTAATAGATTTACAATCTATCACCTATTCTCAGCCATTCTACTAACTTTGATGAATATTCTCAACATATCCTGGACATGTGATCTCGCAGTTGACTAAGTTATTTCTGCAGTAAAATTTACACTTAGCATTGGACTTATGGGGTTTCTGAACCACTTGAAAGGCCTATTTATGAATATACCATACTACCATATTATAAAAACTGATTTTGAGAGAAAAAAAAGTGTTTTCTTTTTTTGATATTTTGAAATTCCCTATTCAATTTTGGTTTCGAGTTCACAGCTTTCTATAGATGGGTCTACCGACATGTGTATTTCCGCCTTGTTGGTATCTACCGGCATGTGCCCAGCACTATTTCTCCCTAATCACCTATTGCCATCTAGTGGCCATAACTGAATAGTATGAAGATATGACCATTGTGTACGAGGTTGGATTCAAGCCTTGTTGTAGCGGAAGTGAGAACCAATCAAGTATTTGCCTATTTAAGTAACTACTGTAGATTCGTAGTTATTTATGAAAGAAGTACTTAACTATTAAAAACCAAGATCGGTTTGATCCCGAGATTAAATAAATTGTCTCTGGAATGTGAGTCATTCCGTTACTTTTTCCGTCATGTTTTTTTTTTCTGGTTATTTTTCCTTCGTGATATACAATAATCTTTTGTAAGTCCTCTGTGATCTCTGACAAATTTGTATTCTTCTTCCAATTTTTAAGTCTTTCAGTCATTCAACTGATTAGATCTATTACCTATAATTCATTTCCATCGTATTTCTGTTTTCCAATATGTTTCTCTTCATTTTATGTTATTTTCGTCTTATTTTCATTACAGTCCTTTTATTGAAACTTCCTGTTCTCTTTAGTTCCATTCCTCTACCCTGAGTACATGTTTCTCTTTACACCGTCCTTTTCCAAGCACATTGCCTTGACGTCAGATCTCCACTTTATACCCTCAAGGACCTCTCTTTGTGTTTAGTTTCTCTTTAAATAGGTAGCACGAAGCAAATATCCGCTGCTGAGCAATTAAGCACTGGGACAATTGTTCTAATCTTCTTGCAGACCGCGTTTACACACTAATTGTCTTGAAACTACAAAACAGTCTGACCGGCATCGTCTGGTGCTGAGAGTTTCCACACTACATCTTTACGCAGCATCAAATTGCGTGATAACAGACTGTAAATCATTATCCATTAACAATCAAGCCTTACTATACAGGTATCTTTCCCGTTTACAAACTAGTTATTTCAAAGATGTCTGTTATGTTCTGCAACCATTGGAATTTGTAATCTAATATTAATACATTCTTTCCTGCAGAGACGGTGGAATTCACTCCAGTTATGTTTATAGATATTTTCGTGTATGTAGGGGAAGTCCGTGTACTAGAACAATGGAAGGAGTCCATAATTGTACCTATTTTTAAGAAGGGGGACAAGACTAAGTGTAGTAACTTTCGAGGAATATCACTTTTGTTGACCTCCTACAAAATTTTGTCGAATATCCTTTTGAGAAAATTAATTCCATATGTAGATGAAATTATTGGGGATCATCAGTGTGGTTTCAGGCGTAATAGATCGACTATTGATCGGATTTTTTGTATTCGACAGATATTGGAGAAAAAATGGGAGTATAAGGGAACAGTACATCAGTTATTCATAGTTTCAAAAAGGCATATGACTCGGTTAAGAGAGAGGTTTTATATAATATTCTTATTGAATTTGGTATTCCCAAGAAACTAGTTCGATTAATTAAAATGTGTCTCAGTGAAACTTACAGCAGAGTCCGTATAGGCCAGTTTCCATCTGATGCTTTTCCAATTCACTGCGGGCTAAAGCAGGGAGATGCATTTTCACCTCTACATTTTAACTTCGCTCTAGAATATGCCATTAGGAAAGAGCAGGATAACACAGAGGGTTTGGAATTGAACGGGTTACATCAGCTTCTTCTCTATGCGGATGACGTGAATATGTTAGCAGAAAATCCACAAACGATTAGGGAAAACACGGAAATTCTACTTGAAGCAAGTAGAGCAATAGGGTTGGAAGTAAATTCCGAAAAGACTAAGTATGTGATTATGTCTCGTGACCAGAATATTGTACGAAATGGAAATATAAAAATTGGAGATTTATCCTCCGAAGAGGTGGAAAAATCAAATATATTGGAGCAACAGTAACAAATATAAATGACACTCGGGAGGAAATTAAACGCAGAATAAATATGGGAAATGCCTGTTATTATTCGGTTGAGAAGCTTTTGTCATCTAGTGTGTTGTTTTTATATAAATAGGCCTACGGGTGACATCGTACAAGTTCGATAAGTTTCTGACTGCAATTATCAGTCATCTTGCCTCATTTTCAAATAAAAACAACACAATTCATCGCCACCTGTGATATCTTTTTCTACATTCAGTCGTCATAAAGAGTATAAATGTCAAACATCTTTGATATAGAATAATTCTTCTCGGGTTCTCAGCCAGGTGAGTTGGAGATTAGCTTCCAAGCTTTCGATGGCTAACTCTGCCATCTTCTTCAGGGACGAAGTGATGTGGGACCACGTCCCGTCTGCCCGATGTAGCATTTTCACAAGGTATTCTAGACACCAGGTGTCCTGAGACCAAGGTCGTCTTCCTGGATCTTTGTGGGCGGCTTATGGATGGATAAGGACAAAGATCCAGAATTTGAGGGACGAACTATTATGGAACGCTGCAAGAACACCAACGCAGCATAAGACTATATTATCCTGATTCTGCAGTAGCCCAACACAGCCTAGAAACTGGCCACAAGATAGATTTCAGCGCCACCACCATCTTGGACAAGACATCAGGTTACTGGGACTTAGTTATCAAGGAAGCCATCGAAATCCAGCTAGATGGCAATAATTTCAACAGAGACGGGGGTCTACAGCTGAGTACGGCATGGAAACCTGCCATCAATACGCTTAGACCACCAGCACACGGCAGACAGTCGGGACCAGCAAATGGCTCCTGATTGACTGACGTGTCCACCAACCAGAATGCGCCTGGCGGTCGGGACTAGGAAAGCCCTGATTGGCCCGCAGCGGGAAGCCCTACTTTTGCATATAAGTTTGGTCCCACATCACTTACCTCCACCGATCCCACGCATGTCCCCATAGACACCCACAAACCAATACCGCCACCTATACCCAAACCATCACAGTCCGTCTTCAAACCAACACTTCCCAAACCCGAATTGTCTTTGCGGATTAAGACTATGACAACCAAGACAACCACTACAGACGATCCACAGACAGACAAAACAACCACGGAACAGCTGGTCGAGGGGGTTCTACGTTCTTCTATGCAGAAAATAGATTGACCGGGTTTACAGGACGAAATAGTGACATTCACTATTTCCTTATCACTACAGACACAAACCCCACGAAACGACAAACGACACTTGCCACAGCCAACCAGGCAGCCAGACGGCTTCTACGGAAACGAGTAGCCCACCACTTTGTTGGTAACAGGTTACGAGTCTTAGCGCCACTACAAAAACGTGACTAGGACAGAACTGACCAGAGCACTGGACTCTCCACCTCTCATTAACATCTGCGAGGCATGGTGCTAACTTCACTTCATTCATTTCATTCACAATTCAACTGTTAGCGTGTACATGTTCATATAATCATTCACAGGGGAAATACACTACGGTTAGATGAGAGGGCAAACGGCTTATAGCTGGGTACCTCGATCTAAAGTTAGCGAATTGCATGTCGAGGAACCAATGGAGGCATGGGATGCTTACCCTGCCTGCCATTTTAAACATCATTCATTCTTTCTTCGTCCCCTTTCATTCGTTCGTTCGTTCCCACATCACTTCGTCCCTGAAGAAGATGGCAGAGCTTTTTCGAAAGCTTGGAAGCTAATTCCAACTCACCTGGCTGAGAACCCGAGAAGAATTATTCTACATCAAACGCCGGGAAAGTTCAAGTCATACATCTTTGATATATGTGTCAAGAAAATTCGCTGAGCTACCGATTCCAACGAGAAACTCGCGCGAGGTTTTTGTCTCAAACGAGAATCTCTTCCAGTGTGTGGACGTCCATTTGAATCCATGTTATCAATCTTTGAGTTTTTCGCAACACATTTCTCGCAAGCGAAAACTCTTCAAGTGTGTTATGGGCCTTATGGTACGAACGTCCTATGATGATCTTTCTGTCATGGGCTCATGACCCATGTTTTTCATAATCCTTAAATCAGCAGTTACACATTCCTATCGTTGAGTGGTCGTTCAGCTTTAAGTGCACGTCTGTAGATATAGCGATAGGAAAACGTTTCGCAAACAGCGTTTACATATTGACCGAGCGAACTCGCTGACAGCTGAGAACAAGTACGCAAAGAATGGAATCCTAGCACTTCTCAAATCGCCAGATGTTTCTAAAAGTCCCATAATTCTTTCTCCGCCCGGAGCTATAAATCTACATAGAAAAGCCTGGCACAGCTCTTGTTTCGTCCTCTATGTTAAAGAGGCACACATTGTTCTGGTTTCTGGAACAGCATTGCAGGAACGCACGTTATCGCAGGTACAAACCACTTACTGGATCTCCATGACAGCGAATAAACAAAGCAAAGTGCCCCTATTTTGATGTCCTAAAAATTTGATAGCATTAACACACTGCGCTCCACTAACAAGGATTAAATTCTGAATAGGATATTATCACCGTATTAATAGTTGTATGGGCTTGTACAGGAATATCATTTTATTTTTACTTCAATTTTTATTGTACCTGAGTTTTTGAATGTACTTCACTCCCACCCCTTCTACTAATGAAGTTTCAACTGTTTTCCAGACAGAACCAAGGCCGCTTATAGTAAACAGCACTGAGTTACTGAGTATAGTACGTTCCAGAAATATGTTCGCGTTTTCCAGTGACGAAAGAACTTTTAATATTGAATCATATTTTCGCACAGGTTTGCCTACGTGGCATCCCGATTTCCCCCACCTGCTTCTGCACGACCCTCTGTAAAAGCAGGGCTGTCTTAGCTCTTTTCTGAAAACATTAATTTCTGTTAGGAATTGGACGTTTACCTAATATTATACAACTGATTAAAATAACTTAAATAAAAGGGCCTCGTTAAGTAATTAACTGTCACGTGATTTCCTCCCTTTCTACGATCCTGCGGAATAACCACTTGGACGGACAGTAGATAACATGTCTGAGTAATTTTATCTATGCGGGTCGGGCAGAAGTGAAGATTGAATTTACATTACATAAGGTACTCTTTTATAGAGTAGGTACAGAATTATTTCAACATGAGTTACTAGTACGAAGGACGAAACTGGTAATTGGAATTAGATGCAATAGTCTATAGTGCGATAATATGCACAAAAGAACTGAAGCCTGTAGGTTATCGAAATGAATGGCTACCATCTTCAAAAATGTGTTTAAATATCCATATTATGATTATTTTTCAATTGAACTTCATTATTCTCTATATTGTACGCTAATGTGCTGTGGACAGTATAATATACAGTGCATAATCAATGCGTTCGCATGGATAGCTCAGTTCGTGAGTAAAAACACTTATTTTTAATACAGTACTGCATTTTGATTAAATAAAAATCCTAATGAAAATTATCGAACTCAAAATCGCGATATTTCCTAGTTTACGTAAATGGATGAAGTACTTTTCTTCCCTCCTATACCTACTAAAGTGATTTGTTTGTGTTTTACGCCAGTATCATCGAACTCTAGTTGTGGAAGGGGGTAGCGAACGGGTTTTCCGGTTCTCTAAAGGTATAGCCAGGTTAATATTAAAAACGTTAGTAAAAATAAAATGATGTCCCTATATTTTTAGGTGCCTAAATCAAAGAGCGAAGAACAATTCACTCTTTCACTTTACTCTTCAGTATTCTTCAAACCTCTAACCCTAGCTACTTAGCTTCTCGTTTTCAACATTTGTCCTCATATCACGAAATAGATACTCGCTCACAACACCATATCACACGCTCCATTCCTAAACACAGAACATCCTTCTACTATTCATCTTTCACAGTCTCTGCAGCTCGTCTCTGGAACTCTGTACCACATCATGTCAGAGACTGTCGGACATTGTCTAGTTTCAAAAATAAATTAAAATTGCACTTTTTCAATTAGATTCCTTTCAGTTATAAGCCCTTTTCTCTGCCATAGTTTTGTAAAAATATAGGCTATATATTTCTTTTTCCTTCCTTTCCCCTTTTTGGTCTCTTTATCAGCCGATGAATTTATTATCATAGCCTTTTTATCATGAATTTTATTTAATTTTCGTATTTCTTTTCTTTTTTATTATTATTATTTTATTACATTCCATTTTGATATATTCTTCCTTACGTTTTTCCATATTAACCATTTGTACTAAATGAGTTGCTTTCACTATCTTCCAATGTATTTTACTTTCTTTTTTTTTTCTATTGTTGTATTATTTTCATGTTGTTTACTGTCCATTTTATTATGCTATTATTTTTTTTGTACTATGTTAGTTTTCTGTTCTTTAACTTCGTGTTAAATTTTAACTGCTTGTATACTTTGTGACCTGGTAGAGTGTAAGAGAAGGACCTATGGCCTTACTCTGCCAGTATAAATAAAGAATTATTATTATTATTATTATTATTATTATTATTATTATTATTATCTATGTTTTAGTGCCTATTGTAATCAATTCAGGGCCTATTTTAGATGCCTAAAAGTTAGTTTTTAAGTACCTAAAAATCCGAGGTCTTCTCATCAGGGACATTCGTGCCGAGGTACGGAACGCTAAGCGCCATTCACATCCGTGCGGCCAAGTGCATTGAAGTGGAATCAGGGATATTTTAAAACGTGCTTCGAAACTAAAGTGTATTAATTTTTTGATTAATACAGTATTTTCAATTAATATTTCTGTGTATTTTAAGTGAATAATTCTTAGTTTTGCTCAAAACCACTGCCTACAGGTACGTATGTGGTGCTGGAAATCGTAATATACTAATTTTCGCTGCAAATTTACGAATCCTCGGACACAGTTCAAGGAATCAAGTATAGTGGTGGACTGAATATAGAAATGTGAGGGAAATCACTACCTGAAAGCCGTATGATGACAATAAATATGAATGGATCATTCCATAGAAAAAAGTATGTTTTTGAACCATGATGTCTCAAAAATTAAAAATATTTTAGTGGGTTATTTTGTATGTTCTAAATATGAATTTCAAGCAATACTGTATCTTATTATAGTCTGGCAGCAGTCAGAATTTAAAATATTGGCTTATCAAAAAAACACGGTTTCATTCATTGAAATTTTCTTACTGTGTAAAGGAAGGTGGAAAAATTATTTCAATGCAATTCGAAAAAGGAGAGCCTTGTTTATAAATGCCCTTGAAATGTAAAAAAATATATCATTTTTAAATAGTTACCCACAGTAAAATAATTTTAAAAAATATAGAACACAAAATGTAATTCATTTTTACAGACGAAAAAACCTTGTGTTTAATTCTTTAGGGTATATTGATTCCACTGTGAAAATTTCAGAATGTTGGCTTAAATATCATGTCAGTTTTTAATAAAAATAACTCGCCGGAACAAAGGAGCTCAGCAGGTAGGCTCTCCCGTCGTACAGAATGTTGCGCGATCAAGGTCAGGGAGACCGACGTTTGAGATTACTCATCGTTATGAAGTCTCGCGAACGCTGCGACCGCCACACATAGCAAGCGATTTTCAACCATTGGAACAAAAATTAATAATTTTATTAATTTATTTATTCACAGGTTTTTTAGATAACGTCATAAAACTTGGGAGATGGATTTGGAATAAGATTTTGTTTAATACGAATGAAATTCGCATGAATTTAATTTGTTGCATTGGAATATAAAACTATTTCTTTATTTCAATGAGGTGTTTTTATGAACATGCCTTAATATTATTCGCATTAGTCTTTAAGGGCCGTATTCATAGACATTATTAGCGCGGGCTTTCGGTGGATGATCAGCGAACTGACGTTTTTCGTATTCATAAACCAGTGTTACCACCGAGAATCGAACACGGGTCCCTGGGATGAGAAGCCAACTCGCTACTGACTGCGCCATCACAGGGGTAGCTCAGTTGGTAGAGCAGCTGGCTACGGACTGGAAGGTTCAGGGTTCGATCCCAGGTGGTGACAGGATTTTTTCTCGTTGCCAAACTTTCAGAACGGCCCCGAGGTTCACTCAGCCTCCTATAAAATTGAGTACCGGGTCTTTCCCGGGGGTAAAAGGCGGTCAGAGCGTGGTGCCGACCACACCACCTCATTCTAGTGCCGAGGTCATGGAAAGCATGGGGCTCACCTCCATGTCCCCCAAGTGCCTTCATGGCATGTTACGGGGATATATTTTACCTTTTTTAAACCAGTGTTAGCGATATGATATGATATGAATCCTGTTTAGCACGCTCGTTGCGCGGGCATCGAAATGTCTATGAATAGCACCCAAAGGTATTAAAATATGGTTATTCAGGTTTACAATGGCGTCTGTTTAGTTTCCATGACACTTCATTAGGATGTCTAGAATAATTTAAATGATGGATAACATGTAACTGCCAGCCACTTGTCACTCATCCGTATGACAACCCCGGCGTCGAACAGAATCGTCTCAGATTAAGCTCCAACTCTTGGGTTCCCTCTAGTGGCCGCCCTCTGCACTACGTCATAGATCCCTATGAACGTAGGACTGAAGTCCACACATGTGCTGAAGTGCACTCGTTATGAGTGACTAGTTGGCCGGGATCCGACGGAATAAGCGCCGTCTTAAATCACGAAGTGATTTACGCATATCATATATATTATTTTAATGTACCGAAGTACATATGATATTTCCATATGTACTTCGGTACATTAAAATAACATATATGATCCGTCGGATCCCGGCCAACTAGTCACTCATAACGAGTGCACCTCAGCACATGTGTGGACTTCAGTCCTACGTTCATAGACATCTATACGTAGTGCAGAGGGCGGCCACTAGAGGGAACCCAAGAGTTGGAACTTAATCTGAGACGATTCTGTCCGACGCCGGGGTGGGTATCCGGTGTGGCTTAGTGGATAAAGCATCAGCACGTAGAGCTGAAAACCCGGGTTCAAATCCCGGCGCCGGAGAGAATTTTTCTCCGTTCCATTACTCTTTTGTCGTAAAATATTAATGATATGGCGGTCATAGTTGGCAGTTTAATTTATTTTCATAATAACATTATTATATTATAAGCCCATAAAAATGCATGACATCGCTGGCATATTCTTAACACTTTGTATGGAATGACCCAATATAATTATGAATGTGAATATTAGGAGAAATTGAGCGTATTCCGAATCTCACCGGTGAGCAATCCGATGGCATCACGGTGTTCCGAATTCCACCGATGAAGTCATTGATGCTCCACCGGTGTCGCACCGGTGCCATCAACTTGCAGAGATGGTGGCAGTCTCCATCAGCCGCCACCAGTGTATCTGATTGGTTCTTGTATAGGGCGGGAATTAGCAGACGAATAACATCGTGCACTGTTGTGTCATGGCGGTGTGTTCTGCTTTAGTTCTGCTGTATTGCTTGTAATGAGCACAACGTAAAAACAATATGTTAATGGCTTATGAGCGAACATGTCAACGGACCCGTTATTACTACTGGTTCAAGAAATAAATTGTTTATGCTATCTTTTCTTTGAACGAGATGGGAGTACGAAAATTTCGCAAAATTTTGCTAGCGTAGCACAGAAAACAATTTGTACAGTCGCCATGACAGTATCGGTCCTTAAGCAGTTTGTTCCTTATTTCGCTGCAACGTGACGTCATTGATGCCACCGGACCGGTGAGATTCGGAATACGCTGATTAGATGAATGACATGACCCGAGATCTACTTGACAGATTTAATCTCCCTGTGTTCCTCTTCTCTTCTGTCTCTGTTCGCAAGAAGGAGATAGATCCGAACTTCTATCGTGTCTATATTTTATCATAAACGGAAAATATTTCATTCAAACATCTCACAAGCAACCCACCACGGCTTCCTGCCGACATATTCTATCTCTGTCACTTCTTTGTTCGTTGTATTTCCTAGAGAAACCTGTTATTGTTCTCATATATCTGCTGATCATTTCACTAAATTAACTGCATTCATACACATCTGTTAATAAGGTTGTGGCTGAATGCATGATGCTCTTTGCCAAGTTTAGTTATTACGAGTGCGTCTGCTGTTACGTAGTTCCTAATTTCCTGAGCAGCGTTGCATTTATTAACTTCCCATAGCCTCCGCGCCGCGCCTCGAGCGCTCCTGTCAGCTGACAGAAATGTGTGGAGTTACTTACACCAGGTCGACGTAATCAGCTGAGTTTATTAAGCAAATGCAGTCTTACGTCCTGTAATTCAATCCGCGACTTAATGCTACATTTGTTGTCAGACTTAAGCTTTGTTCATCATTAGGGCATACAGGGTGTAAGTGCCGTCCTTTGCACACTTTTCGGGGGCGGTCTACAGGATCAAAAAATGTCCATACAACATAGGGTCAAAACTTTAGTTTTCCCAGAAAAAATATTTCTTTTCTTATTTTACTGCTTATATTCAATGTTGGCTAAAGCAAGGACATGCACTATCACCTTTACTTTTTAACTTTGCTCTAGAGTATGCCATTAGGAAAATCCAGGATAACAGAGAGGGTTTGGAATTGAAAAGGTTACATCAGCTGCTTGTCTATGCGGATGACGTGAATATGTTAGGAGAAAATCCACAAACGATTAGGGAAAACACGGGAATTTTACTGGAAGCAAGTAAAGACATAGGTTTGGAAGTAAATCCCGAAAAGACAAAGTATATGATTATGTCTCGTGACGAGAATATTGTACGAAATGGAAATATAAGAATTGGAAATTTATCTCTTGAAGAGGTGGAGAAGTTCAAACATCTTGGAGCAACAGTAACAAATATAAATGATACTCGGGAGGAAATTAAACACAGAATAAATATGGGAAATGCCTGTTATTATTCGGTTGAGATGCTTTTATCATTCAGTCTGCTGTCAAAAAATCTGAAAGTTAGAATTTATAAAACAGTTATATTACCGGTTGTTCTTTATGGTTGTGAAACTTGGACTCTCACTTTGAGAGAGGAACACAGATTAAGGGTGTTTGAGAATAAGGTTTTTAGGAAAATATTTGGGGCTAAGAGGGATGAATTTACAGGAGAATGGAGAAAGTTACACAACACAGAACTGCACGCATTGTATTCTTCACCTGACATAATTAGGAACATTAAATCCAGACGTTTGAGATGGACTGGGCATGTAGCACGTATGGGCGAATCCAAAAATGCATATAGAGTGTTAGTTGGGAGGCCGGAGGGGAAAAAGATCTTTAAGGAGGCCGAGACGTAGATGGGAAGATAATATTAAAATGAATTTGAGGGAGGTGGGATATGATGATAGAGAATGGATTAATCTTGCTCAGGATAGGGACCAATGGCGGACTTATGTGAGGGCGGCAATGAACCTCCTGATTCCTTAAAAGCCAGTAATTAAGTATACTGCTATATCGTGAGTAAAATTACGAAAACAATTACATCAGTAGTTATATCTAGCAAAGAGTTCATATTAGTTTCAATAAATATTTTTGTATTCTATTACGTTTTCGTGAAATTAAATAATAATGCATGCTTAAATTTGTTAATATTCTGGCATGAGAGACGTGGCAACATGTTCGGCAGGATTCATGGTGCTGACAGCAGTCTGCACAGACGTACAAATCAGCTGAGATCAAACTCCCTGTCCATAGATCTCCTGCCAAGCGGATAGCAGTTCAGTACAGGTATTCGATAAACAACTTACAATGTCATTCACAATTCAGGAATATCCTGATACGTTATTAATTTACGGGGAAAGTCTTCGTAATTCAAGTGCGGCAAGAAGGATGTACCGTCAACGTTTTCCGCAACGAAGGTTACCTAATCGGCGAACTTTTGTAGCAGTTTCTCAACGATTATTAGAAACTGGGAGTCTCTTACGCCGTTTCGAAAATCACACAACGAGAAATTTATTTAAAAAATTATACTGCCTTACGGAAGCGGGAGAGATTAACATTTTGCTTCAGAGAAATAGTTCGTGTGTGCTATAAACTACATTATCTACCAAAAGTAATTGGGCACTGTTTTTGCCCCTTTAGAACCTCGTGGTACCACCTCTTGTTGCTATAACAGCAGCCACCCTGTCAGGCATGCTCTCCACTAGTTTGTGTAGGATATCCACTGGAATGCGTCGCCATTCCTCTTGCAACATGGCACTCAGTTGGACAATGGAAGTTGGCCACATCTCCCGAGACCTCAATCGCCGGTGCAATTCGTTCCAAAGGTGCTCAATGGGATTGAGATCAGGACTCTGTGCAGGCCAGTCCAACCGGTGAACATTATTGTCTGCATACCACTGCATAGTAGCCGCCGAAACATGGGGCCAACTTCCATTGTCCAACTGAGTGTCATGTTGCAAGAGGAATGGCGACGCATTCCAGTGGATATCCTACACAAACTAGTGGAGAGCATGCCTGACAGGGTGGCTGCTGTTATAGCAACAAGAGGTGGTACCACGAGGTTCTAAAGGGACAAAAACTGTGCCCAATTACTTTTTGGTAGATAGTGTATTATTGCTTTTTTTACGTGCAATTAAAATGGAGCACTATTGTTAAATAAAATGTAAATTTAATATAATGTTGTATTAATCAGATTGAAAGTTTGTATTTGCTGCTCGTTTTATGTAAACAACAATTGTCTTGTCTGCCCCTGCATTATAACAGAGCATCTGTTTTGTACTGGTATGTCTTGAGCTGTACTGTGTACTTGTAAACCCTCTATCTAGTTCGGTGTGCAATGGCGTCATTTGGAATCATCGGTTCTTATTTCTTTGAGGTCGATAATGGGACATCTCTTACTGTAACGTCACAGCAATATGTTGGAATATTCAAGAATTTTTGCCAATAAACCTCTCATCAATAGACACACGTGGTTTCAACAGGATGGTGCGATCAGTCACACGGCTAGACTAAGACTTGAAGAATGTGTGCAATGAAATGGGTCCCACCTGAGGAATGTAGTGTTGAGAAAATAAGAATTTCATGAGGTACAGGTAAATGCTATTATATATACTTTAAATGTAAAGTTAAAGTTTCGTTTCAAAGTAATCAGTGCAATAATTATTAAAGTTTCATTGGCTCACCTTGTAGGGTAAAGTTACCTATTTCCGTGATACCCATAATCCCGTGATACTTTTTAAAAATTGAATGTCAGTCAAAGCTTTGCCATTCGACCATAACGCCAGACATCTTCCTCGAAAAAGTTCATCTTTCGCCTACTATTGACACATCGGTGAACGTCATAGCAAGATACTCATTCCCGTAGAATTCAGTGAAAAAAGAGTATCACAGAATTAGGAGTATTACGGAATTAGGCAACTTTACTTACTTGCTGGCTTTTAAGGAACCCGGAGGTTCATTGCCGCCCTCACATAAGCCCGCCATTGGTCCCTATCGTGAGCAAGATTAATCCAGTCTCTATCATCATATCCCATCTCCCTCAAATCCATTTTAATATTATCTTCCCATCTATGTTTCGGCCTCTCCAAAGGTCTTTTCCCTCCGGCCTCCCAACTAACACTCTATATGCATTTCTGGATTCGCCCATACGTGTTACATGCCCTGCCCATCTCAGACGTCTGGATTTAATGTTCCTAATTATGTCAGGTGAAGAATACAATGCGTGCACTTCCGTGTTGTGTAACTATCTCCATTCTCCTGTAACTTCATCCCTCTTAGCCCCAAATATTTTCCTAAGCACCTTATTCTCAAACACCGTTAACCTATTTTCCTCTCTCAAAGTGAGAGTCCAAGTTTCACAACCATAAAGAACAACTGTTTTATAAATTCTAACTTTCAGATTTTTTGACAGCAGACAAGATGAAAAAGCTTCTCAACCGAATAATAACAGGCATTTCACATATTTATTCTGCGTTTAATTTCCTCCCGAGTATCATTTGTATCTGTTACTGTTGCTCCAAGATATTTGAACTTTTCCACCTCTTCAAAGGATAAATTTCCAATTTTTATATTTCCATTTCGTACAATATTCTCGTCACGAGACATAATCATATACTTTGTCTTTTCGGGATTTACTCCGAAACCTGTCTCTTTACTTTCTTCAAGTAAAATTCCCGTATTTTCCCCTAATCTTTTGTGGATTTTCTCCTAACATATTCACGTCATGCGCATAGACAAGCAGCTGATGTAACCCGTTCAATTCCAAACCCTCTCTGTTATCCTGGACTTTCCTAATGGCATATTCTAGAGCAAAGTTAAAAAGTAAAGGTGATAGTGCATATCCTTGCTTTAGCCCATAGTGAACTGGAAACGCATCTGACAGAATCTGACCTATACGAACTCTGTTGTACGTTTCACTGAGACACATTTTAATTAATCGAAGTAGTTTCTTGGGAATACCAAATTCAATAAGAATATCATATAAAACTCTTAACCGAGTCATATGCCTTTTTGAAATCTATGAATAACTGATGCACTGTACCCTTATACTCCCATTTTTTCTCCGTTATCTGTCGAATATAAAATATCTGGTCAATAGTCGATCTATTACGCCTAAAACCACACTGATGATCCCCAGTAATATCATGTACATATGGAATTAATCTTCTCAAAAGAATATTCGACAAAATTTTGTACGACGTCAACAAAAGTGATATTCCTCGAAAATTACTACAGTTAGTCTTGTCCCCCTTCTTAAAGATAGGTACGATTATGGACTCCTTCCATTGTTTTGGTACAATTTTCTTTTCCCAAATAGCAAGTACAACCTTATAAATTTCGTTAGATAATACGCTTCCACCCTCTTGTATTAATTCTGCTGGAATTTGATCGATACCTGGAGACTTATAATTTTTCAGATTTTTTATCGCAATTTCGACTTCATTGGCTTACCTTGTATAATATATTATTAACCAAGTTGTGTAAAGATATTAAATTAATGAAAATATCGCTTCAAATGCTTAACATTTAAACTTTATTAGATCTCTTTTATTCGAAATAACCGGAATGTATGACAGAGAATGTCGAACATTTGTCCTCTTATTTGCAGGATACTTTTATAAAAAAAATATCATCCAAATCTGTGATACTTAAGTGACAAGCTTTTCTTTTCAGCTATGGTTTTGTAAATCGTGAAAACCTACCCCAGACTTTGTCGTATTACAAATTAAAACTGTATGAGTTTCCAGCCTTGTTGATTATGAATTATGACTATTTGGAGAGCAGACTTAATGCCAGTAGTGTGTGGAAGTATGATTTGAGTTTCGCGCGAGCTCCCTGGAGACGCCCACCTTATCTCTCTGTCGCAGACTTCGCCCCAGCGCACGACACAGCCAACACGTTGCTGACGGTAAGTTCGGAGTCCCTGAGGTCAGTCCGCCAGACATCTTCATCCACAGGATTTTCTGTGATTTTCTAATCCCTGCTTGGAAAGTTTTGGATTAGTTCATGCAAGATCATCACCACCACATGGGGAATTCCTCAGTATCTCAATGCAATTCCATTGTTCTACATAATATTCTAGAACTCGTTCATATATCCTACAGCTCGACGAAGTCTACGGATTTATCCTAGAGTGCTGGCTTTGATATGAAACAGTTCCTCTGCAATACGAGGCGCATCCAGAAAGTTAGTTTCCCAATTTTTTTTAAAATAACACACTTTCAGGAAAACATTTATTGGCAACAGGTACAGCAATGTTTCAGCTATTTTTCAATATAGCCGCCATCAGAATTGAGACACTTGTCGTATCGTGGGATCAACTTTTGTATCCCTCTGTCGTAGAACTCTGCCGCCTGTGAATGGAACCAGCGTGTGACAGACGTCTTCAGCTCTTCGTCGTTGCCAAAACGCTCACCAGAGAACAGGAATTTCTTGAGAGAGAGAGAGATATGCCGATGAATTTCAATTGGCGCAATGCTTTGTGCGGCGGGAGAAGGAATAAGAGCATCCATTTCGGACCATTGCTGCCACGCTACTGGCACCAGGCGGTACCTGTCCGGCTGGCATATGATTGATACGTGATAGATCTGTTACGCATGCTCAATTGACACGGCTAATTACGTTTACTTTCAAGGGGAAAAAATCGGGAAACTTACTTTCTGGATGCGCCTCGTACATTATTATGTGATGTTTTTGTCAACGGGAGCCAGAGTTCTATGTCTTTCAGGCAGTGGCGGCTGATTGACTGAGGCAAGTGAGGCCGGGCCTCAGTCACTTGGCTTAACTGCAATCAAATGTTGTGTTTTTATATAATGTATTAGTTATTTGAATGAAGCATATATCGCTGTAGAAGCATTTGAAAACTTTGTGATGTATATAGATCTGTCTTGCAGTAAAATTTGATCCTGAGGCCAGGATCGCTTGCGCTGGGTCTGGCTTGTGATGTATATAGACCTGTTTTGCAGTAACATTTGTTCCTGAGGCCAGGATCGCTCGTGCCGGGTCTGGTTTCTGCATTTCGTGTCTTTTCGCGGGCTTTGAGTTTGCGCTTAAAACGTTGTAGCTGAGGCACAATTCGTCTGGCCTCGTTGCCTGGTCAGGTTTCACTCCTTCCATCCAAGGGTAGAGTGGGGTGGGGTCTTTCTAAATAGGCCATAAATAACAAAAATTCCAGCTCTTTGGCAGGCAGAGACCTACACTATTCTCTCCCCTTATGTTTTAGTTTATGACTTAAGCGAGGGTGTTGTATTAATTTATTGTACTTCGTAGTACTACACTAGTGAATCTGGGCCAATGTTGTTATGTATTTTGGGAAAATATAAACAGAAACAAATGCGAGAAATAATGCTGGTGTAGTAATTCATTGTTAGAGTGTCCTTTTTCGAGAAGAAATAATATTGAAAGAAAGGAAGTTTTAAATAAAGAGAGAGTCTATCGAGATACCTACGACATCGCTGACAATTTTTGTGACACATAATCTTAAAACGCTAGTTTCTATTGCATCCTGTATGGGCAACATAAATGGTTAAGTGGTAATGTGGTGCAAAATAAACTTCTCTGTTGGCCTTGTTTGTTGCTGTCAAAGGAAAAAAAAATAAAAAGAAAAGAAAGAAAGAGGAATTTCAACACACAATATGGGTTGCTTCATCACACTGAAACTCACAGCATAACAGCTTATTTGGTGAGTGAAATTATTTTTCATTAATAGTATTAATGATGATAATAATAATAATAAAATAATAATAATATTAATAATATATCGGAGCGACTTAAACTAGTTGCATCTGGCCTCACCGAGGATTCCGATCACCGGCCGCTACTGCTTTCAGGTGTTGTGAGATTCATTATAGAAACCGAATGTTACCTTATTTTCTCCGATTAACCAATTTACATTCGTCTCGTCCGCGATACATGCTTGTCGTTGCATAGAATTCATGGTCATAAACTCGAAACCCGACTGTGGCATTTCATTGTCTTGTATTGCCTCATGTTGACCCCTCGCTAAGGTTGTGGTCTGCTGTATATGCATATAGTACAGCGGTCGGCAAATACACTGCTACGTCCATATACGAGAAAGTACATGTTGAACTACTTAAAGGCCTATACAGAGTGATTCACGAGAA
The DNA here is from genome assembly GCA_025594305.2 of Periplaneta americana. Lineage (NCBI taxonomy): Eukaryota > Metazoa > Arthropoda > Insecta > Blattodea > Blattidae > Periplaneta > Periplaneta americana. The sequence continues at coordinate 28,503,536 of JAJSOF020000036.1, forward strand.
TTTGCCGTCACTTACTGAGCTTATTTCCGAAGACATTATGAGCAAAAATTCCATATAAACATTTGTCCTAATGTCAATATTTTCAGAGTTACACTAATTTGAAGTTGTTAGTAAAATACTTTTCACGCTTCTCTGGCTAGAACTGCAAATGAAAAACAAATTGTGTGTAGTGAAAACTTCAAACTATATCTCGGTGAAAAGTCAACATCCCAGGCACAATACCAACTCATAAAAAAATTATTGTGCATTACTTTCCAATCCACCCTCGTATTTGCATGTGAACATTGTTATAGTATATTGCGATACAAGCGTGGTAAATGCATTAGAACAGAATCGAGGAAAAGCTAGAGAAGACGAGACGAAGTCGAGTCTTCTCTGTTACCGAGATTCTGTTACGCACTTAACACTTGTATTGCATACTATTTTTTGGCCGATCTTAATAAAAAAATAAATTATTATTAATATTTTTAATTTAAATAAGTACTGTAGTTTGTTTTTGGACGCTGACATTTTCATGTGTGACCGCCAGGTGTTACTTGTCGATAGGTGTCATTCATTTGTTATTATTCGTATTTGTCGATAGGTGTCTTCATTTGTTATTATGCGTATTTGTCGATAAGTGTCATTCATTTGTTATTATTCGTATTTGTCGATAGGTGTAATTCATTTGTTATTATTCGTATTTGTCGATAGGTGTCATTCATTTGTTATTATTCGTTTTTGTCGATAGGTGTCATTCATTTGTTATTATTCGTATTTGTCGATAGGTGTCATTCATTTGTTGTTACTCGTATTAAATTTGTCGGTAGGTGTTATTCAATTGTTATTATTCGTATTTGTCGATAGGTGTCATTCATTTATTACTCGTATTAAATTTGTCGATAGGTATCATTATTCGTATTTGTCGATAGGTGTCATTAATTTGTTATTACTCGTATTAAATTTGTCGATAGGTGTCATTCATTTGTTATTATTCGTATTTGTCGATAGGTGTCTTTCATTTGTTATTTCTCGTATTAAATTTGTCAATAGGTGTTATTCATTTGTTATTATTCGGAGGCAATTGTGAAAATGTTGTAATAAAATAAATTATAGAAAGTTTACTTTTGTCTTCAAAGAAGTAGATAGGTGACACATTAATTATACATAATGTAAATAAATAACAAATAGAAAGCGTTTGTAGGTGACACATTAATTGTACATAATATAAATAAATAGCAAATAGAAAGAGTTTGTAGGTGACACATTAATTATACATCAGTGTAAATAAATTGTATACCAGTATAGGTTAATGCTTGAATATGTATTTTACTCCATTGATGTTTTCGCAATCAACCACGACCCTACGATTGGCGCTCAGAGCAACAACCGGAAGTCTTCAGAAACGGTTTTCACCCTTACGTCTTATCTACATTAATTCCTGTTTTCTTACAATTCTCCACTCCAATAAATTAATTTAGATAGAGTACAGGTATAATAAGACATTTATTTATTTCCTCATAGCACATAGTGGTGCGCGACACTGATAGTTCGTTACTTTTAAGTAAATAAATAAGAGTTGATTTGACAACAACATCGGTAAGGTTGTTAAAAAACACAATCGACCAAAAAAAAATGTGCATCATTTTCCCATTCACTTAATGTATTCATTGTTGACAGTACGTTGTTGAGCATCTAATATAACTTGTATACAGAATAGACCTAAATTCTGTTGTAAGCGCTTATGCCTGACGATGGTTCTCTAATAAAAATTAAAATTAAAGAAATTATTTCGGTAGATAGATAGCTAATATACAGGAACATCATTTTATTTTTACTAAAATTTCTAATATTAACCTGGCTATACCTTTGGACCAACGATTAAGAACCGGAAACGCCGTTTGCTACCCTTTCCACGACTGGAGTTCCATGATACTGGCGTAATATACAAACAAATCACTTTACTAGGTATAGGAGGGAAGAAAAATAGTTCATCCATTTACGTAAACTAGGAAATATCGCGATTTTGAGTTTGATAATTTTCATTGGGATTTTGTTTAATCAAAATACAGTACAGTATTAACAATAAGTGTTTTTACTCACGAACTGAGCTTTCCATGCGGACGTATTCATTATGCAGTGTATATTATACTATCTATAGCACATTAGCGTACATTATAGAGAATGAAGTTAAATTGAAAAATAATCATAATATGGATATTTAAACACATTTTTGAAAATGGTGGCCCTTCATTTCGATACAGGCTTCAGTTCTAATGTGCATATTATCGCACTATAGACTATTGTACGTAATTCCAATTACCAGGTTCGTACTTCGTATCAATAACTCATGTTGAAATAATTCTGTACCTACTCTATGAAAGAGACCTTACGTACTGTAAATTCAATCTTCACTTCTTCCCGATGCGAAAAGATAAAATTATTCAGACATGCTATCTACTGTCCGTCCACGTGGTTACGTCGCAGCGTCGTAGAAAGTGAGGAAATCACGTGACAGTTAATTACTTAACGAAGCCCTTTTATTTAAATTATTTTAAACAATTGTATGGGTATAATATTACGTAGACGTCCAATTCCTAACAGAAATTAATGTTCTCAGAAAATAGCTAAGACAGCCCAGCCACTAGCATTTACAAAGAGGCGAATAGAAGCAGGTGGGGGGATGCGACGTAGGCAAATGGAAAATGATACAATATTGAAAGCTCTTTCGTCACTGGAAAACGCGAACATATTTTTGGAACGTACTGTTTACTATGACCGTAAGGCTACTATGACTGTATATGAGGTCTTAGATCTGTGTGGAGGACGGTTGAACTTCATTAGTAGAAGGGGTGGGAATGAAGTACATTAAAATACTCGGGTACAATAAAAATTGAAGTAATAATAAAATGATGTCCCTGTATAATTTCTGTAGGTATACCGAAAAATCGGTAGGGTTGTCAGCACTATGTAGGACACTGGAATCTACCTCTTGTCCTTAAAAGAAATACGATCTGGCTTCATAAGAAGGCTTTCGTGTGATATAACATCATTACTAAATTTCCATTGAACACCAATACAATATAGCGATTGCAACATTCAGCAAATTATTCTGCGCCATAGATCACCGTTGTGTTATTTAGGATTAGTGATTCCTCAATGCAATTCAAGTGCCATGAAATGTACAGCAGCAGCAACAGCTTAGTGCTAATTTGTGGCGGCGGTGAATAACCGCGGTCTTTATAATAATGGTGCGTTTCTATGGAGATGTAATATTGCGGGTTGCGTCGTCTCGGCTTTTCTCATTAGCGCTGTGAACTCGATTTCTTGGAATGCTGATCGCGGTTTGCAGTATTCCCAATACTATTCCTGTGATGTGAGACCGCGATGTAATTAGAGGGCTGCGGTATTCCAGGGGCGCGTGAGGAAGCACATCCAACACAACCTAGATGATAATATCGTGACAAGAAAAAATAAAGATAAACAGGCGGTAACACCGGGGAAACATATTAAATTAAGTGTGAGAGTGAAAGAAACTCAGAAGAAAATAAGTCATATTAAAAATAAAATAAGTTATTGAAAGTACAATAAGAGCAAAAATATACAGGTTGTTCTGAATAAAGATTCCAATTTTGGAGAGGAGGAATAAAAGTCCTACAAACTTGGTCCTAAAAATGACATATCAGAAAATGTTTACCTTCACTGTAAGAGCAGAATATCTTTCACTGCGGCACGCAACTGGCTATCACTGTATCTATGGTCCGTCCCAGGAATCTGTGAAGTAGAAAGACAAAATAAGACCTGTGCGCAATTGCTATGTAGGAGGGCTAGGACCGTGACCGCTCTGTGGGGAGGTATTGGTTGAACGAAACTACCAATAGCTTGCAGAGAGATGATCATTTCTATCTGAACTCTCTACTACAGGGCCGGGCATGAGAGCGGCTCCATTTAGCCGGCCAGAGCTGTTCTCGCTCCGCAAGGCAAGCCGGAGCAGAACGCTCACGCAGTGGCGGATTCACATTACAGCTACCTTCCCTGCATTAATATAACAAGAGCCACGGTTGTTCTATTCATTCAGTCTAGTACATAACATTTTATAAGGATATTAAATCAATCAATTGCACAGTACAGACTTTATAATACCTACTCATTAATTCAATGAAATAAACTTCGCTCTATGCACACACACAAATCATTAGGCTTACTTACATAGCCCATACGCACAGTGATTTAACGATTACATAATGGTAGGCTATTAATAATATAAACATATGTTAATAATAAAACATATGCCGTGGCGAAAATGCGACTCACGAGCACATTGTGGCTCGCAGTGCATTTCCCTTGCTTCCTACCTACAACCCCCACCCTCTCACTCACTGGAGTCAAACTCCGTTCTATTTGTATTTGTCTCTGACCTGCGAGTGTCGTATCGTCGCAATGTCTCTCTCGAAACCATGTACCTCTACAAAAACGAAAGTTTCAAGTAGGATGGGAAGATGCGTTTTTTTCCTGACAATATGATGAGAATATTAAATGTATCATTTGTTCACAAGTATTACTAGGAAAACGGTTGTATAATATAAAACGGCATTATAAGTTACTACATGTTACTGATGAAACATTCACTCATTCGAGTGCACCTCAACACATGTATGGACTTCAGTCCTGCGTTCATAGACATCTATGACGTAGTGCAGAGGGCGGCCACTAGAGGGAACCCAAGAGATGGAGCTTAATCTGAGACGATTCTAACCGGCGTCGGGGTTGTATCCGGCGTGGCTTAGTGGATAAAGCATCAGCACGTAGAGCTGAAAACCCGGGTTCAAATCCCGGCGCCGGAGAGAATTTTTCTCCGTTCCATCACTCTTTCACTATTTCATCAAACATTAAAAGGTTAAGTGTTATTATTATTATTATTATTATTATTATTATTATTATTATTATTATTATTATTATTATCTCTGTATGTCGATTCTTTTCAGCAGATGTACGAATAATGCGGTTAGATCTTCAATTTAAACTCACAGATTTATAATGTGATGTTAAATGAAAGCTAGATGTAAGGACTTGACAAATGTTGAACTTTTCAAATCTTTGGCAAAAAATAAATATTCAAAGCTTCGTTCTTTCGCTTGCTCTGTTGAAGCCACGTTCGCTATAACTTACGTTTGTGAAAAATTAATTTCAACAATGAAAATAGTAAAAACCTAATTTAGATCACGACTGACAGACAAATACCTTCGTGATCAACTACGACTGATAGTAAATGACAGAACTCCTGATTTTGAAACTCTGTCGCAGAGACAATCTGAAGACAATTAAATTTAGGTTGTGATAATGTGTCCTATGTTTTCTTGTTCATTTTGTTCTTCGTTACACGTACTAAACATTAGTTTGTAGCCTTGTATTGTATATAATTTTATTTAAGTGCTTGATGTAAGGAAAATGAAAACCGTTAATAAGTCAGGCAGTTGCTTCCTTCCCCTTCGGATGTCTGCCTCCTTCCATAGGTGCTATGCACGTTGCAGCTTACAAAGTGGCTCGGCGCACGATGGGATTTTCGCCACGGCTGTAATAAAGGATTACAACAATATAATATAATATGTAACTTTATATACTATCTGATACGATATGATATATCATGAACTGCAATATACTATACTATGATATAACTTAATACTTGTGTAATTTAAAATTCTATACTACTAAATGTATAATAACTTATAATGCAATATAAATATCAAATAGATACTATTCTTAATCAGTTGGAGTGTTTTATGACAAATTAAACACTTTGCTAATCCGCTGCTCTCTACCAAAAAGAACTCCTCCTCCCATGACAGCGGGCCGGTATGAGCGGAAGCTAGGTCTTCAAAGTTCGCCATCATACTGCAGAGTCACCACTGCATCGACACTGAATGACGTACAGTATGCATACGTCACAGCACTCGGAAGAACCGCTCTTTAAAGCATACGGCGCTCATTTCTCAGATTCACGTAATGTGCCCAGCCCTGCTCTACTACGAGCATCTTACCCCTTAGCGGCCTCGAGCTGATGCTGCCCGCAATACACTCCGGAAGAGATAGACTTCGTTCATATGCGCCAAGTCACTCTACAGATTTCTGAGACGGACCATAGTATACATTTCCCAGGAGAGGCCGCTGCATGCCCAGTACTTTTCGGAGACTAGCACAGCATTGAATTTTTCCTGTTATACCCTCTTAAAGGGAAATATCAAGCTAAAGTGAGAGGATGAGTGGACCAGAGAAAAACTCTCTCCGGCACTTCGGTACATCGTAATAATATATTTATTTATTTATTTATTTATTTATTTAAATTTAAATATACAGAATAAAGAATATAATTACAAAACAAACAAGAGAAATAGAAATAAAATAATAAAAGCAATATAAAAGAAGATACAGTAGTATTAACAAAATTTGAGACCGAATGAGCAGCGCTCGTGCTCGGTCGCAGTTCAGATGTAATATTAAAATAAAAAAAATAATAATAATAATAATAAAAATAAATAAGTAAAATAAAATAGGAACTAAAATATAATTACAGCGGCAATGAAATTATATAATATAATATTAACACTAGAGAAGAATAAATATCGCACGTGAAAAGTAGGACTAATATATATTTCAAAATTATAGAATACAAATATAATATAGCTTGATTAATTCATACGCATATGCTATAAATTTATTTAATCAAATTGAAGATATTAACACGTTTCTAATTTTCTTGTTATATGTTAGTGGGTTACATGTTAGAAGTTCTGATATGCGAAAAAAAAATCACTTAGTGATTTAAGACGGCTTACTCCATCGGATCCCGGCCACTTAGTCACTCAAAACGAGTGCACCTCTGCACATGTATGGACATTGTGCCACTGTCATACATCTATTACGCAGTGTAAAGGATAGGCCACTAGAGGGAACCCAAGAGGTGGAATTTAAGCTGAGGGGATTCAATCCGGCATCGGGATGGGAATCCGGTGTGGTTTAGTGGATAGAGCGTCAGCACGTAGAGCTCAAAACACGGGTTCAAATTCCGGTGCCGGAGCGAATTTTTCTCTGTTCCACTCATCCTTCATCATATGATGACGCAGCATTTGTGCACGGAAATATCATATGTACTTCAGTACATCGTAATAATAAATAATATAAATTCAGCTTGTTTTGCTATTAGATCTATGCAAAAGATAGTAAATATCAATACCTTAAAAACAATATACTTTGCTTACTTCCACTCGGTAATCAGTTTTGGAATAATATTCTGGAGAAATTCCACAGATTGTAACAGTGTATTCCTACTACAAAAAAGAGTAATTAGAATAATAGTAGGAGCCAAATCTAGGGAATCATGTAGGACTATTAAAAAAAAACTACAAATAATACCCATGGTTTGTGAATATATTTTTTAATTAATATATAGTCTTCCTCGTATGTAATCGTGAAAACTTTGTAACTGATTAAAAAATTTATAGCATAAATACGCGTCAAAACGACTTTCATACTCCATCGGCAAGTCTATCTTGCTATCCAAAAGGAGTGCGTTATATGGCAGTAAAAAGTTTTAATACTCTCCCTATGAATATAAAAATGAAACTTGTAACATAATATTAGTTAAGGTCAAATTAAAGAAGTACCTAATTTCTCACGCCTTCTATTCTGTAGGTGAATTCATGACATTCAACAGCGCTACATGAAATTGATACTAAAACTTTGTGTTCATTAGTAGACTATATTGTAAGCCTCTTCTGTATATATTTCAATTAGACTGTGACTATAAATTAAGACTTTATAGCAGTGGCGTGCGGTACTATTTTTCCATGGGGAACAGGCCAAAAACAACACTAAATAATAATAATAATAATAATAATAATAATAATAATAATAATAATAATAATCTGTTAATGCATATAGATTGTTAGTTGGGAGGCCGGAGGGAAAAAGGCCTTTGGGGAGGCAGAGACATATAGGAGGATAATATTAAAATTGATTTGAGGTGGGACATGATGATAGTGACTGGATTAATCTTGCACAGGATAGGGATCGATGGCGGGCTTATGTGAGGGCGGCAATGAACCTGCGGGTTCCTTAAAATCCATTTGTAATAATAATAATAATAATAATAATAATAATAATAATAATAATAATAATAATAATAATGTGTATTATGATTTAGCAACATTACCAATTTTTTAACTTCATTTACAAATTAATCAAAAAAGAATGTGTTAATGTAAAACAAATTAATGATATATTATTATTATTATTATTATTATTATTATTATTATTATTATTATTATTATTATTATTATTAGGCCTAAATATATAATACAGTTAACTAAAAATAAATAAACCTCAATTAAACCTACAATTTGCCGCTTGAGGACCACCCAGTTAACCATTTCACAGAATTATAGTAACTACTTTGAAAATGTCTTGGGATGCCCATGTCTTGTATAAGGTATTATTTTAGTTTATGTAAGGAGAGGAATAGGTTTGCCATTCAAAATAACCGCGCTTTTCTCAGCAACATTGATCGAACTAACGCTCTCGACTTCAGCTGATCGATGATAACAGAACATTCGCTGTCTTGCTTCGCATCAGGGCGCTGCCGCTCGGTCTCGTTGAAGTTGGAACAGGCAGGAATCACCTGTTCCATTGCCATTAATCCGTCAGATTTAACTGAGGCCGTGAATGCGTAAATCGTACGGATTTTTAAGAGCTATTGTATAATTTCACACACAATATTATATCACACGAAAAACTCTTCGAACTTAATTGTTTTCCGAATTGTCACTATATAAATAAACTAGCTTGATGAAAGAGTATATTTCACACTTCTCAATACTCCGCGAGGGAAGGCGTAAATCTACAGCTTCCAGCGATACTCGGGTAAGTTCGTGTCCGCTCGAGCCTGCTTCGGAGGAAACATTGCTTGCGACTCCCACTCACATCATCACGCACAGCAGACGAGAAGGGCTCGAGTCGTTTTCACTTCACTGCAATAAGCCTGCTAACGTTAGCTGTTTTAGCTTTTCGAAAACTGCAAGTAGGCTATCCTTTAGAATGAAGTATATCTCACAATCTCAGTTAAGGGGGCAGGGAGGAAGGGAACAGCCTGTTCCCTCTGTTCCATGGAGGAACCGCCACTGCTTTATAGTAGTACTAGCCGAACCCGTGCGCTCCGCTGCACCCGTTAGAAATAAATATAAAGTAATTACATAATTAAAATAGGACGTTTGATCCAGGGAACATTCGTGTTTGTTAGAAGAATAAATCGTTTAATATGTTACTTAATTTAAATTGTATTTAAATAATTAAAATACGATCATTTTGGTCCAGAGAGCACTCATTTGGTGCAATGACAATTTCTTTAACATGTTTCCTATTTGTTATTACATACAAACATAGTTTAATGAAGATCGACATATAATTTAGTTTTAATGTGTAAACTTTATATTAGGCTACTTGCTATACTCGTATGTTTCCATTGAATTATGGTAATAACTTAATATTAACCCTTGTTTTCTACGTCTTCAGTAAATGGCGTTTGGCCCACTATGGTTCTGAACCCTTCAAATAACTTAAATACTGATACAGCATATATAGTGGTATGCAATTATATTTCTTTCTTTCGAAAATGTAAGAATTCACGATCTCCTATGTACCATTGCCATGGAATGAATAAATGTGTTATCTTTCTTACTCAAAAATGTTATATTTTTCACATAGGAGTTACTGCTGGAACAACAACGCTATAATCTGAGGCGGCGATGAAAATGTATTGTATTGTTATTTTAATGGCGAAGTGCATCAACATTGATTAAAAACGCAGTAATCATAGATTACGAAACGATGGTTAAACAGTAGCCGTGGTTAAAATGTAATTTATGTGCACCATTCATAATCGCCGATTACTAAAACTTGGCTAGCTGACACCTCATTTAACCAGAGTAAAGTCTATGATGGTACATTGTTTCTACAAAATGACTAAAGGAAAGCATCCATACCGCTGCAAAGATAATAGTCAACGTCTAAAAACGACTGCGCTCACTATGTTCTACATCGAAATGAATGTATCCTACATTTTCGCGTTGCATTTGTTTGCCTTTGGGCGCTGTAATATTTGTGAGTTCCATTTCTTTGTTTTTCAGTACTTTTAGGTTAAAATCGTACAAAATGGAAAATTGAATCCAAAAATGATTATATCCCAATGTTAGGTTGAAGTATCGATAGACTTAATTACTAGATTTAAATGTAAGCCTATTATATAAAAAAATATGGAATATCCATAAAGGAAAAGGATGCAGAAAATTGGTAGGAATGTGTGTACGATCTTGGACTACACCAGGGAATTGTGCATTATCCGAAGATCCATCCATAACCTCTCTTTGTTCAGCCAGTGACATAGAGAAAGAGATACTGGTATTCGAGTATTCCCTCTTAAAATACAGAAAATAATAGTTACATAGAATCGTAATATAAGCAGCCGATCCGTAGGAGAAATATGATTGTTCTTGTGTTATTTCAATTGATCCATTTGTAGATTTTGATAAACGAAATCCCTCCTGAAATTTTCTGTCACCTAATTGCTCGCAAGAATTCTCTCTTTCCACTAAAGAACCTTCACGCTCATGCTCTATCCAAGTAATTCAAGTACTGCACAATAATAATCGTCTTCGAAATAATCACCTGTGATTATGGCCGCCATTTTGCTTTACTTGCTCTACTAATCGCTGGTTATCTCCTTTAACCGCTCATATTTGGCCGGTTAGAGATTACTGTGGTTAACTTCCTATTTAAGTCGTAACCGAGGTCGATCCATCGTAAAAATGCTTAATCGGGGATTAGGTCACAATTTTAACCGATGGTTACACTAACCGAAGTTGATGCACGTGGACATAAAAGTCTTGTATATTCTTATATATCATTCCTATCAAAATTTTGCATAGAACTTATAATAATTTATTTTAAAGAAACTTTTCTTATGTAACATTTTTCACAAAAATCAATATTAAGCGAGATATTTCGATTTATTTAATTCAGGCCCCCTTATAACCCTCCTTTTAAATAACGTATTTTGAATGCCATATAGCCTAAAATCTAAGTTACAACGAACTTAATTTATATTCCAATTATTTTCATCGAAATCCCTTCAGCCATTATCGCGTGAAAAGGTAACAAACATCCAGACAGACAGACATACAAACAAAAATGTCAAAAAAGCGATTTTCGGTTTCAGGATGGTTAATTATACATGCTAACACCAATTATTTCTATAAAGTCGAAAATTACCACAAAAATTCGGTTACAGATTTATTATTAGTATAGATTAAGTTTTTTGATTTGTTTCATATTCTAGCTGTGAAGCAATATATGAATACCATGGAATGTTAATAAATACAATACAATACAACAGAAGACATTCAAAATGCCGTAACTGAGGCATTGTACAATGTCTCAAAAGATGAGTTTCACAGCTTCTATCTGTCTACCAGTAGTGGCAGCAACGTTGGAATAAGTTTGTACAGACTCAAGGGAACTACATTAAAGGTCATAACATTGTAGCTACTTGGTTAAAAATATAAGTAAAAGTTTTTTTTTAACCAGTCTCATTACTTTATTATCCGACCTCATATAATTCCCGAATAAACTGGCACGTAGCTACTGAATATGGACTAGATCCTTCAATAAGTTCGGAGAAATCGCTGTAAACAAGCAGGCAGATAGGCAGCATGCTAAAAAAAATTCGGTATCAGAAATTCTATAAGCGTTGGTTCCAATGACACTCCAGTAGTTTTTACACCATCACAATATTTCACCATTGTCCCTTGCATAAAGGAAAAAATCATCATGGATATTCGAAATAGTGATGGGAGGGGAAAATAATGCAAATATTTTGTAATGAGTATTGAACTAAATGAGAGGCGAGAGAATTAAAAGTTTAAACTATTCACGTCACAAACGTATACGTAGACCAATATAGATTATATGCTGACTGCATAGAAAAAGGGAATTAATGTATTTTCATGTTCTGTTTGAGGCATTATGGTTTGATATTAACACACAAGTTAAGCCAAAGTGACAAGGTACTTTTATCCATATTTTCATAATGACGTTTGGAGCTTTCCTATGACAATTTATTGCAGTTTTGCGTGAGCGACAAATTGTCATCGTCAGTGAACACTTGTCAAAAGTATGGAGGAAATAGTAGCTTTTTATAGCAGAAGACCCTTTTCGATTATTTGAGCGTATTCCCAATCTCATCGGTGAGCAATCCGATGGCATCATGGTGTTCCGAATTCCACCGATGACGTCATTGATGCTCCACCGGTGTCGCACCGTTGCCATCAGCTTGCAGAGGTGGTGGCAGTCTCCATCAGCCGCCATCAGTGAATCTGATTGGTTCTTGTATAGGGCGGGAATTAACAGACGAATAACATAGTACACTGTTGTGTCATGGCGGTGTGTTCTGCTTTAGTTCTGCTGTATTGTTTGTAGTGAGCACAACGTAAAAACAATATGTTAATGGCTTATGAGCGAACATGTCAACGGACCCGTTATTACTACTGGTTCAAGAAATAAATTGTTTATGCTATCTTTTCTTTGAACGAGATGGGAGTACGAAAATTTCGCAAAATTTTGCTAGTTTAGCACAGACAACAACTTGTACAGTCGCCATGACAGCATCGATCCTTCCAGCAGTTTTGTTCCTTATTTCGCTGCAACGTGACGTCATTGATGCCATCGGACCGGTGAGATTCGGAATACGCTGTTTGATTACTATTTTCTTTCGGTCTAACAATTTCAAGTATGTTCAGTGTTAGAAATCAGAGTGAGATTCCACTGTGGTCTCGTGCATGAATAGCACATAAAGTATTAGCAAAAAGTCCTCAACACAACTCAATTTCAGAACTTACACACTTTTTGACTCCACATTACACTACACAAACACACCCCCACAAGAAACGCAATCACAAGGCGTGAAGACCACCCAGTTTTGATGTTAGCCCACCGGCTGAAACTAGTCAGCCAGGTAATCTAGTTAATTAACACGTGAAAGCATATAATATATCCTTTATATTCCAAAGTGATATAATGTTAAATGTTGTGTAATCAAGATGTCTAATATTTTGCTGTCCCTTACAAGTTTACTGTTTCGTCTATTCCTAAAGGCTCTTATTTAAAAGAATAGGTCTATTTTACGAAAAATAATTTTTTTTCAAGATCTTTTTCGAGTTAACTTATTGTCAGCGTGTATTAAATTATTTACTTCGCAGTATTTTGTATTAAAATTATTTACTACATATTTTATTCTTGATCTCAATATTTTTAAGTGAAAGAAAGAAATTAAACGCAGAATAAATATGGGAAATGCCTGTTATTATTCAGTTGAGAAGCTTTTGTCATCTAGTCTGCTGTTAAAAAGTCTGAAAGTTAGAATTTATAAAACAATTATATTACCAGTTGTTCTGTATGGCTGTGAAACTTGGACTCTCACATTGAGAGAGGAACAGAGATTGAGGGTTTTTGAGAATAAGGTTCTTAGGAAAATATTTGGGGCTAAAAGGGATGAAGTTACAGGAGAATGGAGAAAGTTACACAACGCAGAGCTGCACGCATTGCATCCTTCACCTGACATAATTAGGAACATTAAATCCAGACGTTTGAGATGGGCAGGGCATGTAGCACGTATGGGCGAATCCAGAAATCCATATAGAGTGTTAGTTGGAAGGCCAGAGGGGAAAAGACCTTTGGGGAGGCCGAGACGTAGATGGGAAGATAATATTATAATGGATTTGAGGGAGGTGGGATATGATGATAGAGACTGGATTAATCTTGCTCAGGATAGGGACGAATGGCGGGCTTATGTGAGGGCGGCAATGAACCTCCGGGTTCCTTAAAAGCCAGTAAGTAAGAAATGAAAGAATACTCCTACATTCTGATGTCAGTAGCAAAGAGTTTAGTCAACTTATAAATTCTTCATAATAATATACAGTTAATCTGATAGTTAAGCAGAGTATATGAATATCTAATCTCTCAACATATTGTATGTATTTCCGAAAATTATCAATTGCTGAAGCCGTCATAAAAAAACGGAGAAACAAAATTTACGAGGATATTTATAAAGACGTTGATCGAACTCAACACTTTCCTTGGATAAAATGAATTGGTATTTCGTTGGAAACTTCTACGAGAAACAGGAAATAAAATTCTGTGCTCTGCACGTGTCGGCCCTGACTGCTGGTTCATCGCCGTGTTCCACTGTTCACGTCCTATTGATCAGCTGAAAAGGTCAAGCAATTTTTAAGATGAAGTGATAGAGAGATGAGCGTCTGCAATTTGTGGGTGGTTCTATTACTCTTTCTTTCTATGAAGGGTCTCAAATTTGTGGCTTTTTTCCTCGTGATTTCTCTGTACTATTCTTTTTTATGTGGCGGCAATATTAGGTCATTCGCCCGGAAAAAAGGATGTAGGAATTTGTGTGAATTTAGGTTAGAATTGAGATGCGTTATCGCTTCTATGTTACGGCCTTCATTTCTCATTCTCAGAGGCAGAAAAATCCCAGTGCTTTTTCATAGTAATTGACAATTATCAATTTATTAACATAATATAATATAATATAATATAATATAATATAATAATCCATTCTAATTTTCTACACAAGGGCAGGTCTTTCACAGCAAACCAAGCATTCTCCAATCTTTCCTATTTTCTGCCTTCCTCATTCTCTCCACGTATGATCCATATATCTTAATGTCGTCGTCTATCATCTGATATCTTCTTGTCCGCCATACTCTTGTCCCGGTTACCATTCCTTCCAGTGCATCCTTCAATAGACAGTTTCTTCTCAGCCACTGACCCAACGAATTCCTTTTTCTCTACATGTTCAGTTTCAACATCATTCTTTATAAACCCACTCTTTCCAACACAACTTCATTTTTTACTGTCTGTACATTTCAGACGCTCCATTCTTCTTCATATCCACATTTCAAATGCTACTAGTCGTTTCTCTTTGCTTCGTCGTAATGTCAGTGTTTCTGCCCCCTACAATGCCACAGTGCACACAAAGCACTTCACTAGTCTCTTCCTTAGTTACGTTTTCAGATGTCCGCAGAAGATGCTTCTTTTCCTAATAAAACATCCTTTAATATAATATAATATAATATGCTGTATGGAATGAAGATAAGTGCCAACAAGACGAATACCATGGTCATAGGAAGAATTCTAAATGAGGCAGTAGAGCAAGTGGACAGCTTCAGATACTTGGGTTGTACTGTAAACAGTAACATGATCTGCTGCCAGGAAGTCAAAAAGAGGATAGCAATAGCAAAGGAAGTTTGTAATAGAAAAAGGAGTATCTTCTCCAGACCTCTGGAGAAAGAACTAAGGAAGAGACTAGTGAAGTGCTTTGTGTGGAGTCTAGTACTATATGGCGCAGGAACATGGACATTACGACGAAGTGAAGAGAAGTGACTAGAAGTATTTGAAATATGGATATGGAGAAGAATGGAACATGTGAAGTGGGCAGACATAATAAGAAATGGGGCTGTGCTATAAAGATTGGGTGAAGAAAGAATGATGCTGAAACTAATCAGGAAGAGGGAAAAGGAATTGGATGGGCCTCTGGTTAAGAAGAAACTGCTTACTGAATGGTACACTAGAAGGAATGGTGAACGGGAGAAAAGTTCAGAGTAGATGAAAGATACCAGATTGTAGAAAATATTGATATATATGGATCATATGTCGAGACTAAGAGGAAGGCAGAAAATAGTGTGAAGACTGGAGAATGCTGACTTTGCAGTGAAAGACCTGCCTTCGGAAAAAACACTATGAATGAATGAATGAATATAATATAAATAGTATAGTATAACATAACAATATAATATTCTGATATCTTTGAAAGAATTTTCATTTGCATTTACGTAAATTCCAAATCCTTAAATATAAGAGGGAGTGTTATATTATGAACCTTCACGTACTATCAGTTTATCTGTATTTTACTCTCCTGCTTGCTTCCTTCGCATGCGTAGTTTTATTTGTTGTTGTACTTTAATAAAATACCTAATATTCCAGTCTACTATGCTTATTCCTACAATATAGAGCACAGGTCAGCACGTAAAGTTATGTTAGGTTAGAGAGAGACATTTGGTCTTGGCATTTCCAGGACGATGGATTGGAATGTATGGACCTATTCCATGGCTAGAAAAATCACCCATTGGCTTTACAAAAAGAGACTGGATATGATCTCGAAGGAAGAAAAGAGAGTCCATGATTCCTATGATCCCGAAGTATCTAATTTATTACACCTACAACATTGGTTGGCCGAAAAGCTTAAGTGCTCCGTGACATTTCTCCTCCTTATATGATATCTATTTGGCTACATCCTATTTTCCCTTCAAAATGTGTCCGATGACAACTGTAGTGAGACAAATGGACTAAAGGTTTGGAGTTCACATAATTTCTTTTCCATAGTCCCAGATCCTCATACCAGGAAACATTTTTGTGCACATTTGAGATATTTTTTCTTACCTTTAACCTCATTTCTTTTGGATAAGATTCCGATGAGCGGTCATAGAAAGTAAGTCCTAAAGCAACGGTCATCAGAACACTGAACTCTCCGGCTAGCGTCTCTTACAGCAACAGCGTGCATTCGTGGCTGCTAGCAGGTATGTTTCCTCCTGTACGAGAGTGCATGTCGCTTGCACTGCTTACCCGTAAGCCATTTCAGCGAGTGCTGACGACCACTGCCCTAAAGGAACTGTCATCAGCACAGCGTACCTTCGGGCTAGCGTCTCTTACCCGCGGATAAGATGCCAGATGCACTGGCGTGCGTCCGTGGATGCTGGCGGGTATGCTTTCTACCTCTCCCTTCTGCACGACAGTGCATATTCCGATATATTCCCTTTACCCATTTCAGCGAATGCTGATGATCACTGCCCTTTGTAGAATAGATGTATGGTCAAATCTCTAAATCTAGGACAAGATCAAAAATACCCATAAATCTTGCATCACACTGATTACTTTGAATGTTCAAAATCATAGATGTTTTCCGAACGGCTTATGAAGATTTCAGGCAACGTAGAATCACATTTGTGCGAGATCGTGCGTATTTGCTTGGTTTCCGCACAAAACTAATACGCGGAAAGTCTAAAATTCCACATTCAGTATTCCCAATCTAACACACATAACTATTTCCCTCTTCTTACCGCTTAAGTGACATATTGGTTTCACTGCTTTAGGCTTTTAACATATTATTTTTAGAGACGTTCAATATAGTAATAATTATAAATTGGAAACTTACCACTGCAATTTCACCTAAATTGTACTGTTAATTATTGTTTTTAAATATTTGCAAAAATTAATTAAACTCTACAACTCCACTAAAGTCACTGCATTCGTGATGCAAGTAACATTAAGGAAGCCGAGAAAAATCAACAAACTTGCCGATGTTATTATTGCAATATGTTATATAAATAATATTGTTAAAATATTAAAATGAAAAATAAATCATTACATAACCTTACCGTTTTTTTCTAAGTTCGCATTTATAGACTGCGGGAAAAAAAGACAGACGTATATCACGGCCTGCTGGAGTATAGTAAACACAGAAAACATTTTAAAGCAACAATGTTGAAGATAGATATTTTTGTTTTGCAAATTTGCCGTCATTGAACAGAAACCAAGATGGAGATTTCATTGCAACTAATTAGAAATTCCTCTTTCAGGTATGTAATAAACAATCTTCGGACAAAATAATGTACGATACACGAGCGGTATGTTTTCTTTCAATTCTCGGAAATTAAAAAAACTCAACTACGTTTCGCTTTTTCAAACTTTTCCTCGAACATGAAAACTTCAACATACCGCTCTTGTAACGCATATTACTATTGTTTAACAAATAGAAAGGAAATGTAATTTTGTTATCCATCAATGGCTGCAACTGCAGATTTTATTTTGTGTAGTTAAAATTTTAATGGATTAGCGAAGGAGAAATGAACTCAAAGAAAATTACAGTCGGTCGTTACAACGATCCAAACGTGTTTACAATTTTAAATGTATTTCAAATATTTTCTCGAAAATACACGTATGAATCTCTTCCTGTCTTCCACCGTATGTCCTTGTGAACGCTGGAGATTCATTCTGTGCAGAATTCAAGAGGAGAGCACATGAATTGCAAAGTACTTTGACAGCATAAAGCCTTGGCTTGAAATATCCGCTTGTGACAAGTTTCCAATATTCTCCGTCGATGTTATTTATTCCGATATGCATTGCAGCATACAGACCTTCGAAGCAATTTCCAGGGCGCAGTAATAGTGTACGGAGAATTCCTGAAGAAGACAAGAAAATATACAAGTGCTTAATTTTATTATCGAATTGTCTACAAATTCAGTTAGTTGTCAGTATAAAATTTTACGCCATAAATAAGAGAAGCGAATTCAGTTACTCAGAAAAAAGACTGTATAAGAACATTAATAATTTAGATATTTCTGTAGTGCCATAAGACGGATTTCGTATAAAAAGTTTGAAAAAAAAAACACTTTTATTGTAGAGTTTTGTAAAGGGAATAATATTTTCGTCATTTACGAGGCACATCCAGAAAGTAAGTTTCCCTATTTAAAAAAAAAAGAACACACTTTCAGGAAAACATTTATTGGCAACAGGTACAGCAATGTTTCAGCAATTTTTCAACATAGCTACCATCAGAATTGAGACACTTGTATCGTGGGATCAACTTTTGTATCCCTCTGTCGTAGAACTCTGTCGCCTGTAAATGGAACCAGCGTGTGACAGACATCTTCAGCTCTTCGTCGTTGCCAAAACGCTCACCAGAGGACAGGAATTTCTTGAGGTGCAAAAAAGAGAGAGAGAGAGAGAGAGAGGGAGGGAGGGGGAGAGAGAGAGAAGGAGGGGGAGAGAGAGAGAGAGAGAGAGATGTTCGGCCCATAGACCTGACAGAGCTGCCGATGAATTTCAATTGGAGCAATGCTTTGTACTTTAAAGAACTTTATCACCGACCGAACCTCGCAGGTGGCGGGAGAAGGAATAAGAGCTTCCATTTTGGACCATTGCTGCCACGCTACTGGCACCAGGTGGGACCTGTCCGGCTGGCATATGTTTGATACGTCATAGATCTGTTACGCATGCGCAATTGACACGGCTAATTACGTTTACTTTCAAGGGGAAAAAATCGGGAAACTTACTTTCTGGATGCGTCTCGTATACAGGATGAACAATAAATATGCAATATTGCTGATAGATCTCGGATTTTTAGGCTCGAATAGGATAGGTTGCAACAATTTTATGTAAAAATCCTTAAATATATGCAACACGAGAGCTCCCGAGCGATGATATTGCCTAAAACCACATGCATTAAAGAAGGTATGTTTCAGCCTACGCTAAACGAGCCTTAAATTCCGAGGTCTACATAATAATTCTTAAATTTTAATTTTACAAAAAAAAAAGTTTTATACAAAAGCTGTTGGAGATAAACCATACAATATGATACCAGTGTTCGAAAATGTTATTCATGCATGCAGAGTGTGATCACAGTCTACTGTATACAGTCACGAAGGCTTGAGTTTTGAGGGTGCTAGAAACAATAGACTGTGACGGTACTATTTTGCATTGCCTGTAATCAGGCAATATTAGCGATCCTAGTGGTGAGCAACTATCTAATATTTGCATATTTATTACGTATTGAGCTTCGCGACTGTATATACTAGACTGTGGTGTGATGTTGTTTATTCAACTGTCCTAAGACAGGTTTCAACCTCATAAGTAACACCAATAAGGCATCACTCATGAGGCAACTAGGCCAGGAGATAATGGGGCAGGGTGGCCAGTTCCTTTCCTTCTCCATTGCATACATCGCCGATTAGCTAAAAAATTTCACTAGTCAGACTTCAGATGCATACAAACAATTGATTTTCCTCTACATATCGTGAGATGTACTGCCTGATAATAGATATACATATCAGCTAGAACCTCAATCAGAGTGTGATAGTAAACTTAATTATTTTAAATGACACTCTCTATTGAAATTTACATATTCCGAATCTGCATTAAATTCTACGTATGAATGTGTCGATATTTTCCCCATTGACCCATTTCATGGCTTTTAACTATAAACTCGTTTCGTTGACTTCAAACTTGAGACAAATAAGTATATAAAATTATGTTGAGTAGGCTATAAAAAATAAACACACTATCACTAACTAAACTTTAAAACGGATGAATAATTTCAAGAGAAAAATTGTTCCAGGCCCGGATATCGAACGCAGAATCTTTGGCTGAGCGCGCCAACGCTCTACCGACTGAGCTGCCCAGGAACTATACCAGACCCCGGCTCAATTATTCCACTTATATCCGGGGACTGGTACAGTTCGTGGGGAGCTCAGTCGATAGAGCGTTGGCTTATTGATATTAGTTCACAAAAGTACAAAACTTAATAATTAAAAAAAAATTATCTATATACAAAAGTAGTTAACATAATAAATATACAATTTCCTAAACTAATTAATTTATCGCAAATCTCAATAATTTATTGGTTCAAACTTGCACTTACGTCTGGTTTTAGTGCATGTTTAAACCAATCGTAATAACCTTTAAAACTTTTACACCTTTCTGATATGCCATCACCAAACTGGCCGCCAGCAGCGTGTCATATCATTCGTTTCTCATCCTGGCGTACTGTAGACACAGGAGTTCCTCAGGGATCAGTATTGGCCCCTCGAAATGGAATTTCCAATCATTTAAGCATCAGATATCAAATATATGCAGACGACGTTCAATTGTATATTTCGTGACGCACTAAACGATAGCATTAATAGTCTGAATGAAGATCTTGATTCCATCTCTTCCTGGTCTCAACAATTTGGGCTAAACGTGTAAATCACAGGCTGTTCTGTTCGTAGATTAATTTGAAGTCAACGACCTGAATATTCCACCTGTGAAACTGAATAAAACAATCATCGTTTATCGTAAAAAATCGTACATTTCGAATCTAATCAGTTATCATATATTAAATATCATGTATCTATTCTCCATTCACTAAAAAGATTGTATCATTATCCATCTAAATTAAAACAGACGCTGGTCACACTCATTCTATCACTTCGATTATTGCGACCAGTGATATCAGGATTGATTCCGCTCAGAAACTACAGCGTGTTCATAAGTGCGTCCGTCATTTGTAATGTTCGATACAGGTGATCATATCTCACCTTCTTTCGGGAAGTTATCCTTGTTAGGTTACATGAGAGGAGAATCTCACTCACTTTCTCTCTTATATCGAGCAAATGCTCGATTTAACTCTTCGGTGCTGAGCACAACGCGATAACATTCCACTTCACGCATCGGTATTATCATCCTTCACTGTTTACCTCTCGTCATTCAGACGCCTGAAATAACGAACATTGAAGATGTTGAAAATTATCTTATGACGAGTTGTAAAATAACTTACTAATGAAAATGCAAAAATTTTTTATGTTCTAATGATATTCAACTTATTTGATATTTTTGTTTTCATATTTTCGATAATGTTATATCTCTAATGTGATAATGAGCTATATATAATCTTAATTTTCCTTATTGTGTGTACTTAGAAATATTGTATATCGTATCTTTGTATGCACTATTTTATTACTACTATTATTATTATTATTATTATTATTATTATTATTATATCATTATACTATTCTTTATTATTATTATTATTATTATTATTATTATCATTATTATCTTATTATGCATATTGTCTTTTTTTGTATCATTTATTTTGACCGCTGTTCATATCATTTTTCTTTCTTTCTGTATGTTATATATATCTGATTTCTTCATTTGTTGTTTATTTTTATTATTATTATTATCTTATTCATAAAATTCAGTGTAATCGTTAATTTGTATCAGTCTTTACTCCTGGTTATCGTATCATATCATATATTAAATAAATCATTATATATTATTATCATATTATTATTATATTATTATATTATTATTATTATTTATCAAAACAGTCCATTGTCTTATCAGTTACATGACTGAACTGTTCCATCCATATCTACAACAGACTGTTTTCGTGACAGACTGACATTGTTTCTGTGAATGGTTCTCATTTTGAGCATTCATATCGTATCGTATCATATCATATCATATCATATATCGTATCTTATCGTATCATATCATATCATCATATATCATATCACCTGTGGAGTAATCAGTGCGTCTATCATATCAGTTACCTGGTTATCAATACGAGCAAATGCTGGGTAATGCTGGATCGGACTCATTTTACCGGCATTATCACCTTCATTTCATTCAGACGCTTAATAACCTAGATGTTGATACAGCGTCGTAAAATAACCCAATAAAATAAAAAAAATAAACAATATGTGATATCGTATCGTATCATATCATATATCATATCATATCATATCATATAATCTTATATCATATCGTATCATATCATATATCATATCATATCATCATATATCATATCGTATCGTATCATATCATATATCATATAATATCATCATATATCTTATCATATATCGTATCTTATCGTATCATATCATATATCGTATCATATCATCATATATCATATCATATCATCATATATCATATCATATATCGTATCATATCATCATATCGTATCATATCATATCGTATCATATCATATATCATATCATATCGTATCATATCATATCATCATATATCATATCATATATCGTATCTTATCGTATCATATCATATCATCATATATCATATCGTATCGTATCATATCATATATCATATCATATCATCATATATTATATCATATCATCATATATCATATCATATCTTATCGTATCATATCATATCATCATATATCATATCATATATCGTATCGTATCATATCATATCATCATATATCATATCGTATCGTATTATATCATATATCATATCATCATATATCATATCGTATCGTATCATATCATATATCATATCATATATATAATGTCTGATTAGTGTAATATGTAGCTAATCGGCGATATATGTAATGGATCGGAAAAGGAATCACTCTATATATCATATTTCGTATCGTATCTTTGTTGGCATCACTTCAAGGTTCATACATCATATCAGTTGATCGTATCATATATCATATCATATCATATCATATATCATATCGTATATATCATATCATATCATATCGTATCATATCATATCATATCATCATATATATCATATCGTATCATATCATATCATCATATATCATATATCATATCATATCATATATATCATATATATCATATCACATCATATCATATCATATCTAAAGTCTGATTAGTGTAATATGTAGCTAATCGGCGATATATGCAATGGAGGGGAAAAGGAACTGGCCACTCTACCCTATTATCTCCAGTCCTATTTGCCTCATAAGTGGTGCTTTGTTGGTATCACTTGTAAGGTTCATACTGTCTTCGTGCAGTTGACTAAACAGCAATCATATATCATATCATATTATATATTATATTATATTATATTATATTATATTATATTATATTATATTATATTATATTATATTATATTATTTTTATTGTTATTGTTACAATTTAACGTAATAAAACCTTATTGTTCAGTCGGATTCTGCTGTTAGTTCTGTATATAATAGAAGCTAATTCCCAGAAATGTAATCACGTACTTGGTTCATGATGAGATAGACGACAATGTTTTCTTTGCCAAGAATTCTCTTCATTTGTTCAATTCCATAATAGCAAGAGTGAAGTATGCACACAATTCTCCCAGCTGTAATGCATGGTTACTAACTATACAGGGAAAACCTAATTACAAGCTTAATACAGAGTAAAGCACAATTTGTTTTATGTAACGGCTTGCCCCTCAGGAGCAGTAGAGACGCGAATAAACAACCTTCACAGGACTCTTAACAATCCTCTGCAATTTACTGTGTCGCAGTCCCAACCGTAGGCAGATTAAGTACATCTTGTGAAGGCTTCGTGTTCTGAAAACTTTATTACTTCAGCTGATCTCTTCGGAGATAATAACTCTATTAACTGCAGCACATGGGGTCAGAGCTTCGATTCCGAAATCCAGTCACACTCATCTCTAGTCACTCTATAGATAAATTTCAAAGCACTATTGCTTGTATTCTATTTATTTATTTACTCTGACTGGATTAAGGCCATAAGGCCTTCTCTTCCATCCTACCAGATAGCACACATAAATACAAAAAAGAAATATAGACGCTGATGAAAAAATACAGACGCTACTTGGTTTCATACTACTTACTTACTGGCTTTTAAGGAACCCGGAGGTTCATTGCCGCCCTCACATAAGCCCGCCATCGGTCCCTATCCTGAGCATGATTAATCCATTCTCTAACATATCCCACCTCCCTCAAATCCATTTCCCATCTACGTCTCGGCCTCCCCAAATGTCTTTTTCCCTCCTGCTTCTCAACTAACACTCTATATGCATTTCTGGATTCGCCCATACGTGCTACATACCCTGCCCATCTCAAACGTCTGGATTTAATGTTCCTAATTATGTCAGGTGAAGAATACAATACGTGCAGTTCTGTGTTGTGTAACTTTCTCCATTCTCCTGTAACTCCATCCTTCTTAGCCCCAAATATTTTCCTAAGCAACTTATTCTCAAACACCCTTAATCTATTTTCCTCTCTCAAAGTGAGAGTCCAAGTTTCACAACCATAAAGAACAAACGGTAATATAACTGTTTTATAAATTCTAACTTTCAGATTTTTCGACAGCAGACTGGATGATAAAAGTTTCTCAACCGAATAATAACAGGCATTTCCCATATTAATTCTGTGTTTAATTTCCTCCCTACTATCATTTATATTTGTCACTGTTGCTCCAAGATATTTTAACTGCTCCACCTCTTCAAAAGATAAATTTCCAATTTTTATATTTCCATTTCGTACAATGTTCTGGTCACGAGATATAATCATATACTTAGTCTTTTCGGGATTTACTTGCTTCAAGTAAAATTCTCGTGTTTTCCCTAATCGTTTGTGGATTTTCTCCTAACATATTCACGTCATCCGCATAGACAAGCAGCTGATGTAACCCGTTCAATTCCAAACCCTCTCTGTTATCCTGGACTTTCCTAATGGCATACTCTAGAGCAAAGTTAAAAAATAAGGGTGATAGTGCATCTCCTTGCTTTAGCCCACAGTGAATTGGAAATGCATCTGACAGAATCAGACCTATACGAACTCTACTTCTTAAAAACTTGGTTTCATATTAAAAGTAATTCAGTAATATCGGGACAAGATGCTTATTAAGGTGTGGTGAATGAGGTAAACCTTGCTATTGAATTAACCCAGCATGTTTTACTAGGTTATTTTACGACGCTTCATCAACAGCTCAGGTTACTTAGCGTCTGAATGAGATGAAGGTGATAATGCCGGTGAAATGAGTTCGGGGTCCAGCACCGAAAGTTACCCAGCATTTGCTCATATTGGGTTGAGGAAAAACCCCCGGAATTAACCTCAACCAGGTAACTTGCCCCGACCGGGAATCGAACCCGGGCCGCCTTGTTTCGCGGCCAGACGTGCTAGCCGTTAACCCATAGGCGTGGACCCCAGAATGTTTGTTGTCTAGTGCTTTGTAAGGTAGAAATTAATTTTGTTCTCTTTCTTCCCGAAAGTTACTTTTTTATATTATTGGTACACTTTTTTTGGAAATTGTATAATTTTGGATTATGAAATTTTCAGGACTTAATACATGATAGTCATAGTGATACATATACGGGATGAACTGTATGTAATATCTTAATTTCAGGGGCTATTCTTTGAGATATTTCAAATAAAAAGTTGAGTAATATTTTTCCTCTTTTTTCGTTAATTTTCGAGATAAAAATTGTTTTGTGCGAGATCGTGCGTATTTGCTTGGTTTCCGCACAAAACCAATCCGCGGAAAGTCTAAAATTCCACATTCAGTATTCCCAACCTAACACACATAGCAATTTCCCTCTTCTTACCTCTTAAGTGACATATTGATTTTACTGCTTTAGGCTTTTAACATATTATTTTCAGAGACGTTCAATATAGTAACAATTATAAATTGGAAACTTACCACTGCAATTTCACCTAAATCGCACTGCTAATTATTGTTTTTAAATATTTGCAAAAATTGAGTAAAGTCTACAACTCCACTAAAGTTACTGCATTCGTCATGCAAGTAACATTAAGGAAGCCGTGAAAAAATCAACAATATTCCAGACTCATCATAGACTGGGGGAAAAAAAGACAGACGTATATCACGGCCTGCTGGAGTATAGTAAACGCAGAAAACATTTTAAAGCAACAATGTTGAAGATAGATATTTTTGTTTTCCAAAATTGCCGTCATTGAACGGAAACCAAGATGGAGATTTCATTGCAACAAATTAGAAATTCCTCTTTCAGGTATGTAATAAACTATCTTCGCAGAAAATAATGTACGATACACGAGCGGTATGTTTTCTTTCAATTCTCGGAAATTAAAAAAGCTCAACTACGTTTCGCTTTTTCAAACTTGTCCTCGAACATGAAAACTTCAACATACCGCTCTTGTAACGCATATTACTATTATATGAAATACAGAGCGACCCATATTTTTGTCCAAATTTTTATTCGTTTATCACAAGTAGCCTAATTGAATTAATATGACAGGATCAAAGTAACATGAACTAATAGTCTAGCCATTTGGATTGCTTAAAATTCCACCAATATTAAAATTCGATGTAAGCACCAGCATTTGCTGCACATTTTTCCAGACGTGGCTGAACGTTCCGTACTGCTGTCACAAGCATTTCATTTGGCACCCGGCCACACTCTTCTCGTCTGACCACGGAATGTGTCGCAAAAAGTTAGGTTCCTCTTGAATCCTTGCTAGTAAACAATCCGCGAACTCCATTCTGATATCACAGTCCTTACATGACAGAGCTTGCACGAAGTGTGGCTTCCATGGCCGCCAATTCATTTCCTTTAGCAACCGCTGCACGGCCCATAGGATACACCAGATTTGAATGGATTTCTCAGGACTTCTCTGGAAGGCCTCAGTCGCGGCTGCTTTGGCCTCCTCTGTGATCACTTGGTCGGCCAGCACCCTTCTGTTACGTAACTGAGCCAGTGCGAATCAAGTTGGCGTGAAGTCTCTTGATGGTCTTGTAGTCCAGCGTCGCATTTCTTCCTTTCACCATTCCCCACCATCTCTGCACCATAATTTGGGACTGTCACACCTCCATTCGAGCAGCAATTCGTGTTCGATCGTACACAGACAGTCTTGTGGTCATGGTTAATGTTTTAAGATTTACACTACATTTTTCTGATTACATTAAATGTTTCGGACCGTACTGAGAACACAATAAAGTAAAATAAAATGACAACATCTTTTGTGCTTTTAATGTATGAAGCACTTATATTTTACCGGTGAAATGGGTCACTGATATGTTTCGCTACTACACTGTAATAAAAAAATTGGGTATGTATACCCATGGATAAGCAACTCGTGCTCACAAAGTGCTAAAAAAACCTTGGAAAGAGAGAAAGACAGACGGAGTCAGCCGCAGCAGTTACAAGTTGTTTGTAGCATCGCTGCAAAAACAGTTCACTGCCACGGTGCGCTCTGGCGGCTCATGCAGGTGGTCGTGATATCTACTTTATGATTTGAATTTCAGAATGACGCATGGTACTATAATTATAGCAATTTCAGACAGACTGTACCTAAACACACAAAATTAGATTATTATTTCCTAGCTTTATAAATTAGTTTAGAACTGGAAACACAAACTGAATATAATCTTTTCAGGATACAACAAATATAGCTGCAACGCTTATTTATTATTACACTACTTGTTAATATGTCTTATTATGTCTTATTTGAAACATAGAACGCGAGAATTTACAAGTCTTTATACATAAAAGAGTATTTCTCTGTTCTCAGAAAGGTAATAATCTATATTCGCAAACAATTATCAAATTCAAGGAAGTATTTTTTACATGTCACGGCAAATGAAATAAACTTACTTCTGAGCTCTTTCTGTACATTGAGAGCTTTTACACTTCTTTCTTCTATTAAACTCTGCCTCAAGCACATAATGTGGAAGCAAACAGTATATTTGGAAATTCTGACTTAGGCACATTATGAACAGTTCGATTCCTGATTTCGCTGGAATCTGAGTGGCGTGCTGTTCTGTAGATTTATCAATTCAAGCTATAAACTTTCAGGATTTTCTATCGCATGTAAGCCAAAAGAATTTAAGAAAAATCTCGATTCCTTGTCAATTGTGACTGTTTCTCCAAACTTACCAGTGAATTCTGCTGTAGATCTTGGAGTAGGGTCTTATATTTGATAATACGATTTTCTTATCACTCTTCAAGATAGTTTATAGTCAAAGAAAGTGAAGTTGTCTATGTTCTGCATGATACTGCCACATTTCAAATTTGTGCACAAATGCTCTTAGCTAGTCGATCATATGTCGTGCAATCTGTCACTCGCACGCACAACGTCCTAACGATATTTAATATCAGCCTCACCTTGTTGATATCCCATTTTTACTTTTAGCTATTCTAAAGCAGATCTAGACAGCATTCCTTTACTAAAACTTTCACTGTGTTTATTTGTAACATAAAATGTCATGCGTAAGAAAGTGTAATAGAACATAATACAAGCTTTACCTCCATTCTTAATACGAATAAAATAAACTCTTTCTCTTTCAACTCATCACTAAAAGGAAATGATCTGGGGATTATATTGTTTTCCACTTAAGGGGAGAGGATGGTATTTCTTGGTGAAAAATGAGTACATTTTCAAAAACAAAATTCTTTAAAATACCTTGTGATATGTTTGAAATCCATAGCATAACATTTTGTGGGTATTCGTGCCCTTATCTGATGTTGAGACGTCATTTTTAAACTTCCTGCGCTATAGATTTTTAAATCACACGCCCGCTTTTATCGGTTTCCAGTAACTTCATTTTTTTTTGCTACATTGCCAGACAAAAATGGATATAATCTCTGAACTATTAAAGATACATGCATGAAATTTAGGACACACATTCTTTAGACTATTAGGAAACGTTTCTTTGTAACAGAATTTTGTTAATTGATTTCATTTTAAAAATACGTCCGTTTGTTTGCAAGAAAGGAAATCAGAAAATTGTCATTAAATTATAATTGTTTATTTTACAAACGTAGGGACTAATATCAAAATTCTGTTAAAGACAGCTTGTAGAACATGCTTTTGCGAATACATTGCAAAAAAACTGTTTGAATCTATCTTTAAAAACGGATTAGATATATCGGTTTTAGTACAATCCTGCATTGGGTATTTTTTTTTTCAAATTTGGGCCCCCAAATAATTTTTTTTTTTTTCAAAATATTTTTATTTGGTTGAGTTGTTACAGCTATGAGCTCTCTACATACAAAATAGTAATATGCGTTACAAGGGCGGTATGTTGAAGTTTTCATGTTCGAGGAAAAGTTTAAAAAAAGCGAAACGTAGTTGATTTTTTTTAATTTCCGAGAATTGGAAGAAAACATACCGCTCGTGTATCGTACATTATTTTGTGCAAAGATCGTTTATTACATACCTGAAAGAGGAATTTCTAATTATTTGCAAGGAAATCTCCATCTTGGTTTCTGTTCAATGACGGCAAATTTGCAAAACAAAAATATCTATCTTCAACATTGTTGCTTTAAAATGTTTTCTGTGTTTACTATACTCCAGCAGGCCGTGATATACGTCTGTCTTTTTTTCCCCAGTCTATAAATCTTGTTGATTTTTTCACGTCTTCCTTAATGTTACTTGCATAACTTTAGTGGAGTTGTAGAGTTTACTTAATTTTTGCAAATATTTAAAAACAATAATTAACAGTGCAATTTAGGTGAAATTGCAGTGGTAAGTTTCCAAATTATAATTATTACTATATTGAACGTCTCTAAAAATAATTTGTTAAAAGCCAAAAGCAGTAAAATCAATATGTCACTTAAGCGGTAAGAAGAGGGAAATTGTAATGTGTGTTAGGTTGGGAATACTGAATGTGGAATTTAAGACTTACCGCGGATTGGTTTTGTGCGGAAACCAAGCAAATACGCACGATCTCGCACAAAAATGAATATTTTACACCAAATAGGAAAAAGTTTAAAAAATACCATCCTCTCCCCTTAAAACGATCCGCCACTTACTGCAGACACGAGCGAATTTATGTCTTGCAAGAACCGCATACAGACACTGCAGCTAGTACAGGGTCCGTTCTACCTGCATTGGGATTGTGTTCATACTTTGAGAGCACGAGTTGCCCACCCACGAGTCATACCCCACAATACCACTGGCGTGTTAATTTGTAACCCTCAACTGGGACCGGTTAACCTGGTAGGCGTTGAGTGTGTATTTCAGGTAAGAGGAATATGGTTCATGCGTCTCTCTTAAGACTACCAAGGACCTTACAAGAGGTCAAGGAGAGCGTATGTCTGCTAGACGCAGTCTATCAGATTCAGATGTTAGGAATTACGCGCAACCCGAACTCCACCACGTAATGAGACTCACGGTGGCTGCGTCCGATCGGGACGACGTCTGCGTCCCTGGGGACCGGCGCGAATTGATGGATACCCCTCCTCGCCGCGCCGCGCGGGAATACCAATGAGACAAGATGTGGTCGCCGACAGATTGTATATTCCAGCGCCTTGTGTAAGAAATCACGTCACAAATTTACACATCACCGCAATGCTGTACACAGGGTGGGCAGAAGAACTTTGTATTTACACGGAAAACGAGAATAAGAAAGGAAAAACAAAAATTATTAAATAAAAAAAATAGTTTATGGTTGTGAAACGTGGACTCTCACTTTGAGAGAGGAACATAGGTTAAGGGTATTTGAGAATAAGGTGCCTAGAAAAATATTTGCGGCTAAGAGGGATGAAGTTACAGGAGAATAGAGAAAGTTACACAACACAGAACTGCACGCATTGTATTCTTCACCTGACGTAATTAGAAACATTAAATCGAGACGTTTGAGATGGGCAGGGCATGTAGCACGTATGGGCGAATCCAGAAATGCATATAGAATGTTACGGAGGGAAAAAGACCTCTAGGGACGTCGAGACGTAGATGGGAAGATAATATTAAAATGGATTTGAGGAGGTGGGATATGATGATAGAGAATGGATTAATTTTGCTCAGGATAGGGACCAATGGCGGGCTTGTGTGAGGGCGGCAATGAAGCTCCGGGTTCCTTAAAAGCCAGTAAGTAAGAAAAAAAAATTATAAAAACAAAGGAATGAAAATTAAATTGAAGGATTTCTGTAGATAAATGAATAGATAGACTGAAGTGTATGTATGCAGATGGATTTAAAGATAGATGAATGGATGGATGGATGGATGAATGGATGGATGGATGAAATGGGAAGCAGATACATAGGTAGGTAGGTAGATAGGTTGGTA
Organism: Periplaneta americana; assembly: GCA_025594305.2. Taxonomy (NCBI): domain Eukaryota; kingdom Metazoa; phylum Arthropoda; class Insecta; order Blattodea; family Blattidae; genus Periplaneta; species Periplaneta americana. Next base: position 28,534,989 of record JAJSOF020000036.1, read on the forward strand.
GAGTATGAGTGGATATATTGAAAGATGAATGAATGAAATGCAGGTAAATAAGCAGGTGGATGGATGGACGGATAGATGCATGGATAGAGTGAAATACATTCAAATATGTATATTGATGGATGGATGGATGGATGGATGGATGGATGGATGGAGAAAATGTTATGGTTTATTTAACGACGCTCGCAACTGCAGAGGTTATATCAGCGTCGCCGGATGTGCCGGAATTTTGCCCCGCAGGAGTTCTTTTACATGCCAGTAAATCTACCGACATGAGCCTGTCGCATTTAAGCACACTTAAATGCCATCGACCTGGCCCGGGATCGAACCCGCAACCTTGGGCATAGAAGGCCAGCGCTATACCAACTCGCCAACCAGGTCGACGGATGGACGGATGGATGGATGGATGGATGGATGGATGGATGGATGGAGTGAAAGACATTTAGATGGATGGGTGGAGTGAAAGACATATAGATGGATGGATGGATGGATGGAGTGAAAGACATTTAGATGGATGGGTGGAGTGAAAGACATTTAAATGGATGGATGAAGTGGAAGACACTTAAATATGTGGATGGATGGATGGATGGATGGATGGATGGGTGGGTGGGTGGATGGATGGATGGATGAATATAATGACAGTTAAGTTGATAGATGGATGAATGGATGGAATGGATGAAATGTAGGTAAATAAGCAAGTAGATAGATGGACGGATGGTTGGATGGAGTGTGAGACGCTCAAATATGTAGATGGATGAATGGATGGATGAATGGAGTGAAAGACATTTAAATATTTAGATGGATGGATGGATTGAAAGACAGTTAAATATGTGGATGGTGTGGATGGATGGATAGATGGATGAATGGATATGATGAAGGTTAGGTTGTACAGATGTATGGATGAATGGAAGGAATGAATGAAATATACATAGGTAAATAAGCAAGTGGATGGATGGAGTGAAAGATACTTATAGCCTATATGTGGATTGCTGGCTATAATGAAAGTTAAGTTGTACGGATGGATGGATGAATGGATGGACGGATGAATGGATGGAATGAATGAAATATAGGTAAATGAGGAAGTGGATGGATAGATGGATGGATGGATGGATGGAGGGATGAATGAAGTGAAAGACATTTCAATATTTAGATGGATATATGGATAGATGGATGGATTGAGTGAAAGACATTTAAATAATTACATGGTTAGAAATTTATTTTGAATTTTTTTCTAGTAACAGAATATATTTGTTAGTAACTGGAGTCCAGATAACCGCAGCATACTCTAATTTAGATGAAAATTGAATTGTATTTTTCAATCTACTGAAGGTCATATGTATACACTTATTAATATTAAATACAAATTTATTATTAATACTCCATATATGAAAGTTTGTAATATCTTTTTTAAGGAGCTTACAATCTGATATAGTTTTGATTTCTTTATACAATTTAATATCAACCGCAAATAATAAAATTTTAGAATGTTGTACACAATTCACAATATCATTAACAAACAATAAAAACAACAATGAACCAAAATTAGAACCTTGAGGTACAACAGAATTTACTGTAAAAGGCTTAGAAATACGTCCATGAAAGTTCATAACTTGTACTCATGCTTTCAAGTAAGATTTAATAATTAACGATAGTAATGAGAAAGAAAAGGCGGCCGGGTAGCTCAGTTGGTAGAGCAGCTGGCTACGGACTGGAAGATCCGGGGTCCGATCCCAGGTGGTGACAGGATTTTTTCTCGTTGCCAAACTTTCAGAACGGCCCCGAGGTTCACTCAGCCTCCTATAAAATTGAGTACCGGGTCTTTCCCGGGGGTAAAAGGCGGTCAGAGCGTGGTGCCGACCACACCACCTCATTCTAGTGCCGAGGTCATGGAAAGCATGGGGCTCTACCTCCATGCCCCCCAAGTGCCTTCATGGCATGTTACGGGGATACCTTTACCTTTTTTAATGAGAAAGAAAATCTGCATTCTGCTCTCATTTGTTGGCCACTTAACATGAATTCATTAATTTATAACGATCCTAGCAAGCAGGATACCTTCCATTTTTACCCTTTCTTCGATCGAACCATCGGAACGATAAAACATGTGTGTTTCCTGTATTTGTATACAAGAAATAAATTTTAATTGAAACCCTTTCCTGAATTGTATACCATTGGCGTCTCTCGCATTAAGAAGCATCTACCTAAAGGAAAAATAATTTTTAATTGGATTTTTTCTCTCTCTTTAGAATACGACTGTACGAAAAGATAAGTTCTTATTCATAACTACAAAGCTACACCTTATTTAATTCGTCTATGTAAGTCTGTAGAGGCATTATATTTTTATCTCCTTTGCTAGAAAGTCTTTGTGTTTCTTCATATCCCCGTTTTGTTCCTTTATGAGCCTTTTTAGGATGAAATTGGATGATGTTTTGTGAGTAAATAAGTGTCACTTTCAGCTTATCTCCAGGCAGTGTAGTCAGTTTCAAAAGTACCTCTTTATCCACTGTTCCCACGAAATGAAATCTAAGACACAAAGGTTACGAGAAGGTACAGGGGAAGGCTGGAAGCTAGCTCCCGGTCCTCAGGCCACTGCCCGCGTCACAGGACTCCTCAAATCACCCATAAGAGTAAAACTTTGTGATATCATATGAAAAGTCTTTAATGAAAACTTTGCGACATATAGAATGTCTTTAGTGAAACTGTACACTTTATAAACATTATTCAGAATATTAAAAAGCTTATGATTATGTCTCGTGACGAGAATATTGTACGAAATGGAAATATAAAACTTGGAAATTTATCTTTTGAAGTGATGGAGAAGTTCAAATATCTTGGAGCAACAGTAACAAATATAAATGATACTCGGGAGGAAATTAAACACAGAATAAATATGGGAAATGCCTGTTATTATTTGGTTGAGAAGCTTTTATCATCCAGTCTGCTGTCAAAAAATCTGAAAGTTAGTATTTATAAAACAGTTATATTACCAGTTGTTCTTTATGGTTGTGAAACTTGGACTCTCACTTTGAGAGAGGAACATAGGTTAAGGGTGTTTGAGAAAAAGGTGCTTAGGAAAATATTTGGGGCTAAGAGGGATGAAGTTACAGGAGAATGGAGAAAGTTACACAACATAGAACTGCACGAATTGTATTCTTCACCTGACATAATTAGGAACATCAAATCCAGACGTTTGAGATGGGCAGGGCATGTAGCACGTATGGGCGAATCCAGAAATGCATATAGAGTGTTAGTTGGGAGGCCGGTGGGAAAAAGACCTTTAGGGAGGCCGAGACGTAGATGGGAAGATAATATTAAAATGGATTTGAGGGAGGTGGGATATGATGATAGAGAATGGATTAATCTTGCTCAGGATAGGGACCACTGGCGGGCTTATGTGAGGGCGGCAATGAACTTCCGGGTTCCTTAAAAGTCAGTGAGTAAGTAAATATTCAGAATATTAAAATAGTCAATAATTACATGTAAAATAATATCAAATTTGCATAATTTTTGTTTTACAACCGTAAAGCTTTTACGTACTAAAATATATAATCTGCATGATTCTTGTACTGTAATGTTTTAAAGACCTACATCAACAACATAGTCTAGGATCTTTTACTTATTCCTTCATGAATTTTCATTTCTTAATCGATACCTTCAATATTAAATTTTCTAAAATTTTTTATTAAAAAAAATCCTGAAAGAACAGATGAAAGATCCTACACTATGTTGTTGATGTAGGTCTTTAGAATATTTCTGTAAAAGAATAATGCAAATATTTAATTAATTGTGTATTTTATTATTTAAATGCTTTACGATTTAAAAGAAATACAGGGCTATTCAGAAAGAGCAGATTTCAAATATTTATGTTAAACGAAGTATAAACACTAGAAACATTTACCGCACACCAATGGATAGAGGAAGGTTCAATTTTTTTTAACGTTTGGTTACACGCGATACTCGATCCGGGGCCATAAGCAAAGCGGAAACAGCAACGGCCTGTCCGCCGCAGTTACTCGACAGTTCGAATCTGAGGAACTAAAAATCCTTGCGTAGTCATCGAACATGCAAGAACTCACCGAAGGTGCGCCATTTCTGTAAAGAAAGTGTATGAACTTTTTTTAGTGGAGCATTATCCGAACGACACCATTCCGGGACGTTGAATTGGAAGCGTTGGAGAAGATAGTGTTCATCGTGTGTGGCCCCCCAGGTCCCCTGACCTTACCCCCTGTAATTTTTATCTGTGACGTACATAAAGATAAGGTGTTTGTACCACACCTCCCTGCTACTCTTCAAGATCTACGACATCGAATTGTTGAAGCTGTGAATTCCATAACTAGGGACCAGTTGATTCTTGTGTGGCAAGAAATGGACCACCGTTTTGATGTTTGTCGCGCAACACATGATGCGCATGTTGAGTGCTTGCAACCTCATGGACTATAAAACTTTAAACCTTCCTCTATCCAATGGTACGCTGCAAGTGTTTCTACTGTTTATAGTTTGTTTAAAATAAATATTTAAAATCTGCTCTTTTTTAATAACTCTGTCTATACAAATTTGATATCATTTTACAGGTAATTACTAGCTATTTTAATATTTTGAACTGTGTTTATAAAGTGTGTAGTTTCACTAAAGACATTCTATATGTCACAAAACACTCGTAAAAACACTCTACATTTTTAAAGCATCTCAGCTTTCATTAACCGAACATGAATTACAATTGAAGGGTTTAAAAGCACAGCCATAGTCCAATGGTGTTACTAATAAAAACTCTATGTACAGACGTTTAACTGTCTTATACTTATACAATGAGTAGCTCGTTTATAAGTTGTGTGTAAATTCCTTACTAATAATCACTACATACGTCGTGTATAACAGTATGACTGTTACACAGCTACGTCATAGTTTCGTCATTACTTCGTTACGAAAGGTAATAGAATATCTGAGGTTCTCTATTGCATCCGGTAGAGCGCTCTAGTGTGGCGTGTTAAATATCGATAGTACGACTGGCTCTAATCGATTACCACACTACATTTTGGTCAAAGAGTACAAGCTACAGCAATATTATTCTAATAATTCTATGATCTTTGGTTTGTTCTTCTGTGGTTACAAGGTAACCATCATCTTAAAATGACAGTCGATACGAACAGCTGTTAGAGGGGCGGCCATTTTTTCTCTATATACAACGCTTAAACAAGGGGTTTCGTGTATATAACTACTGCAAAGCAATTCCCATTGTATAGTTACAGCCTGTTTATACGTCCATAGCTTATTCACGGTTTATTAGTAACGTTTTCTGTCTCAACTCTGCATAAGTCTCGTATAAAAACTATACACGGTTTATTAGTAAGACTGCAAAAACATAAATTTTCTAGAGAAAGAAAAAAAAATCTGATATGGGTATTGTTGACAATTCAGATACGAAATTCGTCATGCTATTTCTTAAGATGTTGTAGAAACTTGGGATAACTAAAATACATTTATAACTTAAATTTCATCATGAAAATACATTTTTAAATGAGCCGTTCAGAGCAGAAGTGGTGTAAGTCAAGAATGGGTAATGAGGGTTAAAGTAAACATTCTGTAAAATACAGCGCAAAGTAGCAATTAATATTGAATTTATTTAAACTATTAGTAGTCAGTGGATAGCAGGAAGGACATATTAATTGCTACTTTGCGCTGTATTTTACAGAATTTTTACTTTAAACCTCATTACCCAATCTTGACTTACACCACTTCTGCTTTGAATGGCTCAAATGTAGGTACAGTAACTGTGAACAATGATTGTTTTAAGACAAAAATACAGTGCTGTGGCTGAAGTGCGCCTCTCCTTTAATCTCCTTTTTCTTTATTATATCCTGTTTTATTCTCCTTTCGTTGCTTACGTTCCTTTTTCTTCCATGGGGTCACTTCTGCACCATAAGGTGACTCCATTAACTAATACAACAATGCACGTGCTAAAATATTTTCTCTGAGATGACTTTTCCCTGTACATAAGAAGCAGTACTGTCATTCTACTGCAGTTTAAAATTATACTAGTGGCTTGTGCAGAAAAATGCTGCTGCAAACTAAGTTCGTTAGACGTTCAAATAAAAATTTTTCAGATTTATTTTCAATGAAGAATACTTGTCTTTTTGATAGTTATTTGCTGCCATAATAATGAAACATACTCCCTCTGAATGGATTTTTTTAGACCAAATACTTTTTCTTGAACCTATCCAACTTCAGTTTTTGAGTTTCAACGCGAAAACGCAAGTATCAAGTCAGGACGATAGCAGTAGCTATTTCAGGTTATTGTGGATTGTAGGCAAAAGTTAAAAATGTCAGGTTTGCTAAGCTTTCGAACAATAGCATTTTCGTATAGCTGCTGCATGTAGAACTTGAAATGTAGAGCGTAAAATAATTTTATCCTACTAAGAGATCTTGCTGAAATGATCTGGAGACTACAAAATTTTCTAGACCTCAAGGCAATAACACATATCAATATCTACACTACACCGTCATTACTTACTTACTGGCTTTTAAGGAACCCGGAGGTTCATTGCCGCCCTCACATAAGTCCGCCATTGGTGCCTATCCTGAGCTACACCGCCATTAAGTATATGAAAAGACCCAACCCCACTGGTTTAATAAGTATAAAAATATTTGATTTTTTATAACAATATTATTATCTTAAGTTTTGTAGTTATATATAGCAGTCACTCAGTAAATTATAGAAATGAAGATCTAAATTAAGATATTCTCTACATTTACTTACATAACCTCAAAACGTTTCACTTTCATGTCATCAATATAGCATCAATATTATGTACAATTAATGAAGAATAGGCGCATCATGATATTAACTATAATAATATTTAATTTCTAATGGCAATAATGTCATCAAACCACCTCAAGTTTCGTAGATTTGAATATTCAATACACAGCTGTACTCAGAAAATTATACACTGCAGAATCAGTTTTTAATAACAAATTGAATTGAGCTCTAAATATGTCGGCAATTCTGCAGGTCATGGCCTTCGTTTAATAGCCTATTGTTTATTGTAGTGTGTGTTTTGTTCTGAAATTCAATCAAGTCGGCCGTGATTCAATAAGTTGTCAAAACTGACAACAGATGGATTTTGGAAAATAGGAAAATTGACATTTCACTGAAAACTACTACTTTTCCGAAAAACTTTGGATGCCAGGCATTAAAATGAGGGTCACTCATTAAAATCCGTTCAGCCGTTTTCCGTAATTTCCATTACCAGTTCAAATTATATATATAGATATGGATAAATGTTTCAAGATGATATGAATGGGATATTCGTAAATGTTACCAACGTTCTGGATTATGGCTGCTTTCACAGAAAAACGCCTTTGGACTTCAATAACATAGGAATGTGGTACTTTCTTTCACTAACAACTAATTCAGTACATGGCCTCTACAATATGCTCACTACATGTTTAATATCTCAAATTTGCATTTTTTGGATTATGGTTCTTTTTTACAAAAAACCCTTCAACTGCATCTCTAGTATTTACAGTCTTTTTTATATACACCTTTCAGTTGAAGAAAGCAAAACTAACAGCGCCCGCAAAGCCGAAAACCCGCACTACAATGTTCCATACGTTGCGTCGTTGACGTAAAGACTGCTTGTGAGTGTTTCGAGACGTCGAGATTTCACTCCCGAAGTCCCGAACGTCAAGCAGCCTTGAATCGCCACAGGTGTTTATACCTGACTGAATTTTTATCTACTTTGGCAACTGTTATATATGTATAAACAATCAAGTAGCCTATTTGAAACATCATCTCTACCTTTCAGTATATAATAATCCGTTCCTCAGTCTTTATTTAATTATTAGGCCCTTATTAAAAGGCTAGGAATTTTGTTTTCATATGTTTGAGATCAAGTGTGCAATCTCAAGTAAAAAGATATTAACTTTATGTTTTGTGTGTCTTAGAAATGCAAATTTATTTGAGAATAGTTGTCTTTCTATTTATATAACCATAGGTAATATCATATAATAGAACCAGAGCATTTTGATAACTAAGATACTGTTCTGTTTTGTCTTTTTGTCTCATTTAAACATTTATAATGTTATTTATTTCAATGATGTATGTTATTCAAAGTTACGAAATCTTTCCACGCCGACGAAATGCTATTTCGAGAATGATGAGCGAGACTCGAAGCGCACGAGAATGACGAGACGAGACTCGAAAGACAAATGCAACGAACACAGCGAGCGAGAGCGGCAGTTAGTTTTGTTCATCTCAAGTAAATACCAATATTCTTGAATTTTTTTTTCGAAAAAGAGTCTATGTCTCTGACGCAATCCAATAAGATAAGAGGATGTATCCCATATAATTGTACATTACTTACTTACTGGATTTTAAGAAAGCCGGAGGTTCATTGCCGCCCTCACATAAGCCCCCCCATAGGTCCCTATCTAGAGCAAGACCAATCCAGTCTCTATCTTCATATCCCACCTCCCTCAAATCCACTTTAATATTTTCTTCCCATCTACGTCTTGGCCTCCTAAAGGTCTTTTTCCTTCCGGCCACCCAACTAACACTCTATATGCATTTCTGGATTCGCCCATACGTGCTACATGCCCTGCCCATCTCAAACGTCTAGATTTAATGTTCCTAATTATGTCAGGTGAAGAATACAATGCGTGCAGTTCTGTGTTGTGTAACTTTCTCCATTCTCCTGTAACTTCATCCCTCTTAGCCCCAAATATTTTCCTAAGCACCATATTGTCAAACACCCTTAACCTATGTTCCTCTCTCAAAGTGAGATTCCAAGTGTCACAACCATAAAGAACAACCGGTAATACAACTGTTTTATAAATTCTAACTTTCAGATTTATTGACAGCAGACTGGATGATAAAAGCTTCTCAACCGAATAATAACAGGCATTTCCCATATTTATTATGTTTAATTTCCTCCCGAGTGTCATTTATATTTGTTAGTGTTGCTCCAAGATATTTGAATTTTTCCACCTCTTCAAAGGATAAATTTCCAATTTTTATATTTCCATTTCGTACAATATTCTCGTCACGAGACATAATCATATACTTTGTCTTTTCGGGGATTTACTTCCAATCCTATCATTTTACTTGCTTCAAGTAAAATTCCCGTGTTTTCCCTAATCGTTTGTGAATTTTCTTCTAACATATTCACGTCATCCGTATAGACAATAATTGTACATTATTATTTATAATTGTACGTTAAATGTAATAAATACTACAAAGCCTTAAAACCCCGATATTCATTTTGAAACACCCGGTATTTAGAATCTAACTTCTTCAAAGGTGTGCAAAAAGTATCAAAATGTATGATACTACATTACTAGTTGCATAGAAAGCCCTGTTTTCCAGAGTTTTTCTGTTTGGCATTTACAGGATTTTTATGTCCACTTTCATTTAAGTTTTTTATATTCACAATAATTTCATGTAGGATAGTGTACTCTAAAATGGCATCATTTCAACGGAACTCAGTTATCGCATTCTGCTACAAATTCATTTACAAAATTACTGGTGTTAAGCAACCCTAGAAAAGGAGGTGCCGAAGCATGAGTGTTATCGACAGACAAGAGACCTGGACACATGTCGGATCTCTCCTTATTAGTGAAGCTAGGCTGAAACATCTACGCAACAACTCTGTTGCTTTCCGAGCACTCTGCCAGTATATAAATTTAATATTTCCTTCTGCCTGGAATGACTTGTTCTCAATACACATAAATTCCTTCAATTTACCAATTAAGCTTCATACATCAATTGTCTCTATGTGCAAATGCGATTTCCTATTCGTATTACATTACGAGTTGCAGCTATGTTTCCATAGCAACCGTTCCATGTTAGCATGTTTAATCTTCAGCTTTACTCGGAATTAGTTCAGACTGCCTTGTCTACGTTGCACATTGTCATTAAACACGAAGCAAGGGAAAGAGAATATAATTTTATTTAAAAAATTGGCTGTACTACTCTTCTGTATGGATGTGAAGCTTCGTTACCGAGTTACCGAGAAGAAAATTAGTATCACGAAGGCGATCCACATTTTTTCATACATTTAATATGTTTCGAAAAATATAAATTAATTTATTATGTTGTAAATGATGTGACAAGCATTTCGAAAAAAACTGGTGATTCCGATGAAAAAGTCTTTTTCAGAAATATTTGTTTATAATTAGGGTAAGGCAGTGATGTCAACTGATGCCCATAGGAGCAAGCGCGCGCTTTAGAGCCCAGGAGAGCCTGAGCACTTTACAGCAGAAAGGACAGAGACAGACAAAAAAGGTAGTATATGCCGCTTGGTCGAGCTATATACAGGGATGGCCAGCACTGATTCAATGGATAAAGGGAAGAGAACTTATTAAAACTGTACCCATGTTAATTTTTAGATTTGTCTGAGAAGTATAAATCCATTATAGGAATGTTTTTTTATTCAAAAGTTTTAATTTTAATGCTTATTTATAAAACAATTTGTTAAAATGTTTTTATTCAAAAGGAATATTTTCTCAATTTTTTTACAGAAAAGTGAAATTTTCAGATATGTTTCTTTATTAGCCTTACAGGTACTAAAACAATGTTTTCGTAAATCTAATATAAGTATCGTAAATACGTATTACTGAAGATAGTGTATTACAAATTTTGAAAATGTTCGCATGGAAAATGTTTGTAAGGATATGAATTAACAAAGCAAATACTGTCATATCACAAACAAAAGATATGTGCCTATGTGTTGGTAAAACGTCAGCTCTATAGCTTCAGCAGATTTCGAGATAATTTAATATTATGATAACAGAAAGTTGAGCACCAATATCACCTAAAAGCATAATGCGATAAGAGTTTTATTATGTAATATTAGTTACGTACAGTTAAAACATATACCTAAGCAACTTTACTTTGTACAATAATATTGTTTTAAATACTTTTATAACGCTAAAGATACCATCAATATCAATTTCAACTTATCATGTCATATTCAGTGTCTTTCTTTGGGATAACACTTTCTTTATGAATGATGTGTTTAATTCACTTAGTACAGTATAGTTGTTATTATGGAATTTGTGTGAATATTTCTTCTTTACTCTTTATTATGTTATTAACGTTTAAAACACAACTGCAATATTAGGCTAAGAAAAATAGGTGTTAGTACTTTTGTTTTACAGACAATATAGAAAATAACAAACAGAAAGACTCCATATAAAAATAACGACACAAAATTTCACGTTCCGTTTGAAGTTTGTGCACCACTGTTTTCTTAATCCAACAGGCTGCTTATTCCTCCTAGCATCCTAGCGCGTAATGCCCGCGCACGACGTCAGGGTCAGAAAAATGCGTATGCTTTGACATCACAAGACCCCCTAAAATTAAATATTCGTCGCGTTTGGCCCCTTTTTCTCTTTTCTCCGCCGCGTAATAGCCTAAATCATAATCAATTGCTCCGTGGAGCCTTTTACGGCACGATCTGCTGCCATCTAGTCGATACATAAGGGACGCTGGTCATAACTCCCATTTGAATCTCACGTCGCTGTCACAATATTTACGGCGGATTATCCTGCCAGTTGTTTTTGTGAACTAAATTGGATGCCATGACATATCAATGGCTTTCACATGATCAGCTGTTAATGTATGTGATAATGAATCCTGAAATATTTTTGCCTGAGGCAGAGACCAGGAGAACTTTTTTATATGTATTCTTTTGTTAATAAGGTGGGTTAAGTCAGTTCACAAATCTTGTAACATTCGTGATGGAACCTTTTCTTTATTTTCTACAATAATATAAATTTTGTTTCTCAACTTTTTCTGTAAAAGATGCTAAACTATTCAAAACTGATCTTCTAAATTGATTCTAATAATAAAAGTTGAAAAAAAAAACAATGCCATTTTCAATATTATAGAGTTTGAAAATAGAACTGTTAAAAATGTAACATCCGTGACAACTGAAATGGCTGATCACTGTTTATTAATTATTTTCTTGAACTATACGGTTATTATAAATTAACTAACAGTTAAAATTAATATAATACCTATGGCCTTTGGTTTTTCCAAGTATTTTTAGAAAATTTAATGCTGTTAAACTCTAAACAGTTTGTTAATTAATAAAATTGTATGTGTATTTTCAACACCATTTTGGTTTAACAGATTGTTAACAGTTTGTTAATTTTAAATGTAGGATTTCGGGCAGTTAACTAGTTTAAAAACAGTTAGTTAAATATGGCTCGATGTCTCCACAGCTGTTCGAACAGAAGTTGAGCCTAGAAATTAATATTTTGTGTATCTCTGTAGGCAATGTTTAGCATATGACTGTTAATATAACATTTAAAATTACTTTGGACTGTTTAAATACATCAGTGTTATTTTAGTTTATGGGGGAGAGGGTTCTTTCGATTATTTCGTATCCATAATAGCAATGAGGAAATATAACCTTATTTTGTAATTATCATTCAGCACGTCACCTACAACTTTCATTTGTCAACTGTTTGTTTATGGAGCGTGGCCTACTATAACAGGTTGTCATTTTATGCAAGTTTCATCAGGCTCACTCTATAATATAGATTTTAATGATACATTTTAGCCAATCAAAATTGTCTTAAATGTGTAGAATCATTACCAACTGACTGTTGAGTAAATTAAAATAGTGCTAACAGACGTTATAGTTAAGTGTTGGTTATCTTAAACACAATTATGTTGAACAAATGGAAAATACATTAACAGAGCGTTAAAAATAAACAAACTGTTAATTTAATATTCGTTAAAAAAGGGACAACAATTAAACATTACTTGGACAAACTGGCCACTAAACAAATTGAGCTGGAGAGTATAATACAAGATTTACTTATTTATTAAATTGCTTATTTACTTCTTTGTTTAATTATTTATTATTGAATTTCATAGATAGATGTATTGTGGGAAATAAAATTAATTTGTACTAACGTATTAGATTCACTTTTTATAGTGAAGTAATAACTCTTAAATACCCATTCTCCTATGAAGGAACGTTTTACTGTGCATAATATTCTTTATCTTTCACGCTCTACATAAATATGATACTTATCGACGGACCTTGGTACAAAACAGGTCCATTCTCCTATAACTTCATCCCTCTAAGCCCCAAATATTTTCCTAAGCACCTTATTCTCAAACACTCTTAACCTCTGTTCCTCTCTCAAAGTGAGAGTCTGAATTTCACAACCTTAGGGAACAACCGGTAATATAACTGCTTTATAAATTTTAACTTTCCGCTTTTTGAGAGCAGACTGGATGACAAAAGCTTCTCAACTGAATAATAACAGGCATTTCCCATATTTATTCTGCGTTTAATTTCCTCCCGAGTGTCATTTATATTTATTAGTGTAGCTCCGAGATATTTGAATTTTTCCACCTTTTCAAACGATAAATTTCCAGTTTTTATATTTCCATTACGTACTATGTTCTGGTCACGAGACATAATCATATACTTTGTCTTTTCGGGATTTACTTCCAAATCTACATCTTTACTTGCTTCATGTTTTATTTCTATAAATGCAAATTGATCTTATTCAGTGAGTTAACACAGTCTAGTATATACAGTCACGAAGCTCAATACGTAGTAAATATGCATCCATAGGTAGTTGCTAACCACTAGGATCGCTAATATCGCCTCATTACAGACAATGTGAAATAGCACCGGCACAGTCTAATGTTCCTAGCACCCTCACAACTCAAGCTTCGTGTGACTGTATATACTAGACTGTGTTGTTAATATGAATGTAATAGAGATTGTTCCAGTGCCATCTGTATGCAAGCGATGAAACTACATCCTGCATTGATTTGGATATTTTTTTAATATTGATAAAGTTGAAATTAATTATGGCGAAATATGTCTGAGGTCCAACGAAAGATACCCAGCAATTCTGCTTCAAGGATTTCAACCCGGATCTCCTCATTTCACGGTCAGATATGCTAACCGTTACTCCATGCCGGTGAATTAATAAATAATATACCGGTACTGTAGTAAAAATAAATGTTTTATTACATTAAATATATGCTTAATAAAAAAATATTGCAACATGTTGAAACATAAGGATTTAATTATTGAAATAACACGTGTGGAATATCTGAATCCTGAGCGCATTTTTTAATTACGAAATAAAGTTATGCTTGTGTTCCGGTCGATATATTCCAGTTTTTCAAGTCGAGACTTTTTCCAATATGACAAGTCTACAGGAAAGTTTTAAGAAGATTATAACATCTAATCCTCGCTTATAGTACAGCAGTTTTGAAAACTCTTGAATCCCCTACGGTACGATATAAAGTAGCCGTGGAATGCCTGCAGTCATTCATGCTGAGCACAATTCAGTAAAGCTGACATAGATAACAGCACTTGAAGGGATTCAGAGCAACAAAATGACTGACCAAGGAAGGATCATAAAATCATTCACAAGATCAGAAACTCTTGTATATCTTGGGCTGTTAGAACTGGACGTTTAGAAAACAAAGGAATACTGGAAAGATATTGAACACTGCAGATGCTCCCAAGTTCTAAATTAAGAAAGCAAAATCCCAAAGTCTATGCTAATTTCTATGAGAGACCAATTTGTCTCACCAAATCATGAATAAGAACTCTGGATCTTATTGCTCTGTGATTTTTAAGAACTCAATATCGTCTGTTTCATTGCTATAATAATCTGATGGTGATGATGATGATGATGATTATACGAGGCGCATAAATAAGTTTCCCGATGAAAGTAAACGTAAATCAATTGCGCATGCGTAACAGATCTATGACATATCAATCACATGCCAGCCGGACAGGTCCGCCTGGTGCCAGTAGCGTGGCAGCAGTGGTCCGAAATGGAAGCTCTTATTCCTTCTGCCTGCGATTTTCGGTCGGTGATAAAGTTTTTAATGCACAAAATTGCGCCAATTTAAATTCATCGGCAGCTCTCAGGTTTCATCTGCCCTCCCTCTCTTTCTCTCACCTCAAGAAATTCCTGTCCTCCGGTCGTTTTGATGAAGACTTCTGTCACACGCTGGTTCCATGCACAGGATGATACGACAGAGGGATGAAAATTATCCCACGATACGACAAGTGTCTCAATTTGATGGCTATACATTGCTGTACCTGTTGCCAATAAATGTTTTTCTGAAAGTGTGTGTTCTTTTTTTTAAATAGGGAAACTTACTTTCTGGATAATCGTAAATATTTATTATAATCTGGATAAGCTTACTTAATACCGTAATGGTGAAACCTAACTATTTCCCCCCTATTACTACATATGCGAGTGATTTTCTAGATGTCAGGTTCAATTTTCCGCCATACTGGAGAATTACCACGGTAGCTTTGAACCGTGCCGTTACGTTTACCACCAAATTTAACTACATACACAATGTTGCCAACATAAGAACATGATTTTGGTCTGTGGTGTCGTTAGAAGGGGAAATTTGCTTCTTTTTCTCTCTACCTCCTTCGTTCTGAACATTACTGAGAGATAGCACCACTGTTACTCTCATCTATTGCAATGATATTTCCCTGGACCACCAATTTGCTTGGATGACATTTCTACATAGAATATTAAGACAGATCTTACAAGCGATCTCCAGTTACTAACAGTATGGTCATCAAAATTGTGTGTCCATTTTATCTCGAAGTAAAATCTCTCACGCATTTTCTTTTGTTTCATCACGACCAAATGGATTTATCTCTTCGGTATCGATGTTTCTAGTCGGACATGGCCTTTATGACAGTTTTTTGTTTTGTAACATTGATAGACGGTAATATAATTAAAGCGGTGAATAATTTCATGGCCCCTAAAAGGTTTTTTTTTTTTTTTCGTAGGCCACAAATAAAACTGCAACGCGGTCATAATTATGTACTTAATGCTTTGGTGAACATTAACCGGAAATTTACTTTCCGTTATTTAAATGATATTCCGTGAACCACACCTTTTCCCTCTTTATTTCGTTGTCATAACCTACTTTAAGATCTTATTACATAAGCATTTTCTTTTAGTGCATTCAAAACATCGTCGTTGTACTGCATAAATCTTGCACTTAATAGAGTGATTTATTTAAGAATATAGTCGCGAATTTTACTACCACCATTTCGATTGTCTTCTGTTTGACACGGCTCGGTACGGCCCGGTGACTAGTGGCCAGCGAGTAACGTCGACTATCGACATTGCTCTGCCGTGGGTATTATCCAGTTGTTCCGAATTTTCTTTTACCAACTTTTTTTTTTTTTTCGAATTTCAAATACTGACAAATACGACAACTGGCAGTTATTTTCTAACTGTTATGTTGGCAGCAATGCTTTTGGTTTGCAGGAAAGAAGCTAAGGAAATGGAAGTATAACTGAACTTGTAAAATTTGAACGTAATTAATAATAATTAATTAGTAATAGCTGTATTCATGTTAATATCAGTATATAATTAAGTTGTGTTACGTTGTGATTCCAATTCAACACTATATTCAGATAAATGTAATAATTACATAAGATATAACTAACATACTTACTTGGTTTGAAACATCCACTTGGCTAATGGACAGATTTTTATTAAAATGTTCAAGAGAGGAAATAGCCTATGTATTTTAAATAGGGTATACATTTCAAAGTGGTATGCTGTTTTCGGAATTCATACTAATCATTTCATGTGATTAAACAAAATACATTTTTAGGTTAGATCTCGTGAATCGTTGACTGTTCAGTCAAAGCAATGGATTTCGTGTTGTCAGACAAAATACACTTTTAATGTTAGTTAATCTACTACTTACCAATATAATGTGCGACAAGGCCAGGAGGAAAATATACTCTTCCACAAATTATTACAAATTATTATTGAACCATTTAGAAAACACCTCCCAACACAAAGACGAGATTTGGTAAATAAGTAAATAAGCAAGACATTGTATGACTTGAGGATTTCCCGGCGTTTGATGTAGAATAACTCTTCTCGGGTTCTCAGCCAGGTGAGTTTGAGATTAGCTTCCAAGCTTTCGACGGCTAGCTCTGCCATCTTCTTCAGGGACGAAGCAAGACATTGTTATTATTATCTTCAGTGTTAACAACAAATGCATAATATCACCAAAGAGAGTAAAGTCGCAATGCCATGTACTGAAATAATACTTACCTACGTATGACTTTTAAGGAACCCGGAGGTTCATCGCCGCCCACATAAGCCTGCCATCGGTCCCTATCCTAAGCAACATTAATCCAGTCTCTACCATCATATCTCACCTCCCTCAAATCCATTTTAATATTATCCTCCATCTGCGTCTCGGCCTCCTCAAAGGTCTTTTTCCCTCCGCTCTCCCAACTAACACTCTGTATGGATTTCTGGATTCGCCCATACGTGCTACATGCCCTGCCCATCTCAAACGTCTGGATTTAATGTTCCTAATTATGTCAGGTGAAGAATACAATGCGTGCAGTTCTGTGTTGTGTAACTTCCTCCATTCTCCTGTAACTTCATCCCTCTTAGTACCAAATATTTGCCTAAGCATCCTATTCTCAAACACCTTTAACCTCTGTTCCTCCTCTTCTTGTTGTTTTTGTCTGTAATTCATTCATACTTTTTCCCACTCCGTTCTCTTACTTTCTCTTCATTCTTTTTTGTTTCTTCTTCCCATTTACGAGTTCGTCATTACTTTCTCCTCTTTATTCTCTTAGATACTCATTTATCACTTCATCGTCTTTCTTCTTCACTTCTGTTTTTCATTTCCCTAACTCTCTCCTTCCTTTTCCTGTTTCACTTCCTTCTCCTTATAAATTACTTATCTGATTTATTCCCCTTACTATTCCTTTTTCCCTTCTTCTTTCTATTATCAATTTATTTATCCTTCATTTTCTTCTTCTTAATAATATCACAGTCTAGAAATTTAGAAATCTTCTCACTATTCGTGAGCTGCCACAAGGGACAAAGAGTACTTAACCATATAAATGTTTGCAAGTTCAGTGAACCATTGATTTTGTTTTGACAATGAAACTCCTACAAGTACATAGCTACAAATACATTTTGTGATTGGTGGAAATATACTTAGTTTTAGAGAGGCAAGTCTTACACAAAAGTAAAGAATGCTAATGAACTTGGCTTCATTTCGAATATAGGTGATGCTTCAGGAGAGCAATTGATCCTTTCAATGCAGCTAAAGTTACAATCGGAATAATAGATGTAGGTATTCCAAGCCTTTTAAACACATCTTTCATGAAGAGAGTAGCTGTACCTCTTGCTCCAACCAGAACTCCGATTACTTCAAGCTCTTCTAGCTGGTACTTTTGGAGGTAATATGGAATGGTAGGATTGTAGATATTCTTTTTTTCCTTATCCACTTCTGCTGGCTGTTCCTCATTCGTTTCGAAACGCACAGTGGGATCAATTATGAAACCAGACCTTTTAGACTCCTTGAAAGCTATCATATCTATGCGCCGTGTACTGCC
The DNA here is from genome assembly GCA_025594305.2 of Periplaneta americana. Lineage (NCBI taxonomy): Eukaryota > Metazoa > Arthropoda > Insecta > Blattodea > Blattidae > Periplaneta > Periplaneta americana. The sequence goes on from JAJSOF020000036.1 coordinate 28,553,387, forward strand.
AGTGACTAGAAATTTAGTCACGAAGCTTTTGTTGTGAGGGTGCTAGGAACAATAGACTGTGCCGGTACTATTTCGCATTGTCTGTAATGAGGCGATATTAGCGATTCTAGTGGTTACCAACTATCTATGGATGCATATTTATTAGTATTGAGCTTCATGACTGTGTATACTAGACTGTGGTGCTATCCTCCGCTCTTATTGTGTTCTTCTGTCCTCTTTTTGTTCTCTCCGTATTTTTTCGCCTTTTATTCCTCCATTGTTCTTTCTTTTCCTTCTAATTTACTGTGTTTATCCTCTATCTCTTTCTCCTATTTCTTTCTCTCTCTCCTATCCAATTTGCTTCTTCTCTTTGTTCTTCAGTTTCTCCCGATTTATTTTCTCATCATTTTCTTCTTGTTCCTTTTTTCTCCTGTCCTTTCTCTTTCACTTTCCATCCTCTTTTTCTCCATAACGTTAGATAAAGACAGAATCCCTGCATCCTCCATCTACCTTACCCTCAAGAAAGGAACCCAGCTATTTTGATGATAAATGACTGAGGAAAACCGATTTATTTCTGGAACTTACTACCTCCGCCCGCGATCAAACCCGTACGCCTACAGTCTGTTCGCATTGCGCTTATTGGCAGGTGCACCCATTGCAGTCAATTGACTTCTCGACAAAAGAACCTAATTTCAATGCATGGTAAAATTCTTGAGGTTTGTAGTACACAAGCTGCGTTCAAAATTATCTGTTATCTAGATTACAAAGTCTGAAGTATGAAAAACTCCATAATCATGCTTCAGTATACAAAGTAGTTGGATAGTGCAGCAGCAAAGCTGGTATTTTTATATCCGGGCTTTCTTTAATTCCCTTTTAGCCATCCAGCAATAAAATTCTTAAAGTTTGATTCACATTAGAAGTGTACAAGTTATAATATTTTCTGCGGCCTGTATTTTAACATAAGTATAATATTACTATGAACTTGACAAAAAAAAGTTTTGGTCCGGTGCAAGAAGATGGAGAGTGGTGAATAAGATATAATAATGAGTTATGAACTTTACATATCACCTGCTGTTAAAACCTGCTGAGTCCTGAGACTTTTGTTATTTTATTTTTAAGTGTAATATAATTCTACTTTTCAAAACAGTCACTGACATGAGGGAAAATGCTGAACAAATTCTGCAGGTTACAGTTCTACAGTTCTACTTTTGAAAAGTCACTGACATGTGGGCAAATGCTGAAAAATTCTGCAGGTTACAGTTCTACAGTTCCACTTTTCGAAACTGTCACTGACATGAGGGAAAATGCTGAACAAATTCTGCAGGTTACAGTTCTACAGTTCTACTTTTCAAAAGTCACTGGCATGAGGGAAAATGCTGAAAAAATTCTGCAGTTTACAGTTTTACAGTTCTACTTTTCAAAAGTCACTGACATGAGGGAAAATGCTGAAAAAGTTCTGCAGGTTACAGTTCTACAGTTCTACTTTTCAAAACTGTCACTGACATGAGGGAAAACGCTGAACAAATTCTGCAGGTTACAGTTCTACAGTTCTACTTTTGAAAAGTCACTGACTTGAGTGCAAATGCTGAAAAATTCTGCAGGTTACAGTTCTACAGTTCCACTTTTCGAAACTGTCACTGACATGAGGGAAAATGCTGAAAAAATTCTGCAGGTTACAGTTCTACAGTTCTACTTTTGAAAAGTCACTGACATGAGGGAAAATGCTGAAAAAATTCTGCAGTTTACAGTTTTACAGTTCTACTTTTCAAAAGTCACTGACATGAGGGAAAATGCTGAAAAAGTTCTGCAGGTTACAGTTCTACATTTCTACTTTTCAAAACTGTCACTGACATGAGGGGAAAATGCTGAACAAATTCTGCAGGTTACAGCTCTACAGTTCTACTTTTCAAAAGTCACTGACTTGAGTGCAAATGCTGAAAAATTCTGCAGGTTACAGTTCTACAGTTCCACTTTTCGAAACTGTCACTGACATGAGGGAAAATGCTGAAAAAATTCTGAAGGTTACAGTTCTACAGTTCTACTTTCGAAAAGTCACTGACATGAGGGCAAATGCTGAAAAATTCTGCAGGTTACAGTTCTACAGTTCCACTTTTCGAAACTGTCACTGACAAGAGGGAAAATGCTGAACAAATTCTGCAGGTTACAGTTCTACAGTTCTACTTTTCAAAAGTCACTGGCATGAGGGAAAATGCTGAAAAAATTCTGCAATTTACAGTTTTACAGTTCTACTCTTCAAAAGTCACTGACATGAGGGAACTTGCTGAAAAAGTTCTGCAGGTTACAGTTCTACAGTTCTACTTTTCAAAACTGTCACTGACATGAGGGAAAATGCTGAAGAAATTCTGCAGGTTACAGTTCTACAGTTCTACTTTTCAAAAGTCACTGACATGAGGGAAAATGCTGAAAAAGTTCTGCAGGTTACAGTTCTACAGTTCTACTTTTCAAAAGTCACTGACATGAGGGAAAATGCTGAAAAAGTTCTGCAGGTTACAGTTCTACAGTTCTACTTTTCAAAACTGTCACTGACATGAGGGGAAAATGCTGAAGAAATTCTGCAGGTTACAGTTCTACAGTTCTACTTTTCAAAAGTCACTGACATGAGGGAAAATGCTGAAAAAGTTCTGCAGGTTACAGTTCTACAGTTCTACTTTTCAAAAGTCACTGACATGAGGGAAAATGCTGAAAAAGTTCTGCAGGTTACAGTTCTACAGTTCTACTTTTCAAAACTGTCACTGACATGAGGGGAAAATGCTGAAAAAATTCTGCAGGTTACAGTTCTACTTTTCAAAAGTCACTGACATGAGGGAAAATGCTGAAAAAATTCCGCAGGTTACAGTTCTACAGTTCTACTTTTCAAAACTGTCACTGATATGAGGCTAAATGCTGAAAAAATTCTGCAGATTACAGTTCTACAGTTCTACTTTTCAAAAGTCACTGGCATGAGGGAAAATGCTGAAAAAATTCTGCAGGTTAAAGTTCTACTTTTCAAATGTCACTGACATGAGGGAAAATGCTGAAACAATTCTGCAGGTTACAGTTCTACAGTTCTACTTTTCAAAACTGTCACTGACATGAGGGAAAATGCTGAAGAAATTTTGCAGATTACAGTTAGGGCACAAATGCAGGCATATTATGCTATACTTCGGGTCTCTGCACATGCATCTTATATCATAATCATGTATGAAGTATAGTATAGTAACTATATCTCAGAACTCAGGGGTTGCTGCTACTCCATGATTCTTAAATACAGCAATTTTCTCATTTTATGTATTTTATGTATGAAAGCATAGGATTGAGTCCAAAACTGGCACTAATTGAATAATATTACACTTCATTACTGATAATTATATCTCAAGTCTGATTAGTGTACTATACAGGGTGAAAAGTAATTAAATCGACAAACTTCGAGAGGTTTTATGGGACACCTAAACAAACTGGTTTCTCTAATGCAGCCGTGGCGAAAATGTGACTCACGAGCACATTGTGGCTCGCAATGATAGCTGTACATTTCTCTTACTTCCTGCCTTCCCCAACCCCCACCCTCCCACTCACTGCTGGAATCAAACTCCGTTCCATTTGCTTATTTGTCTCTGACCTGCGAGTGCCGTATCGTCCAATGTCTCTCTCGAAACTATGTACCTCTACAAAAACGGAAGTTTCAAGGAGGATCTTTTTTTTTTTTTTTTTTTTTTTTTTTTTTTTTTTTTTTTTTTTTTTTTTGCTGGAAATATGATGAGAATATTAAATGTATGATTTGTTCACAAGCATTACGAGGAAACGGTTCTATAACATAAAACAGCATTATACTATATATCACTCATGAAACATTAAAAGGTGAATTATTATTATTATTATTATTATTATTATTATTATTATTATTATTATTATTATTATTATTAATTATTATTATCTCTGTATCTCGATTCTTTTTCAGCAGATGTACGAATAATACGGTTAGATCTTCAATTAAACTCACAGATTTTCAATTTGATGTTAAATGAAAGCTAGATGTAAGGACTTGACAAATGTTGCACTTTTCAAATCTTTACCAAAAAATAAATATCCGAAGCTTCGTTCTTTCGCTTACTCTGTTGAAGCCATGTTCACTACAACTTACATTTGTGAAAAATTGTTTTCAACAATGAAAATAGTAAAAACCAAATTTAGAACCCGACTGACAGACAAATACCTTCGTGATGAACTACGACCGGCAGTAAGTGACATAATTCCTGATTTTGAAACTTTGTCGCAGACATTCTGAAGGTAATTAATAGGTTGTGATAATGTGTCCTATGTTTCATTGTTCATTTCTTTCTTCGTTACACGTACTAAACATAGTTTGTAACCTTATACTGTATAAAATTATATTTAAGTGCTTGACATAAGACAATTGAAATCCGGTAATAAGTCAGACAGTTGCTTTACTTCCCCTTCGGGTGTCCGCGTCCCTCCATAGGTGCTATGCACTTTGCAGGTTACAAGGTGGCTCGGCGCACGATGACATTTTCGCCACGGCTGCTCTAATGTGATATTTTTCTCAGAGGCTTTATTAAACCAGCAGAAAGAGCAGGCTATGCATTCTTCAGTTCATGTTGTAAATCTTGACCCAGTGCATTGCTTTATTAAACCGATTTGGCGGCTCTGATATTAGCTGCAACAGGGGAAATAAACGATAATCCTGAAGTCTTTCACCGCGTTAGACAATCCATATCCCGCCGATGTAGACTAACCTTTGTATAGAGCAGCGGTCGTCAGCACAGAGCACCCTGGGGCTAGCGTCTCTTACCAGCGGAGAACACAGTGCAGCATGGTGCACTCGTAGCTGCTAGCGGGTATGCTCTCTACCTCTTCCTGATGCACGACGGGGCACACGGGACGGCTCCGCTTACCCTTTACAAACTTCAACGAATGCTGACGACCACTGGTATAGAGGTATTTTTGAACATTTTTCAGTGATTTTGGTGTGCAAATGCTTTTGAATATCTTTTGCAGTGATTTTGGTGTGTATATGTTTTATAAGAGATTCAAACAATAACGCATGGCAATGGCTTTTGTTACATTAAGATTTGGTGTCCTCGCGAAATAGTGCCTCACAGCACAGTATGACATTAAAGAAAACTGTTTGTTTTGGTTTCTCATACAACCCCCCGGAGTTTGTCGGTTTAATTACTTTTCACTCTGTATATGTAGTCAGCGATGTTGCAATGAAGGGGAAAAGGAACTGGCCATCCTATCCCATTATCTTCTGGCCTAGTTGCCTCATGAGTGACGCCTTATTGGTGTCATTTTTGAGGTTCAGACCACTCTCCAGGCTGCTGACTTCTCATGGGCTTACTTACTTACAAATGGCTTTTAAGGAACCCGAAGGTTCATTGCCGCCCTCACATAAGCCCGCCATCGGTCCCTATCCTGTGCAAGATTAATCCACTCTCTATCATCATATCCCACCTCCCTCAAATCCATTTTAATATTATCCTCCCATTTACGTCTCGGCCTCCCCAAAGGTCTTTTTCCCTCCGGTCTCCCAACTAACACTCTATATGCATTTCTGGATTCGCCCATACGTGCTACATGCCCTGCCCATCTCAAACGTCTGGATTTAATGTTCCTAATTATGTCAGGTGAAGAATACAATGCGTGCAGTTCTGCATTTGTAACTTTCTCCATTCTCCTGTAACTTCATCCCGCTTAGCCCCAAATATTTTCCTAAGCACCTTATTCTCAAACACCCTTAACCCATGTTCCTCTCTCAGAGTGAGAGTCCAAGTTTCACAACCATACAGAACAACTGGTAATATAACTGTTTTAGAAATTCTAACTTTCAGATTTTTTGACAGCAGACTAGATGATAAAAGCTTCTCAACCGAATAATAACAGGCATTTCCCATATTTATTCTGCGTTTAGTTTCTTCCCAAGTGTCATTTATATTTATTACTGTTCTTGACTTCTCATGGGCTATATACTGAAAATAATCGACGAGTATCAATTTGGTCCCTCAGTCTTTCTATGTATTCCGAGGTGGTGTTACAAACTTTCAGGGATGATGGCGAAGGGCACATGTATCAATTTGAGATAAGGAACCATGGTCCGGAAATGACTGAGTCGAAAGTTATAAGCCAAAATAGTTGTGTGGAAATGGAATTGTAATTTGCCAACACGTGCCCTCCTTCCCTTAACCTTTGGAACAGTCTGGAAAAATGGTATGGGCCGGATGTCTCCTACGTGGGTACTCGACCCGATACAATATGTGAGCTTGTCTACTGTTCCCATTGGCTCATCCGTATTCGAAAATCAGGTCTGCATATTCCACTCTCGTGTACTCCTCCATTTCACTAGGCCTGATCGACTGGACACTGCAACTTGTTCACATACACTGCTGTCTACAGACGTGCATATCAGGACCGACCATGTCCGTTACACATTACGCTATCTGCATTGCTTTAGTGTAGTTTCCTGTCCCCACCCCTCAGACAGCGCACTGAATGGAATATTGTAAGTAGACAACGTAAACAACGTCAGATGAATACAGTATGTGTAAGGTGTAGAGATAAATACACATAAATAAGGTGTACAGAGGAATAAAATTATTTCATTTCCACAGAACTATTTCTGCTTGTAACTTTCGACTCGGTCAATTCCGGACCAGGGTTCCTTATCTCAAATTGATACATGTTCCCTTCGCCATCATCCCTGAAAGTTTGTAACACTAGCCCGGAAACACCCTGTATAAAATTTCAACTTCAAGATCTTGGTAAAATTAAGAAATGTCATAGAGCCACAATTGGGTATGATGTGAAGCATAGGAGTAATGTCCTCATAAATATAGAAAAGGGGTGAAAGTGACCTCTCCATCTCTCCAGCGTTAACATGGTTTCTTCCGGGAGTGAATAAAGGCTGTGGATTCGATGTCATATATTTATAACACACAGAATTATAGGCTTTTTCTGGCCAACATTGAATTTCAGCGTTGCAGTTAAAAAGTAGTTAAATGAAATGGTATTATAATTTCTTTCATTTTTTTGCATTGTACCCTGTACTTACTTCTATGTGAAAAAGTACATGAGATTCCTCCTCCAGCCATTCTACATACAAAATCAGTCATTCCAATCCACACAATTTGCGTCTACGTCTCCAAAATCAAATTTGACACATTGAAGATGATATAAAAATTTAATTTTAAAACTTTTCTTTTAACATGCGATCATTGCTTCAAATAGTAAATTGAATAAGAGAGTTTTTTTACATAAGTAATGCTGAGAAATATCTGTAAAGAATTTATTCCATGTAGGACACACTTGCTGGAATTCCAATTACATGTGTAGCGTGTCTGCATAACCTGAATTCTTTGTTTGCTATGTTGAAAGAAATCTATCATGCTCCGTAAGGAATGCACGTTCTAAGGTTTCGATGGGAAAGTTCTTCAAAATATCTACTCGCAGTGTCTGTAGTGGGACTGGAGTTCGCTCTCAATAGAGGCTGGAATTCCGTTTAATTCTCTGTGACTCCCTACATGCTGTCCAAACAGAGAGAGTTGTAGTTCATAGCGAAAAAGATTTAACAATCCAGAATGAGTCACATATCTTGAGTCTATGTATATCGTACATATTGTATGTAGGGTTATTGAAAAGTCCAGAAAATTGCCTTGGAATGGAATTGAATTTACCGGAGAAGGGCACTATGACCCAGCACTATGACCTGTTATGATCTATTGCGCTAACCCTCAAGCGAAGCGCATTCCCAAACCCACACCGGCTGACTGCACTAAGGTTCGCCACGTACCTGGGTTTCCTCCCTAGGCCAACCCCCTCCGTGCATCGCCAGCCGGCGATCGGGGAATGCTATCGAATGATGACGGAATATAGAAATGGTGACTGGATGTTGTAAATGCCTAATATGGGAAAAAAGGGAGAACCCCGAGAAAAACGCCAATTTCCACCTTGTCCGCCATTAGTGTCACTACGAATTTTTCAATAAAAAATTCCCAGACCTAATGGGAACTCTAACCCGGGCCTCTTGCGTGACAGGCCGAAGATCTGACCATTCAGCCACCGCAGAATTTAAATCCCTCAAAATATTGATTATACTTACTTACTCACTCACTCACTCACTCACTTACTTACTTACTTACTTACTTACTTACTGGCTATTAAGGAACCCGGAGGTTCATTGCCGCCCTCACATAAGCCCGCCATCGGTCCCTATCCTGAGCAAGATTAATCCAGTCTCTATCATCATATCCCACCTCCCTCAAATCCATTTTAATATTAATGGCCTTTATTGACATCTAAATAGGCGTTTGCGTAGGAATACCGTAATGTCATTACTTCTTTGAATGCATTTAAATACATTTTTCAAGCTTTGGGTACTTTTTTTTTTCGAAAATTATTAGGTCTATAGCTATTACTTTAAAATTTTCGCCGCCGCGATGGTGTCGTGGCTAGAGAGCTGGACTTATAATCCTGTGGACCTAGGTTGATCTCCGGTGTATCACATATTTTATGCCACATTTTGATTACTGTGACACTTTCTACACTGACCTTATCATGAGACTGACAGACAGACTACAGCGTGTTCATAATGCATGTGTTCGATTTATTTGCAACGTCCGTAGATCTGACCGTATCACACCTTCACTAAATATGCTGTCCTGGGTCCGTCTCAAAGAGCGAAGAACTATTCACATTTTTACGTTATTCTTCAGTATTCTTTAGAACTCTAACCCTAGCTACTTATGGTCTGTCCAAAACTACTTCCGACCTGACAAATGGCACCTTTAGCATGTTACCATGGCAACCATTCAAATCAACCAATCACGAGAGACGCGTGACCATGGTAACGGGACTGTGTTGCCGTGTCTGTGTTTACTAGTACACGTGAATACCACGGCCTAGTGGTGAATACAGTGCCCGGAATGTCTTTGACTTGGCTGGTTAGCGCGTGCTTTGTGTGAATTAAAAATATTATTTAGTTGTATTATTGTTTTAGTGTATCGATAATTATTGTGTTTAAATTATATTAGACGTATTATCTTCGTTGTTATTGGTGTAGTGTGTGATTAGTGTGCGTTTTCTAGTTTCTGCGAGATTTTCAAAACAAGTGACTTGTGCAATGTTGGAAGGAAGAAAAGGCAGGCGGAGAACAAAGAATATTGGACAAGGTGCCCCGTTAAAGAGTCAAGCGCGAGAGATGGTGTGTTATGTAAGAGAGTATTTTGAGAGGGAAAAAAATAATGGAGGGCCAATTTTACCTTGGCGCAAGTCATAATGAGAACTGCTGCTTGTGTTAAAATTAATAAAAGCACTGTTACCAATATTTGAAAAGAAAAAGACCGTGTAATAATAGACTAATACAAATAATAACATACACAAATTTTAATGCCCAGTGTTCAACAAATTGGTTAGAAATGTATGTGTTCATGTCAGCCGTTCATTACTGCACTCTATCGGCAGCGCGCTCGCTTACACGAAAGATGGGCAACATGACAACATTGCTCCCCCTTCTCTGTAAGCAATCAATTCGGAAGTAGTTTTGGTTAAAGTATAGCTTCTCGTTTTCAACACTTGTCCTCATATCACGAAATAGATACTCGCTTACAACACCATATCACACTCTTCATTCCTAAACACACAACATCCTTCTGCTCTTCATCTTTTACCGTATCTGCAGCTCATCTCTGGAACTCTCTACCACAACATGTCAGAGACTGTCGGACATTATCTGGTTTCAAAAATAAACTAAAATTACACTTTTTCAATTCAGATTCTTTTCAATTATAGGCCTAAGCCATTTTCTCTGCGATAGTTTTGTCAAAAATATATGTATTTTTTTTCTTCCTCCCCCCCTCTTGATCACCAGATGAATTTATCATCATACTCTTTTTAGTGTGGATTTTATTTAAATTTCTCATTTGTTTTTTTTTCTTTTTTTATTATTCTGTTACATTCCACTTGTATTCTTCCTTACGTTTTTCCTATTAACTATTTGTACTAACTGACTTCCTTTTATTATAGCCTATTCCAATCTTTAGATCTGTATTTTACTTTTTTTTCTAGTGTGGTATTATTTTCATATGGTTTAGTGTCGATTTTGTTATGCTATTATTTTTTGTAATATGTTAGTATTCTGTTCTGTAACTTTTCGTTAAATTTCACTGCTTATATACTTTGTGACCTGGTAGAGTGTAAGAGAAGGTCCTATGGCCTCAACTCTGACGCTATAAATAAATAAATAAATAAATAAATAAATAGATAGATAGATAGATAGATAATATAATAAATAAATAGAAATAGATAATAGATAGATAGATAGATAGATAGATAGATAGAAATAAATAAATAGATAGATAGAAATAGATAGATAGATAGAAGATAGATAGATAGATAGATAGATAGATGATAGATAGATAGATAATTAGATAGATAGATAGAAGATAGATAGATAGATAGATAGATAGATAGATAGATAGATAGATAGATAGATAGATAGATAGATAGATAGATAGATAGATAGATAGATAGATAGATAGATAGATAGATAGATTGATTGATTGCTTGCTTGATTGATTGATTGATTGATTGATTGATTGATTGATTGATTGATTGATTGATTGATTGATTGATTGATTGATTGATTGATTGATTGATTGATTGATTGATTGATTGATTGATTGATTGATTGATTGATTGATTGATTGATTGATAGATAGATAGATAGATAGATAGATAAATAAATTGATTAATAAATTAATTTATAAAGTTATAAATTTATAAAGAACTTATTATTATTATTATTATTATTATTATTTATTTATTTATTTATTTATTTATTTATTTATTTATTTATGTTAATGGTGCACCAGCCTCTATGTAGTCACAAATCTCCAAATTACTAAATTCATTTCTTTAGGCCTAATATTCCAAAACTATAGAAAATATCTTGTAGTTTTAACTACACCTTCTGTGCCGATTTGTAATTGTGTGCCTCAAGTTTCGCAACATTAATATGAATATTTAACTGTGATAAATTAAATTTATGAAAGCTTGCAAGCCACTATTTTTAACAGCCGAGTTCCTTTTATTTCCAAGCAAAATGAATTATTCCTCGATTACTTCAGTTTCCTGTCAATTACAATTTCATCACTTCCATTATAACCACCAAAAGTAAGTGACATAATGTTATGATTAAAAATGTTAAATTGAATGTTATACCTAGTATTCTCTATCGAAAATGGACTGTAAATGAGTTTGGAGAGAAAAATGTATTTTCTGTCGTCATCTCCTCTCGTTGAAACATTCCTCTACTACTCACATCAGGAAAACAACTCTGATATTCAATAAAAAATGTAATTACCTCTGTGACGCGTAATATCCATTCAATAACATTCTAGACTGGAACCGCAATACACTGACCCAGAGGACAAACAGGAACAAATATTCTGAACTTGCTTAACTACCCCTCTTATTCGCCCCCAGGGGCTGCTCTTTATGAAGCACTAAAACGGAGTTTTCTCGAATAGCAGTTTTATATTTTTGTGCAGCTCGTATAAATTAAGTAGCCACATATCGTCCGGAGTTTCTGTTTATTTAAAACTAAACTAAGTTATATAGCGTTTGTCGTGCTATTTTAAGACTCAATTATCGCAGATTCAGAGAGAATTTGGAGAGCCAGAATTTTAGGACGGATAAACTATAAGTATAGCTAAGGTAATTAAAAAGTCATTTTAAAATTTAAAGCGTTATAAATACAGTAAAATACCTCGTATCCGGCACCCAAATAACCGGCGATACCAAAACAACGGCACTTTTGGCCAGGAAAAAAGGTCATTCATGCGAAAGAGAAGAGTCTGACGAAGATGTGAGTGGTTTTCGTGGATCACACATGCCGCATATTGTGTTTCTCTTTACATTGTCACGCGTGAAAACATAGACAAAAAAAACCGTTATGTCCCTAGAGTAGATCGGGTAGCATCGGTAAGCTGTCACTTGGACCTTTCAAACAATGCGCAGAGATGATATCTTTCAGTTTAACACTTGAACTCGCCCGATTCAAAGGGTTGTTGGACGAGTCTAAATACAAAAGTGTGAAATTCTCTGTCCCTACAGCGCGTAAAAATTTCATTCGAGTGATGGATAGTATCATGGCTATTACCGCTAAGCGCTGCTGTTGCACAATGGATTCCGCGAAACGCAAGCGAACGAGCGTTACTTCATAGTCTTTATAGTTCCGACGTTGGTTACACTGCTTTTCACGTCACATGACTCACATGACCGTCATTTAAAATGTCATAAGTTTACGAAAACTTCTAGTATTTTTTACGTTATTATGTATTACTGTATTACAATAATTATGAACTGATGAATGTGCATTACTTTATTCAGTACTAAAAATAAACATTGTATGTATTATAAAGCTTTATTTTTAATAATCTATATGAAAATTACTAAATTTCAACAAGGAAAAAAATGTTTGTGCAGTATAGTGTGTCTTTACATAACCTACAAACGTATCTTCCAATTATCCGGCAAAATCAGTTATCCGGCACTGGCTTTGTCCCACAGTTGCCGGATACGAGGAATTCTACTGTATTAAAATATTTGAGGAACTAAAGATTAAAATATCACTGTGTTGGGCAAACAATACGGTTTTGTTTTACAAAATATTGAGTAGTATATCTGCTGTTCTTTCTCCTGTTCAAAAAAAAAAACACCATTTTTCTGCGACAGTGTGAACAGCATTTTGTAGATAATGTTTCGGAATATTCCTTTTCTTACGAGCTAGTGTTTTTCAGTTACTGTAGGACTGTTGGATGTGTTACGAAAACTCGTAAATTAAGGTAACTCCTCTGCCAAAAAACCGCTGGATTGAGATCTGGAGATTGTGGAGGCCATATTTTTTTTAAAAAGTGCCTACTGAAGACACGATCGAGTAATTAATTGTTTTGCAGAGAAGTATCAGATGTGGGCGGTGCACAATCTTGCATGAAAATTATGTTTTCTACGTCATGATTTTTTAGGCTAGAGATGACAAAGTTCTGTAGCATATTGTAGTAGTCTCTGTGCTTCCATTGCTGTCATCTTCGAACAAATACGTACCGTTACTGGACAGTGGGAAGTGATGTCACACTTTTATATATATATATATATATATATATATATATATATATATGAAGATCTGTTTCGATTTAGAAAGAAAGAAATTTTTCAGTCTTCTCAATCTTGCATTCACTGAAAAGACTGAAAAAATTCTTTCCTTCTAAACTGAAACAGATCTTGATACAGACCCTGGTGATGCCTTACTTTGACTATTGCGACGTTTTGTATAGTGATCTTAGTGTTGAATTGTCATTGAGGCTTCAGCGTGTTCATAATGCTTGTGTTCGTTTCATTTTTAACAGCCGTCGCTATGGTCATGTCTCTGAGTACTTCTTTCAATTATCTTGGCTTCGTTTACGGGAGAGACGTTCAGTTCATTCACTCTGTTTGCTGTATCAGATTATAAATAATTCCACACCTAGTTACCTAGTTCCTCGCTTCACACTTTTAGCATCCCACCACAACCGTGATACACGTTCACAGCATAACCTTGTTCTATCAATTCCATTCCATCAAACATATCTCTACTCTGCTTCCTTCACAATACACACAGCTCGTTCCTGGAATTTCTTGTCAAAGGAAATCAGGAACAGTCGGAGTCTAAAATCTTTTAAGCACACTCTACTTAGAAATGGTTTTAATGAACAGAACTAGACTCTTGCGGAAGTTTCTAAATAGTCTTAAATGACAAATTTGTTATTTTTTCTCCTCTCTCTCTTCTTTTTTTCCTCTTTTTTTTATTATCTTGATATATTACTTAATCGCATGCCATTTAGTACGACTTTGCTAATCAACATTTTATGTCTTGTAACCCACATGTATTCTCATATTAGTACATTAACTGTATAGTATATCTGAAGTGAATTAATCGTCGAATTTATCTTGAGCATTTTAGGTCTTATAAATTTTAGGTGTATATTCCCTCTTATGTTATGTAACTGATTTTGATTATGTGTAATTTTCTACCTTATTTTATATATTATGTAACCGATCTTTTCTTTTATATTATGTAACTGATCTTGTCTATTGTAATTTTCTGCTATATTTTATGTAATTTCTAAGGTATTTTCTTTTGTGTTGTTTTGTAATCTAATTTTGTATTTCATGTATATTATTATTGTAACCTGGTTGAATGGAAGAGAAGGCCTCATGGCCTTAACTCTGCCAGGCAAAATAAACTATATATATATATATATATATATATATATATATATATATATATATATATATATAAGTATATATAAGGTCCTATTTTAAATAATCAATTATTGATAAATAAATTAACGAAGATTTTTTTTCAAGGCGTAGAATAATTAATTTAATGTATTTAACTAGTTAGCTAGCTAGTTTGTATAAATTAAATTTATAAAACAAAAATGTTTCTAGCCACTACCATAAGAGCCAGGCTCGTGCACGTGTGGTCTTAGCCAATAATATAACATAAAATTTTACAAGGACAGGTTACTAAATGCAGTAAGAAACTTAATTCAAACCAATAAATAACACATAAGAGCAAAAAAAAGAGAGAAAAAGAGATGAAAAACACATTTATATAAATTGACAATCTGAGAGAAGCCAGTGATATTCAATAAAAACATGAATATAGTCGACAGAAATAAAAGGTTCAGTTAAAAACCTTGTTCTCCATCTGACACGTATCGTCAAGTGAGAAGTATATACATGATGGTTATGATTTAAACCAGCTGTGGCGAAAATGTGACTCGCGAGCACATTGTGGCTCGCAATGATAGCTGTGCAATTTCTCTTGCTTCCTACCTCCTCCAACCCCCACCCTCTCACTCACTGGAGTCAAAATCCGTTCCATTTGTATTTGTCTCTGACCTGCGAGTGGCGTATCATCGCAATGTCTCTCTCGAAACCATGTACCTGTACAAAATCGAAAGTTTCAAGTAGGATGGGAGGACGCATTTTTTGCTGCCAATATGATGAGAATATTAAATGTATGATTTGTTCACAATATTACGAGGAAACATTATACTACATGTCACTCATGAATCATTAAAAGGTTAAGTATTATTATTATTATTATTATTATTATGTCAGTACGTCGATCTTTTTTTCAGCAGATGTACAAATAATGTGGTTAGATCTTCAATTATACTCACAGATTTACAATGTGATGTTAAATGAAAGCTAGATGTAAGGACTTGACAAATGTTGAACTTTTAAAATATTTGCCAAAAAATAAATATCGGAAGCTTTGTTTTTTCGCTTGCTCTGTTGAAGCCATGTTCGCTAAAACTTACGTTTGTGAAAAATTATTTTCGACAATGAAAATAGTAAAAACCAAATTTAGATCACGACTGACAGACAAATACCTTCGTGATGAACTACGACTGGCAGTAAGTGACAGAATTCCTGATTTTGAAACTATGTCGCAGAGACATTTTGAAGGCAGTTAATTTTAGGTTGTGATAATGTGTCCTATGTTTTCTTGTTCATTTCTTTCTTCGTTACACGTACTAAACATTAGTTTGTAACCTTATACTGTATAAAATTATATTTAAATGCTTGATATAAGGAAAATGAAAATCCGTTAATAAGTAAGACAGTTGCTTCACTTCCCCTTCGGATGTCCGCCTCCCTCCATAGATGCTATGCACGTTGCAGATTACACAGTGGCTCGGCGCACGATCACATTTTCGCCATGATTGAGTGTATTCCGAATCTCACCGGTGAGCAATCCGATGGCATCACGGTGTTCCAAATTCCACCGATGATGTCATTGATGCTCCACCGGTGTCGCACCGGTGCCATCAACTTGCAGAGGTGGTGGCAGTATCCATCAGCCGCCATCAGTGAATCTGATTGGTTCTTGTATAGGGCGGGAATTAGCAGAAGAATGACATCGTGCACTGTTGTGTCATGGCGGTGTGTTCTGCTGTATTGTTTGTAATGAGCACAACGTAAAAACAATATGTTAATGGCTTATGAGCGAACAATGCAACGGACCCAGTTATTACTACCGGTTCAAGAAATAAATTGTTTATGCTATCTTTTCTTTGAATGAGATGGGAGTACGAAAATTTCGCAAAATTTTGCTAGTGTAGTACAGAAAACAACTTGTACAGTCGCCATGACAGCATCGATCCTTCCAGCAGTTTTGTTCCTTATTTCGCTGCAACGTGATGTCATTGATGCCATCGGACCGGTGAGATTCGGAATACGCTGATTGATTCAAACTGACGGTGTTCAGCGTGACACAGCACGGACTGTAATGATCGTCACGACCTCTCAGATCTTTGTGAATATAGTGCAATCAGTCAATAACTGGAGACATGTATAATTAATCAAATAGCGTTATCGACATTTTTCGATTTTTTATTCGTGTAAATATGTATGATGGCATTTTAACAAAGAGATAATGCACAGTAAATGGCCAGTAAGTGCTCCACCCTTTCATATGTACATTTAGCTTTTCTATTTGGAATCAGTTTTCAACAGAATAATAAACGTTTTTAGATGC
Organism: Periplaneta americana; assembly: GCA_025594305.2. Lineage (NCBI taxonomy): Eukaryota > Metazoa > Arthropoda > Insecta > Blattodea > Blattidae > Periplaneta > Periplaneta americana. The sequence goes on from JAJSOF020000036.1 coordinate 28,569,966, forward strand.
ATTCATAAAATATATTCATAAGAAGGAACTGCATTTAGAGTTCCACGCAAGAGACATTAATTATATCGTCTGTGTTCTGGTTGAAATGTTCAGACCTTCTTAATGCACTCTTCTCGCCTCCCATTGGTGAGCGTTCCATTTACACAAATATAAACTTATGACGCTTTAGTGCTACATAAATGATGAATAAGTAAATATTGAAGTCACGTCATGCAACTTGTACATTAATTCACGACATTTCCCTCATACGTCAATAAAATTCGTCAAACATTACTTCTGCTCTAAAAGAGATGGGAAATGAGATAGCGAATCACGATCAGCTTACAGTTGCTCGGAGAACTTTATTTTGTGTTTTACAAAACTAAGTGCTTCATGTTGCGTCCACACTGGAAGATTTTTGTTAATTGCATTAATTAACACTGTTTAAGAATCGTACCTATGCATGTTTTTAGATACTTATTAATAGGGAAAGGGATTTGGAGTATTATAAAGAATGGTATAGATATTCGTAGCTCAGTGACTGTCAAGGGAGCTGCGTCACAGAGCATGGACGAGTACAGTCCACTTCATACAAACTTACACGCAACGTGCTGTAAACGTAATTCAGAATAAACATATGGAATAGTTTAATGACATATAGTGGCCTACATATATAATCTGCATTTCATTTTGAACTACATCTGTTTTTCTTGGCAACGCACAAGACACCAATAAACAACATTACAAATATACATAATTAAATATCAATCTCTGCTTCATCATGTGTCAGTGGAAACATTGATGGCTGATAGTTGTCTTCCGTATGGAACTCGCCTCTGAATATGTGTGTTTTCTGTCAGTAGCGTGTTAAATTAAAACCTTTATTTACAATGTCATGAAATATGATAATATGTACACAACGTACACTACAGTATTTAGAATATATATAATGTACTACAATATTTATAATATAGCCTAATAGAGTGTCATTAAATGTTGAACAAAATGTAGAACCGAACGAAATGGTATTTTCAATTAATGCTATGTTTTGTTGATGAAACAATTATTCCTGCTGTGCCTTGTTATAATAAATTGTAAATATAATTTTCACATTTTCAAAACACAACTTTGCTCTGTTGCAAGAAAGGAAATTTTTTAATACGGAAAAACTCCGCACTACATCTGCAGAGACAATTTGGAGAGTACTTGAAACAAAATACGTCAATTAAATTCACTTGTTGAATGACGTCATTGGGACACGTCTTTGTTACTTCATCTGAAATCCGACTAAGAATACAGTACCCATCATTTTTAATCAAACCCTGTTCATTTTTTCACCAACACGTTTTCCAACTTCATTTTCTACTGCACTCAGTTTATTTACAATAGTACTCATAATATTTATTTGCTCAACTAGTTCTACTCCTGACTTTACTAATCGAATAATGGCATCCGGTAAATATAAAAATTTGACTTAATATCCATGACTTCTTTTTCGATTGTTCTATCATTTAGCAGTTCCTGGCGTATTTGAATCGCAGCCGCGTCATCGGGATCGAAAGACTGGACCACTTTCTTCACAGATTGGAGGTGATGTGAGTAATAATTATTGCAAGCTTCTAACTATGACCCCCATTTCTTAAGCACTGGACATGGGGGAAGCGATAATTTAGGGAATTGTTTCCTGAATTTTGATACTTGATTTAGAGCTTTTACAAATATGGTCTTTCAATTTTGTATTGTTAGTTGGTTTCACTTTCGGCATTGTACCCGCACTTCACTACTCTAAACTGCAAACCTGCACGTTGAAGTTCTTATGCGACAACTGTCCCGTTCACCTGTTGTTGACGTGCAGAGAGCTGCGAGTATGTCATGGAGGGGAGGACTTGGTATAAAGGGTTGTAAACAAATGACTGTGTAGATGCCAATACTAGCTTTTACTGCTCCAAATTCCGTTCCCTACTTATTAACTTTTCTTCTTTCTTTGTGAACAAGTTTTATTTTAAGTTTTAGAATAAAATTTTCAATAAGTATAGCCTCATGTTTGTTTTTAGGTTTACACGGTGAATGTGTTCAAAAATATACTTTTATGTTCCATAGTGACCTACAACTTAACTAACATTTCCACCGTTTTTTTTAATTGAACAATCTCGCATATACATATGCCAGCAGCACGCTACAGCTTACATCATACTTATGCAGGGACAGTTCGAAAGGAAGGTTCACTAATGCATTCCTTTACACGCACTCACTCCACGAAGGACAGACAGAGTGCACAGAAGTACATACCGGTAGTCTGTTTCCAAACCATTAAACGTAAAGAGTACAGCAAAACAAAATAGAAGAATGAGAAGAGAAATTCCTTTTTTTTTTTTTTGTGACAGGAAGAAAATTTAATATGTTTGTTATGTTTTAAAGTACTTAAAGGATTTCATATTACCATATAAAGAGGCATTATATAGAACTCCATTGTCACGTGTACTTTGCCATAATATTAATACAGATTAAGATAAAGGAGTTGTCAGATATCGTTTTCTGTTTCTCAGATTTAAAAATTTTACGAAAATTTGCTATAATTCAAAATATCAACTCCTTAGGTCATTTTGGGCTTGGTTTATTTCAATGTTCGGCTCGATATATATATGACATCACATACGTTGACGTTCTGCTATTACTGACATAGGCTATAGGCTAGAACAGTCTCCCACGAAACCGTTAAGAAAGCTCAACAGGCAACTGTATCCAAGATATGAACTCGGAAAACAAGGAAATTGTTAGAACTAAGTCCTTATCAGGCAACAATCGTTAATAAATTTAATGAAAGGGAACATGTACTTACGGTTAAATTCTGTTCATACAAACGAAATCCAGCTGCTACTACAAATACTACTATTACTACTAGTACTACTACTACTATTACCACTACTACTTCTAATACTGCTACCAGTACTACTGCTGCTACTACTAGCAGTAATGCTACTGCTGCTACTACTGCTACTTCTGCTACTGCTATTACTACTACTATTACTGCTAATACTATTATTACTACTACTGCTGCTAATTCTGGTACTAGTCGACCTGGTTGGCAAGTTGGTATAGCGCTGGCTTTCTATGCCCAAGGTTGCGGGTTCGATCCCGGGCCAGGTCGATGGCATTTAAGTGTGCTTAAATGCGACAGGCTCATGTCAGTAGATTTACTGGCATGTAAAAGAACTCCTGCGGGACAAAATTCCGGCACATCCGGCGACGCTGATATAACCTCTGCAGTTGCGAGCGTCGTTAAATAAAACAACATTTTTCTGCTACTAGTACTACTGCTGCTACTACTAGCAGTACTACTACTACTGCTACTGCTACTGCTACTACTACTGCTATTTCTTCTACTGCTATTACTACTACTGCTGTTACTACTGCTGCTACTACTACTCCTGCTATTACTACTATTACTAGTACTACTGCTCTTGCTACTACTTTTACTACTACTACTACTACTACTGCTGCTACTGCTATTACTACTATTACTACTACTATTACTGCTAATACTATTACTACTACTGCTGCTAATTCTGCAACTAGTACTACTGCTGCTACTACTAGCAGTACTACTACTGCTGCTGCTACTACTACTGCTATTTATTTCTTCTACTGCTATTACTACTACTACTACTGCTGCTGCTGTTACTACTGCTGCTACTACTACTGATATTACTATTACTAGTACTACTGCTCTTGCTGCTACTACTATTACTGCTACTACTGCTACTGCTACTACAATTACTACTACTGCTGCTGCTGTTACTACTGCTGCTACTACTACTGCTATTACTATTACTAGTACTACTGCTCTTGCTGCTACTACTATTACTGCTACTACTGCTACTGCTACTACAATTACTACTACTGCTACTGCTGTTACTACTGCTGCTACTACTACTACTCCTGCTATTACTACTATTACTAGTACTACTGCTCTTGCTGCTACTATTACTGTTACTACTGCTACTACTACTGCTGCTACTACTACTCCTGCTATTACTACTATTACTAGTACTACTGCTCTTGCTGCTACTACTATTACTGCTACTACTGCTACTACTACTGCTGCTACTACTACTATTATATTACTAGTACTACTGCTCTTTCTGCTACTGCTACTACTACTGCTACTACTACTGCTGTTACTACTATTACTAGTACTACTGCTCTTGCTACTACTACTATTACTGCTACTACTGCTACTGCTACTACTACTACTGCTACTACTGCTACTGATGCTACTGCTATTACTTTTACTACTGCTGTTACTGCTACTTTTATTACTGCTGCAACTACTACTACCACCACCACCATCACGTCCAATTGGTGACACAGAACGTTCATCATCACTATCAATATTTCGAGAAACAGACTCCCAAGTACGTTACAAGAAAACAATTGATTTACCAACAAATCGTAACACAAAGCATATTTTAATCTGTAAGCAAAGAACACTAACAAGCCTCTTAAAGTGCCTTGTTGCAACCTCGCTTTAGTTTTCTATCTGCCATGTTCCGATACACTTCACTGGATCCCATCTGTACAGATTGTAGGTATTGTATTGTATTTTGCAGTTACATTTCATGGTATTCATACATTGCTTTACAGCTACAGTATGGAATATGTAAAAAAAATTAATAGTACTATAAGGCCTTAATTATAGTCACAATCTAGTTTAAATATATACAGAAGAGTTTTGGAATATAGCTACGTACTAGTAGGTATAGAACACAAAGGTTTAGTATTAATACTTGATAGAAGACAGAAATATTCATGAACCTAATACCTCTCCTGCCGGCTAAAACAACTGAAAACTAATGGTAAAGGAATTTTCTCGAATTAATGTGATATGCAGACGATGTGTGAAGTCATCTTCTGTAAGGCGCCGATACCTGAGCGACCGCCCACTCATCTTCATTGATCTGGCTCAATGGCGTCCCTCAGCTTGTGTTTACCGATCTGCGGCACAGCCAGTGTTTGCTTTATTAATTCATATACCGCGCGCTATTATTCACCATGAAACAGAGTCATCCTGTATTTGCTCTTGTAATTGCTTCTTGTATTTGCGTAGCTCTTAATTTGTGGGATAAAAATATTTGCTATCTCTTCATTTGTAATCACGCATTTGATTGGCTTTTACACAACCCTGAGATCCAAAGCGGGGACACAGGGTTATGTTTGCTAATTGATTTTTGCTTGAAGAGAAGAGGTAACAAAGGCCGGTCAATATCTGTCCACACATGCATGATTTTGACCTTATTGATTATGTCCCATACAGCCGTTCTCTTCCACAACTGATATGTATCTTTCCTGCTCCGACTTACGGTAGAAAAGTCATGATTTATATCTAATCGGTATCTGTGTGTTATCTTACTTATTACTATTGAATCTCCAAAATAATTTAAACTGGTAATGGAAATTACGGGAAAACGGTTGAACGGATTTAATGAATGACTCCTCATTTTGAAGCTTGGAACCCAAAGATTTTCAGAAAAATAGTAGTTTTCAGTGAAATGTCAATTTTCCTACATAATTTTCCTATTTTCCAAAATCCATCTGTCGTCAGTTTTAAGAACTATTGGCTTTTCAGAATAAAACAAAACACACACACTACAATAAGCAATATTACACGAAGACCTGCAGAATTGCTGACATATTTGGAGCAAATTCTGTGACATCATAATGACAACAATATGTCGATCTTCATTTGTGTAATTTTTATAACGTCTCTATAATTGGTTATTAAAAACTTTCAAGACTGATGATATGAAACTCAAACCTTTTGGGGTTATATAAGTAAACGGAGAGAATATCTTAAATTAGATCTTCATTTCTATAATTTACTGAGTGACAGCTGTATAATATGTACAGTATATGTTACTGAAAACTACAAAACTTACGTAAGTTAAAATTATTTTTATTAAAAATGAGATTTTTATAGTTATTAATCAAGTGGTTATAGGTCTTTTTCATATATTTAATGGCGGTGTGGTGTGGATATTTATATGCGTGATTTTTATACGTAGATGTTTATGTTGTCTGGAGAGACCGCAAATGTTACAGTTCCTAAGGAAGGACCAAGAGACTTACAAGATTTTGTAGTCTCCCGATCATTTCAGCAAGATCTCTTAGCAGGATAAAATGATTAAGGTAATTCACGAAACATGCAGCAGCTATACCAAGATGCTATGTCTGTTGTTCGAAAGCATGGCAAATCTGACATTTTCTTAACTCTCACCTACAATCCACAATGACCTGAAATAGCTACTACTGCTTTACTCCCACATGAAAAATCCACTGATCTTCCTGACATTGTTACTTGCGTTTTCGCTTTTAAACTCAAAACCTGAAGATGGATAGGTTCAAGAAAAATTTTTTGGCATAAAAAAACCATTCAGAGAGAGTATGTTTCATTATTATGGAAGCAAATAACTTTTAAAATGACTGGTAGGCCTATTCTTCATCGAAAATAAATCTGAAACATTTTTATTTGAACTTTTAATGAACTTAGTTTGCAGCATTGAATCTATTACTATTGAATCTCCAAAATTCACAAATAGTTTTATTGTACCTAAGATACAGAGTGATTCACTATGAGTTAACCTCCACTTACGGAGTTTATTTTTGAAGACATTCTGAGCAAAAACTGTCATATAAACATGTGTCCTATTCTCAATATTATCAGAGTTACACTAATTTGAAGTAGTTACAAAAATTCCTTGTTCTTTATTTTTAAGGGAAAAGAATGTTACAAATAGAGAGTGAACTGTTCAGAAGTAGACTTTCTTTAATTGGTTAGTATTTTGAAAAATGATGGATAGAACAGAGACAAATTCTCTCCGGCATCGGCATTCGAACCCGGGTTTTCAGCTGTACTTGCTGACGCTTTATCCACTAACCCACACCGGATTCCAGTTCCGATGCCGGATCAAATCCCCTCAGTTCAAGTTCTACCTATCAGTTTTCCCTTTGGTGGCCTACCCTTATATATAGTGAGGGTCACATAAGAACAGTTCCTAAACAGCAAATATTGCCGTCTTGTCAGTGTTGCCAACTGTTACCAGATATCACACCATCCTACGTACTAAATGATTTATTTACTTATCGTACTTTATGTTGGAAGGTTATTCTAAATAATTCAATAATTTGTAACATATTTTCATAGGCAAACTATACGAGAAAGGGAGCAACATATCAAGTATTTTGTCTAGCAATACGAAATTCATTGGTTAGACTAAACAATTGACTCATGAGACCTAACCTAAAAATGTATTTTGTTTGACCACATGAAATTATTAGTAGGCCTACTACCTCCGAAAACTTATTGACGATAGTCTTGAATTTAACCACAACGCATTACATAAAATAACTATTATGTATTAATATTAATACTAATATTAATTAATTATTAGTATGTTCAAATTTCTCTAGCTTCCGGTAACCGGCTAAGAAATCTAGTACAATTTTAATTTCATGGAACTCCAGTACCGACAAATATTATCGATATTTGTCTCAGCTGCCAACATACCAGTTACAAAATCACTACCTTTTGTAGTATTTTTCAGTATCGAAATTCGAAACGAAGTTGGCAAAAGAAAATTCAACCTGCAAACTAGGAAATCAACACAATCCACTAGCATATGTAGTAATGGGGTAAAAATGGTTAGTTTTCATCCTTAGGGTATGAAGTAAGCTGACCTGAACTATACTGTTTCACAGAATATGTGGCAGTGGCACAATGTGCAACGCACTATGTACAATGTGCACTCATTACGAGTGACTAAGTGGCTGAGATTCGAAGGGATGAGCACCGTCTTGGATCACTAAATGATTACTTACGCATATCATTATTATGATCTACCGAAGTATATATATTTCCGTGCAGGAATTCTGTGTTACCATATGATGAAGGATGGATAGAACAGAGAAAAATTCTCTCCGACACCGGGACTCGAACCCAATTTTCAGTTCTACGTGCTCACGCTTTATCCACTAAGCCACACCAGATTCCAGTTCCGATGCCGGATCGAATCCCCTCAGTTCAAGTTCCACCTCTCTGTTTTCCCTTTGGTGGCCTACCCTCATGTACTGTGTCACAGAATATATGAGCGTATTCCGAATCTCACCGGTGAGCAATCCGATGGCATCACGGTGTTCCGAATTCCACCGATGACGTCATTGATGCTCCACCGGTGTCGCACCGGTGCCATCAAATTGCAGAGGTGGTGGCAGTCTCCATTAGCCGCCATCAGTGAATCTGATTGGTTCTTGTATAGGGCGGGAATTAGCAGACGAATGACATCGTGCACTGTTGTGTCATGGCGGTGTGTTCTGCTTTAGTTCTGCTGTATTGTTTGTAATGAGCACAACGTAAAAGCAATATGTTAATGGCTTATGAGCGAACATGTCAACGGACCAGTTATTACTACCGGTTCAAGAAATAAGTTGTTTATGATCTCTTTTATTTGAACGAGATGGCAGTACGAAAATTTCGCAAAATTTTGCTAGCGTAGCACAGATAACCACTTACACAGTCGCCATGACAGCATCGATTCTTCCAGCAGTTTTGTTCCTTATTTTCGTTGCAACGTGACGTCATTGATGCCACCGGACCGGTGAGATTCGTAATACGCTGTATGACAGTGGCACAATGTCCAACGCACTATGTACAGAAGTGCACTCATTACGAGTGACTAAGTGACCGGTATCCGACGGAATAAGCGCCGTCTCTGCACCTCTGTAAGCCTTACCAAAAACTTATTTGCTGAAACTTTTTATCTTGTTAGGTATAATTGAAATTTTTAAATGCTTCCTTAACCTAACATTCTATTCTAGGATACATACAGTCCACACCTGTGGAGTAACGGTTAGCGCGTCTAGCTGCGAAACCAGATCGATTCCCGATCGGGGCACACTTAAATGCCATCGACCTGGCTCGGGATCGAACCCGCAACCTTGGGCATAGAAGGCCAGCGCTATACCAACTTGCCAACCAGGTCGACCTCGGTGCTAGATCCCGGACTCATTTCACCTGCATTATCACCTTCATCTCATTCAGACGCTAAATAACGGAAGATGTTGATAAAGCGTTGTAAAATAACCTACTGAAAAAAGGGATACATACACTAACCTACGTTTGGGATAATTTGATTTTATAAGGACTTTAAAGCATGTTTTACTTCAATAATACACATTATACCCAAATTATCGCATCCATGAGGTAAATTGAGTATAATTAAACTTAGAGTTATTATTATTATTATTACTGTTATTATTATTATGATACGAGATCAACATTCTTGAAAATACAATAGAATCATTCTAGAAGATCACAGTGCTAACATGCATAAAACTGACTAGAAAATTGTATCATGCTAACAGGCTAGGCCTATAGGTCTCTAAATTTAAAAAATACTGTTTTATTCCCAAATTACCCCATCTCAAGACAAATTCAAAAACAAATTAAGGGTACAGGGGAAAAAACGAACAAGGTCTCAATTCTGTTAATGGTGTTGTCGTTATCTAATTTACTGTATTACCATAGTCTAGTATATACAGTCACGAAGTTCAATACCTAGTAAATATGCATCCATAGATAGTTACTAACCATTGGGATCGCTACTATCGCCTCATTACAGACAATGCGAAATAGTACCAGCACAGTCTATTGTTCCTAGCACCCTCACAACTCAAGCTTCGTGACTATCAGCGTATTCCGAATCTCACCGGTCCGGTGGCATCAATGACGTCACGTTGCAACGAAAATAAGGAACAAAACTGCTGGAAGAATCGATGCTGTCATGGCGACCGTGTAAGTGGTTATCTGTGCTACGCTAGCAAAATTTTGCGAAATTTTCGTACTGCCATCTCGTTCAAAGAAGAGAGATCATGAACAACTTATTTCTTGAACCGGTAGTAATAACTGGTCCGTTGACATGTTCGCTCATAAGCCATTAACATATTGTTTTTACGTTGTGCTCATTACAAACAATACAGCAGAACTAAAGCAGAACACACCGCCATGACACAACAGTGCACGATGTCATTCGTCTGCTAATTCCCGCCCTATACAAGAACCAATCAGATTCACTGATGGCGGCTGATGGAGACTGCCACCACCTCTGCAATTTGATGGCACCGGTGCGACACCGGTGGAGCATCAATGACGTCATCGGTGGAATTCGGAACACCGTGATGCCATCGGATTGCTCACCGGTGAGATTCGGAATACGCTCTATATACTAGACTGTGGTATTACTACAAACTTTAATGTTATTTTTACCAAAAGTGATAACGGAGAATTAAAACCACGGATACACTCAACATTTCCTTCATTTCAAGTAGAAACACCAATAAATTTTACAGTAATATACTGAAATAGATCATTATCGCACCCTTCATGGAAATGTGACATTGTTCGTTTTTCCCGTGTACCTTTCGTATGACAAAATGCAATCGCTAGAGAAGAGGATGAAACTTTACCTCGCTGCCTTAAATCGAAACAAATATGCAAAATTTGTAGCGAAAGTGCTACTACTCGAATCACAATCGAGCAAAATTGCTAAAATGAAACTTGGCCGTAATATACGCTGGCGGCGGAATCGTTCCTTTCAATTATTAATTTCCGGTAACGTATTCAAATACCAGCCTCCCTCCAGATGTTGTGGGAACCTACGCATGCATCTCGTAGAGAACCTCCCCACCCCTTCGACCCTTTGGACCAATTGTGATTGGAAGCGGCAAGTTCTTGCAGCCGGCCATACCCAGTTAATCGGTTAATCAAACTTGGTCTACACAACTGCAGGGTATCGATTCGCATCAGGGAGGTATAAGCGAATCCGTGCAGAGACCAAAATAAATAACAGAGTGAGAGGGATGTATATAGAGACAGTGTAACGAACAACCTTGAGGAGGAAGTTTATGCAGCATGGTGGTTTTTGGTTCTTACGTTTTGTTGTTGTTAATGTCCTTGAAAGAAGCTGAGTTTGGGAAGTGGTAAACTCTTCTTAGTACTTTCATTACCCAACTTTCTCTCCTAGTATTCCACTTTTGTAAGGCTATCAAACTTGTAATTATCACAACACAATCTGTGTGACCTTTCCTTTTACCCCTCTAGGTCTGTCTTTATTTTCTTATTAATTATGTCGAGTTAGATTTAGATTTATTGAAGTTAAGAAACTAGTTCGATTAATTAATTTATTTTATTTATTTATTTATTATTTTGCTAATAATTGTAACATAACATATATTATATATATAGAAAAAGCTTCAGCTCGCCCCTGAAAGAGGAGAACTCGTGCTCAGTGGCGGATTCCTGACTTGAAATTAATAATTATACAATACAATTTGTCTTATGTCTACTATGCAATTATAGTACATAAATTTAAATTTACAATTTTCCAATTTTTATAAAATCCATACATAACTTTTTAAGTTTAATACTAGAACTATTAGAATTGACAAGATTAGGATATTTAAATATAAATTTGTTATATATTCTTGGGCCTAAATTACTACTATGATTAAGTACTGTAACAGTTTTGCATTTTGGTTCAAACAATCTTAAAGAATTCATACCTTTTTTCATAACTATGAGAATACAATTCAAAATTATTTCGATTTTTATGTATGAATTTTATTAATGCAATATAATAAATTTGTCTTATGTTAAGTACATTAAAGTCTAAAAACAAATTTTGAGATGGAAAATCAATAGGTTTATGAAGACATATTTTAATTATTTTCTTCTGTAATAAATAAAGTGGATTACAATTGGATTTAAATGAGCTACCCCATCCTATAATTCCATACATAATTACCGATTGAAATAAAGTTAAATACTACTATGATTTCGCTATAAAAGAAGAAACGCCAGCGAACTCGAGTAGTTTTCAGTTGATTAGTCATTCAGTCAGTGAGTAAGCCAGAGCAAGCAAGCCGGAGTTCGACTCGAGTGTGCGTCCGCAACTGTATCAGCATCCGAAGGCCTGAGTTCGAGTGCAGTGGACCGCAGTTGGAGGGACCTGAGTTCGAGTACAGTGAACTGTCTCTGAAGATCTGTGGTTCGAGATACTGTGAACTCGAGTGACTGAGCTAGAAGAACTGTGAACCGAGAACTGATAGTTCTGATTTGTAAATAGTGCTTTGTAAATATTAGTTGAGATTAACAGTTCATTGTTGTTAGTACTAGTCCAAGTAAATTGTCATTGTCGTCGGTGGAGTGCTATAACGAATACTGCGTTGAGTAAAAATCCAATTGTTGACGAGAGCGTTTAAGGCGAATTGTAGAAAGGAATTATTGTTGGAAGAATAAAATCCTATTGTTGAGTGACATAAAATTTACAATATTGTGCGTAATAAACTTATTGACAAGTAATTGCTCAATAAAACAAAATAATATACTATTTTACGTAATTTATTACAAAGGTAATTAATGTGTTGGTTCCATTTTAAATGATTATGGAAAATTATGCCTAAATACTTAACTTCAGAGGACTCTTTAATAATCGGACATTTACACTGTATAAGACAACAATCAGAATTATGTAATTTAATACTTAATATAGATATAGGAGGTTTGTTACTCTTTCAGATAATGAGAATGGAATAATTATGGTTTTATTTTCGTTTATAGAAAGGTAATTTATGTCAAACCATTTTTTTATTAATTTAAGTCCATTATTTGAATTATTATATGCATCATACCAAGTTTTCCACCAAAAAGTAAAACTGTGTCATCTGCATAAGAATAGTGAACACCATTGTATTGTTGTAAGTCAATTTTTAATAAGTCATTAATATATATTAAAAAAATAGAATAGGGCCTAGAACTGTGTCTTGGGGAACAATTGAATCGGTCATTGCAGAAAGGGGATGAGTAATGAAAAACGCGAAAAATAGTTAAGAGTGCCATTGCTTTCTCCAGACCTATACACACATTTCCATACAGAAATGGGACAAATTTGCTCATTCTCAATGCAAAGCAGAGCACCATAAGCAGCGCAGTCATTGCAGAAAGGGGACAAGTCAGCGACTTAGCTTCTTTCTGCACTGACTGACGACGTGACGCAACTGAGTGCCGCGCGCCTAATAAGTTTCGCGCCCATCAGCTGATAAGGAAAATGGCAGATAAGCTAGAAGTAGTGAGTGACCCAGGGGAAGAAAACTGTGTTATTAGTGGTAAACGTAAACGCAATTAAATTAACTACCGTACAAATGTAATTAAGAAAAATAAACTGAAGGGAGTGGAATATGTCAATTGGATTGGGAAGACTGTAGCAGCTCGTACGACAGGAGAACAGTTTGGGTAAGAAGAAACTCATTTTTTATTAGACGCTATATATTAGCTAACTCTGAACACATTTGATTGAGTAAATGGTATTATCGTTTCTATCGTATTGTAAGTCAGATGTTCAGATAAAATGTGTAAAGAAGGCTACGATTTCGATTATTTCACTTTCAGTCAGACAAAGATTTTTTTTAGCTATTAGATATGATGTAGTACTTCTCCTGTGGTGTACGATTTTTATTTTCCAAGAACGATAAATTAAAATATTTATTTAGTCTGTACATGGATTGAAATTATTTTATGACTCTGATGTGAAACGGTATACTGAAATAATCACATTAATCACAATAATACATTACGTACTTAATTATTAAAATGTGTCGTAGTGAAACGTACAGCAGAGTCCGTATAGGCCAGCTTCTATCTGATGCTTTTCCAATTCACTGTGAGCTAAAGCAAGAAGATGCACTATCACCTTTACTCTTTAACTTTGCTCTAGAATATGCCATTAGGAAAGCTCAGGATAACACAGAGGGTTTAGAATTGAACGGGTTACATCAGCTTCTTGTCTATCCGGATGACGTGAATATATTAGCAGAAAATCTACAAACGATTAGGGAAAATACGGGAATTTTACTTGAAGCAAGTAAAGAGATAGGTTTGAAAGTAAATTCCGAAAAGACTTAGTATATGATTAAGTCTCGTGACCAGAATATTGTACGAAATGGAACTATAAAAAATTGGAGATTTATCCTTCGAAGAGGTGGAAAAGTTCAAATACCTTGGAGCAACAGTAACAAATATAAATGACACTCTGGAGGAAATTAAATGCAGAATAAATATGGGAAATGCATGTTATTATTCGGTTGAGAAGCTTTTATCATTCAGTCTGCTCTCAAAAAGTCTGAAAGTTAGAATTTATAAAACAGTTATATTACCGGTTGTTCTGTATGGATGTGAAACTTGGACTCTCACTTTGAGAGAGGAACAGAGATTAAGGGTGTTTGAGAATAAGGTTCTTAGGAAAATATTTGGGGCTAAGAGGGATGAAGTTACAGGAGAATGGAGAAAGTTACACAGCACAGAACTGCACGCATTGTATTCTTCACCTGACATAATTAGGAACATTAGATCCAGACGTTTGAGATGGGCAGGGCATGTAGCACGAATGGGCGAATCCAGAAATGGATATAGAGTGTTAGTTGGGAGGCCGGAGGGAAAAAGATCTTTGGGGAGACCGAGACGTAGATGGGAAGATAATATTAAAATGGATTTCAGGGAGGTGGGATATGATGATAGAGACTGGATTAATCTTGCGCTGGGTATGGACCGATGGCGGGCTTATGTGAGGGCGGCAATGAGCCTGCGGATTCCTTAAAAGCCAGTAAGTAAGTAAGTTCTTTAAACATTAGTAAAATTTTATCAGCTTCTTTTGTTTCTGGCTAAGTGGAAGAGAAGGCCTGATGGCCTTAACTTCGCCAGAATAAATAAAATTATTATTATTATTATTATTATTATTATTATTATTATTATTATTATTATTATTATCATTAATTTCCTTTCAAATGGTTCAAAATGTTGAATGCGAATCTAATAAATGCTCTAAAATGCCACGTTTAATGTTTCAAAATAGTAAACTTCAGCAGGGTATCTTAACATTTTTCAAAGCTCTGAATTTCAAATTGATTAATGTTGCAGCACAGATGCCTGAACTGTCTGTAAGTACACAGGAGTGTTGCGAAATTTCTCGTATAAAACTGTACGAAAAACAGACTCGGAGCAGACGGCTTCCATTAGATGCGAGGTGGAATAGTTGGGACGTGAAATGCCGCTCGCTTACCTGCAACTCGAGTCTTTCAGCGTCACAAATTTTTTCTTCGGAGAGGAAAGTGGGAATAAAATTACCTCCTAGTACATACCTTATATTCGCTAATATGATTCCAGACGCGGTGTGCAGAAAAGAGCTTGGAGAGCTCAGTTGAGCGGCGCATTCGCTGAGTTGACTTCAATGGGATCAATTTTTGTACGAGACATCTGCATTATGACTAAGTATCGACGGAAGAAAAATACATTTTTAGAGGTACTGGAAATTTCATAATAGTACAGGGACATCATTTTATTTTTACTAACATTTTTAATATTAATCTGGCTATACCTTTCTATTAACGATTGAAACAGGAAACACCGTTTGCTACCCCTTCCACGACTGGAGTTCGATGCTACTGGCATAAAATACAAATCACTTTACTAGGTATAGGAGGGAAGAAAAGTAGTTCATCCATTTATGTAAACTAGGAAATATCGCAATTTTGAGTTTGATAATTTTCATTAGGTTTTTGTTTAATCAAAATACAGTACTGTATTACCACTTGGTGTTTTTACTCACGAACTGAGCTATCCATTCGGACGTATTAATTATGCAATGCATATTGTACTGTTACATCATATTAGCGTAGAATATAAATAATGAAGTTAAATTGAAAAATAATCATAATGTGGATATTTAAACACATTTTTGAAAATGGTGGCCGTTCATTTCGATACAGGCTTCAGTTCTTTTGTGCATATTATCACACTATAGACTATTGTACCTAATTCCAATTACCAGTTTCGTCCTTCGTACGAGTAACTCATGTTGAAATAATTCTGTACCTACTCTATAAAAGAGTACCTTACGTACTGTAAATTCAATCTTCACTTCTGCCCGATCCGAAAAGATAAAATTACTCAGAAATGCTATCTACTGTCCGTCCAAGTTGTTTTGTCGCAGGGTGGTAGAAAGAGGTGTGAATCACGTGAAAGTTAATTACTTAACGAGACCCTTTTATTTAAGTTATTTTAAATACTTTTATAATATTACATACACGTCCAATTCCTAACAGAAATTAATGTTTTCAGAAAAGAGCTAAGATAGCCCAGCTACTATACTTTACAGAGGGGGAACAGAAGCAGGTGGGGGAAACCGGGATGCGACGTAGGCAAACGGACGACAGTACCTGTGCGAAAATATGATTGAATATTGAAAGCTCTCTCGTCACTGGAAAACGCGAACATATTTCTGGAACGTACTATACTCCTAACTCAGTACTGCTTACGCGCCCTCGGCTCTGTGTCGTGAACGGTTGGAAGTTTACTAGTAGAAGGGGTGGGAGTGAAGTACATTCAAAAACTCAGATACAATAAAATTTAAGTAAAAATAAAATGATGTCCCTGTATATTCACATACAAAAATAGTTAACTCTTGATATAGTGAACTCGGTTATAGTGAACATTCGGCTATGGAGTACGTAAATCGTTGGTTCCTACCCGAATACATTTAAAAGTACATTAATATTTCCGTTTATAGTGAACCCTCGTTTCAGTTATAGTGAACCTTGTATCCTGACAAATTCTTATTTGAAGCCAGACGTTCTCGTATAAAATTTAAAGAATGTAAATAATTGATTAAATGGCGATCTTACTCGTCTTAATTATGTAAGCTGTTTCGGTGCTATTTGACACCATCCTCAGAGCCTACTAGATCTCGGCGCTATCTCAACTTCGCTGCCTGTTGTGTGGGTGCGTTCGTGTGATGAAGAGTTATGTCAAATAGTGTGTGTGTTCTGAAATTGATCTGTGTGTTGAGAATTTGATTGGGATGTGTTTTAGTGTGTCTGTATATTTCATATTGTTGAGTTTTTGGTTTTTGGGTTGTATGTGTAGAATTTTCATCTCTGTATGTTACTGTATGTGAGGTTAGCATTAGTTATGTGTTCGGCATATGTAGATGTATTGTGTCCTCTGGTTATTGCTTTAATGTATTCTTTGTATCGAGTTTGGAATGATCTGCCCGTCTGTCCAATGTAGGAACTGTCGCAACTATTGCATGTGAGTTTGTATACTCACAATAGCACAAGACATCTCAACACACAAACAACACAAACAAATAAATACAACCACACAGGCGTATATATATATATATTTTTTTTTTTTCAATTTCTTGCCTTAATACACAAACATTCTTATATTTTATAAGGCTTTATCGTGTTCAGCAGTATCAAATAACATAACCTATAATCATATTATGTTTATAACAACCATTAATTATTATTGGATATGATAGGTACATTCATAAGTTTTCAATTAACTGTATTATTAAACGAAATTTGTCGTTTTATAAAGCTTTATTATGTTTAGCAGTATCAAACACCATAACATGGTAACAATTTGGAGAACGGTCAACCTTCTTATTGTCCACCATTATTTACTATGCACAAAACAAACCAGTGTCGCCTACAGAGTGTACGGAAATTCGCCAAAAAGTAGTTGGAAAGTCGCTAGATTTCTCATTATCAACAAACAAAGATTAAATTTTGTCACTATGGGGTGCTAAAAAGGTCGCTAAATCCCTATTTAAGCAATATAAAAGTTAAAAGAAATTGTCGTTGAAAAAGAGTTAAAGTCGCTACATTGGCAACACTGAACAAACCTGTACAACATAGCCCGCGCATTACATACTTCACCTGTTTATACGATGTTGCCAAATCAATTCACGTGAACTTAGATTGCATTTGAACCAAGGTAATTTGATCACAGAAAGGTTTTATGCAATAGAAGAAGTATCTGAACACAGTTCACTTTCCGATCTTCGATCAAAGTTGATCTTTAGTCAGGAGTTTTATACAATTGGGCATTACTCCTTTAGTCATAGAACAAAGGTAGGATTAATGATTCCTAGACAATGAGGTGTACTGTAAATCCGGGCAACGCGTGACGACCTTGCCACACTCCATCTTCGAAGGGTTGCCATTGTGTTCTCAGGCACACTACTCTACTGTTATTTCTAATCCTCCACCGTCAAGGGGTTGCCTTTTGTTCTCAGAAACATTTCCATTATGACAGATAGCATCGAAACAACGGAATATGAAACTGACTTCTTTTATTAAAAGGGGACGGACATTATGTCCAGAGCATAAATGAAGGTAAGATTTTGATGGCTTTCAAACTCCATCAACCCTCTCCCAGTTTTCATTAATTGACCCGGGAAATTCCAAGGCTGAGTATGCAGTCACATCATAACAGCGTCTGTCATTTCTACCTGATCGTCTGTTTGTAGTGTTCGAACAGTGAATGTACTGTATAAAAATATCGAAGCGTAAAGTGTTTTCTTTGGAAGATACGGCGAATATTATAAGTGACATTGAACGTGGTCTTTCGCAAGCGAACGTGCGTCGACAGCATAGCTTAATTAAATCAACTGTGAGTAACAGTATACAGTGTAATCTATTCCACAAAAATGAAATATTTTATTTTCTTGTTCACAATTTTATTCATTTTTGTCATTTAAGGTTAGGGGAGAGAGACTTCGGATATAGAGAACCTCGGATATAATGAACGAAATATGCAAGTCCGCAGAGGTTTACTATATCCGGAGTTGACTGCATCTCTTAATTTTTAAGGGAAGAGGTTTTTTATAACTTTTTTCCTATTTGGTGTAAAATATTAATTTTTTCTATGTAGAGAGCTCATAGCTGTAGTAACTCAACCAGATATAAATATTAAAAAAAAAAAAAAAATTATTTGGGGGCCAAAATTGAAAAATATATATACCTAATGCAGGATTGTAATAAAACCGATATATCTAAACCGTTTTTAAAGATAGATTCAAACAGGTTTTTGCAATGTATTTGCAAAAGCATGTTCTACAAACTGTTTGTAACAGAATTTTGATATTGGTCCCTACATTTGTAAAATAAATAATTAAAATTTAATAACAATTTTCCGATTTCCTTTCTTGTAAACAAACGGACGTATTTTTAAAATGAAATCAACTAACAAAATTCTGTTACAGAGAAGAGTTTCCTAATAGTCTAATGAATGTGTGTTCTAAATTTCATGCATGAATCTTTAATAGTTAAGAAATTATATCCATTTTTGTCTGGCAATGTAACAAAAAAATGAAGTTACTGGAAACCGATAAAAGGGGGCGAGTGATTTAAAAATCCATAGCGCAGGAAGTTTAAAAATGATTTCTCAACATCCGATAAGGGCACAAATACCCACAAAATGTTATGCTATGCATTCCACACATATCACAGAGTATTTTGAAGAATTTTTTTTAAGTTACTCATTTTTCACCAAAAAATACCATCCTCTCCCCTTAAGTGATCAGTTTTTTTGCCTCTCAGTGTCTATTGATAAAATATGTCACCGTCATGACACTTTTCTTGTCGTAATTTCTAGAAGACGGGCTTGACAAATTCTTAGCACAAAGGTCTTTGGACTCAGATTAAGTGAGCCTTTCAGAGGAGGAAGACTACACTTGGTGTGTTTGGACAATGCGATCCAGAAAGAAAACACAAAGAAGGTCTTTGACACAAGCAGAAAAACAGAAGAGAACAGGGCAAACACTTAAGTACAAAGAGAAATTGATCATAATAGACTGAAAGAAAATGACCTGCACCGGAAATCAAAGAGAACAAGAGAGCGTGGAATCGAATGGGCTGAGAGACTAAAACTGAGAAATTGGAGGATCTGACATATGGGAAGATCAGAATGTGAAAGAAGGGTCAGGTTGTACAAACACGGAGAACTCCTCCTTTATTGATCTCTGTTCAAGGCGATGGCAAGGAATCGTTTAACACTTTACAGAGACCCGCCGCGGGTTTTATTTTCGCTATGACGTGTTGTTATAAAAGATGCACAGAAAAATGTCCATTTCAGTCTTCTTATTTATAGCAGAAAAACGAGAAATACATTCTCATGTAAAGCAATGCATTATAAGGATGTATTTCCGCAGAACAATACTTGTACTGTCTACTGTAATTGGGGCTTTGCCCCGTTATACTTGCTTACTTATGGCTTTTAAGGAACCCGGAGGTTCATTGCCGATCTCGCATAAGCCCGCCATCGGTCCCTATCCTGAGCAAGATTAATCCAGTCTCTATCATCCCACCTCCCTCAAATCCATTTTAATATTATCCTCCCATCTACGTCTCGGTCTCCCTAAAGGTCTTTTTCCCTATGGTCTCAAAACTAACATTCTATATTATGCATTTCTGGATTCGCCCATACGTGCTACATGCCCTGCCCATCTCAAACGTCTGGATTTAATGTTCCTAATTATGTCAGGTGAAGAATACAATGCGTGCAGTTCTGTGTTGTGTAACTTTCTCCATTCTCCTGTAACTTCATCCCTCTTAGCCCCAAATATTTTCCTAAGAACTTTATTCTCAAACACCCTTAATCTCTGTTCCTCTCTCAAAGTGAGAGTCCAAGCTTCAAAACCATACGGAACAAGGTAATATAACTGTTTTATAAATTCTATCATTCAGCTTTTTTGAGAGCAGACTGGATGATAAAACCTTCTCAACCGAATAATGGTACGCACAAATTCCACAATTTGGGCATCTGGTCGAAATCTACGGCTGACCACTAGAATCCAGAATACAAAGCAGAGGTTAAATTAAAAATACAATATGATTGCGGAGAGAATATGTAACAATGATAAATTTAAAAATAAAGTACAATTTGATGTCGGAGCAACATGAGATGAAAATACATTGAAGAGTAATGAAATGAAGTAAAAAAAAAATTACATAGTATTATACAAGTGATTGTGTAAAATGGATAATGAATCTCTCAATACCATTAGACAAATTTTGTTAATGACCTCATTAGAAAATTTACTATATAAATTACAGTAACTACATTATCAACAGAACAACATAAATTTGATCAGTGATCATTCGCTTAACCAGCAAAAATCTGTTGATAAAATCTGATGGAAGACTGATGTCCGATGAAATACTGATTGTTCTTTCTGCAACAGAAATGGAACTGATGGCCAATAAAGTCCTCCTTGATTGTCAATCATATTTGATCGGTGTTTCTGCAACCGGGCCTAAATCTGGAACTCAAAATTCTTCTTTTGAAAATTTCAGCGGAATAAAAAATGGAAATTTTAACATTTTAAATAGTAAGCATGTGACCAAATAGGTTTCTGGTGAAGATGGATTGAAAAAGGATTTCTAAAACATTTACAATATACATTACAGTAACTGCACTATAAAGAGAATAATATAAATACTTGATCAATGATCAGGCACTTAACCAGCAAAAATCTATTGATCAAATCTGGTGGAAGCCTGATCTCCGATCAAATATTGATTGTTTTTTCTGCAACAGAAATAGAACTGATGGCCAATAAAATTATCCTTGATTGTCAATCATATTTGATCGGTGTTTCTGCAACCGGGAAGTCAGAATTCTTCTTTTGAAAATTTCAGCGGAATAAAAATGGAAATTTTAACATTTTAAATAGCAAGTATGTGACCAAATAGGTTTCGGATGGAGATGGAATGAAAAAGGATTTGTAAAACATTTTCTATTTACTATATAAATTACAGTAACTGCACTTTAAAGAGAATAACATAAATACTTGATCAATGATCAGGCACTTAACCAGCAAAAATCTGTTGATCATATCTGATGGAAGACTGATCTCCGTTGAAATATGATTGTTCTTTCTGCTACAGAAATAGAACTGATGGCCAATAAAATTATCCTTGATTGTCAATCATGTTTGATCGGTGTTTCTGCAACCGGGCCTCTGGAACTCAGAATTCTTCTTTTGAAAATTTCAGCGGAATAAAAAGTGGAAATTTTAACATTTTAAATAGTAAGTATGTGACCAAATAGGTTTCGGTTGGAGACTTAATGAAGAAGGATTTCTAAAACATTTACTATTTACTATATAAATTACAGTAACTGCACTTTAAAGAGAATAACATAAATACTTGATCAATGATTAGTCACTTAACCAGCAAAAATCTGTTGATCATATCTGATGGAAGACTGATCTCCGTTGAAATATGATTGTTCTTTCTGCAACAGAAATAGAACTGATGGCCAATAAAGTCTTCCTTGCTTGTCAATCATATTTGATCGGTGTTTCTGCAACCGATTCTAAATCTGTAACTCGAAATTCTTCTTTTGAAAATTTCAGCGGAATAAAAAAATGGAAATTTTAACATTTTAAATAGTATGTGACCAAATAGGTTTCGGATGGAGATGGAATGAAAAATATTTCAAAAACATTTGAAACTTTGCTCTTCATCTTGCGCTTGAAACACACTAATCCTGTACCGCTGTGCACTCGGACTGAAATGTACTTTGATAAATGAGCCTAGCAATCATAACAAAGGCATCGCAGGCATCCCTCTCGCTTACGTAAGTGCAGTGTTGTGAGGCTAGCTTACGATGTCGGATAATCCATTCCGGTATCCAATTTCCCAGAAGCTCCATTACGAGTGGGCGACTGCAATTACATGCGCCCGCTAATCTAATTACGGAGTCCATCACGCGGTGTACTTTTAAAGTAAATCGCCGTCGAATATTGCGCGACAAAGAGCTTGAAAGCCTCTGCCGCATGCGCTGGAACTCATATCGCATCTCTGAGGAAGTGTCTTCTGCATCTGAGCTAATTGGATCGAGTCATACTACCTACCCGCTCTCCCGTATGACCTGCAATGTAGAAGCACGTTGAGGATGATACATTCTCAGTAAATGCAGTGCAACACTAATGCAAGAGTTTAATATCTAGGGACCGGATTTTTATGTAATATCAAGATGTGAAATATGTACATATTTATGTAACAAAAATAAGCTGAATATGTACCAAAATATATAAAAATCATGAAAATATTTAATTTCAATATCTGGCATATATAGGATAGGTAAGACTCTCCAGTTGTGATTTCATAGAGCACCCGAATTTTTTACCGTACACATGACACACTACTATTTTTCCATCTGTAGTGAAAGCTACATCCATCGCAATCCGTGATTTTATTTTTTGTCGAAAGGTTTGAAGATAGAGGGACCAATTTAATTAGTTAAAAGCAGTAGATAAACTCACTTCCACTTTATATTGTAATTACTAATACTAGATGAGGGACATATGCATTTTAGCTGCTCCCTGTAAAAAACAAAGTACCTACTAAAATCTCAAACTATAGGCATTTACAAACTGTTGTTTGAAAAGTGAAATTCCTGTCTCATTCAGAAGGGTAGGATTATTCCAGCCGAGAACAATACTTAATAATTGCTCCGAAAATCCCATTTCCGTATAGATCTACTAAATTTAAAGTAAAAGGTCAAGCAATAACCTGAAAACTATTTATTTTAATCTTTTAACATCTTTCCAGTTTGTTCCTTTACTTCAGCTTCTTTTCAAAAGTCTGCTACTTTATTGCGGCTCATGCCAGACTTGACACGGGTTTTCCCTGGAAGGATTAGGAAGAGGGTGGATAAGGTTGCAAATTGCATGGGAACGGCTTGTTAAGACGTGTGCAGAACAATTATAGTTCGAGACAAATCATGTCGTCCTCGTCCCACTTCACCGCATGAAGGCAACGCTATTTTCTGAGGGATTTTTACAATACAAGGTAGTTGTATGAGGAAGGTTGCCTTTTGTTCACTCATATTTATAGTGGGCGGTATGGGGTGAGAGGCTCTTTTACTTCCTGGAACTAAAAATGTTATGTTTCATCCCGAAATATGTCTTTTCTTGCGTAAGTAAACAGGCTTTTTAAATCTGTGTATTTCAAATTGTAAACTTCCCCAGCAGAAGTGTTTTTTTTCTTTTAGAGAAGTGAAAATGAATAAAACCCCTAAATATGTAGATTTATGTAATCTGGGACAAATATGTAAAAATATGTTATCAAATTTTAATATATTAACGATAATTACAATATTCGCAAAGATTTGCTACTTATATACGGTTAGGTGGAAAGGAATATAATATGTAATTACATAAAAATCCGATCCCTATTAATATCCATATTTTACAACTAGTGCACATGTTTATATTGTGACAGCGACGTGAGATTCGAACTCACGACCAGCGTCCCGCAAGAGAGAAGATCGCGCGGAGCACTTTGGGATGGCGCGCGGCGGAGAGGGGAAAGGGGTCAACGCGGCGAGAGAGTGGAGAAAGTGCGCGCGCATTTGGTGCTGGTAGAGAGGAGAGGGCTCTGGATTTTTCTAGTGCCATCTCAAGAATGGAACTTTCAGGCTACGTCGCTGTGGTTATAAATTAAGGACGCGAAGGAACGACAGCAGTTTTTCAGTTATTCAGTCAGTGAGTAAAAGCAAGCAAGCCAGTCATCAAAAAGTGTGCGTCCGCATTTCAGCATAGGCCTGATTAAGTGAGTTGGAGGGAAGTTCGAGTGCAGTGGAGCAGTTGGAGGGACCTGAGTTCGAAAGTGAACTGTTTGAAGGTCTGTGGTTCGAGATACCGTGAACTCGAGTGACTGAGATAGAAGAACTGTGAACTGAGAACTGGTAGTTCTATTTTAAATCCATATTTTGTAAATATTGAGATTAGTTCATTGTTTATAATTCCAAGTAAATTGTCATTGTCGTCGGTGGAGTGCTATAAAGAAGATATTGTTGAATTGTAGAAAGGAGTTATTGTTGTGACGAATAAATTACATTGTTGTTACTAATAAAATTCACAATATTATATCCTTTACTTAAAGAGATAGGGTAAGGTAGTACATTTTCGATCAAAACATAAATAATGCTGATCTGACACTTTATTTCCAGGATTGGAAAGAAATCTTTATACAGAGAATGGAATAGTGACCTTGAACAATATTATTCACATTACAAAAATTAAATTTAAACTGTATTTGTATACAAATTTTCACGAAATATAAAATATTGTTTTTGGTCGAATTGTGCCGGTGATGATGTGTACGTTTTTGTAAGCAATGTTCGTAAATATGATCATATTACCCCATCCCTGGAAGCAATAGGTTGGCTTAAACTAGATAAGAAAAGAAATTTACATTCACTTCTCTTTCTCTTCGAAATCTTGAACTCTTCTATTCCTTCGTTCCTGTCGTCTCGCTTCACTTACCTTTCTTCCCACCAAAATCTGAACACACGCTCTCGCCATGAAACAATACTAACAATACTATCCCATCGCACCTCCTCATACTCATCCTCTTTCACAATAGCCCTGCCAAGACTCTGGAATTCGTTACCTGCTAGCATCAGGGACTGTCGAAATAAAATTGAATTCAAACGCAAACTTACTAGGCACTTGATCAGTAATTGAGACTCGTTCAGACATGATTTCTTGTAAATAGTTCCCTTAATCTATCACAAAACATCTCAATATATGGTAATTTCATCACTATAGAAATTTGTTGTTCTAGGTTTAATTTGTAATTCAGTAAATACAAAAATATTCTTTGTTCTTAACTTCTATGATAAATTGTCTAGCTTTCATTAATCAGGTAATCTTGTAGTACTTTAATTTTTATTGTAATTGTAATTGTAAATTGAATATTAATTGTAATTTTATTCTTCATATTATATTTGTAATCCCCTGGTAGAGTGGCAGAGAAGGCCTGATGGCCTTATCTCTACTAGGTTAAATAAATAAATACTACTACTACTACTACTACTACTACTACTACTACTACTTGTAATGCTGATCACACTGAGTACAATGTGGATTATACACATTTTCCACATAAAAACATGTTTTTCTTTGCCTTCTACAAATACTTTTTGGTACCAAGTGTCACCCAATTGACATTGAAGGCACGAACCCTTTCTCACTAATTTCTCAGAATAGTAGTTCAAAAGTAGAATTCACAGTTATTTTCATTGGGATTATTTGGTCCAGAATCTGCAGTCTGTGCTGTAGGTCTATTCGGCGGCCCGCCTTTCATAGGTTTCGTTGATTTTTTAATAAGAGGTCTACTGGAATTCTTAAAGAGGGACCTTTTTGCTTTTTTTACATCAAAATGCTGATCAGATGTTAAATTAGATGAAGATAATATGATCTTTCGTTTTTCATCATGCCTTTCTTTTCAGGTGCTAGTTTCATAGAATCATCCAATGACAGATCTATCGGGCTGACTGCTTGATAGGTTGAGGGTAAATAAGTGATCAGGGTCAAATTATTTAGAGTTGACGTTGCAGTGGGTTTAATAAGTTCTTACTTTTGGTTTTGGGATGAATATGACTTAATTCTGTTTTTCCATTCGAAAGAGCCTCTAGATCTATCTAATTTTTTACTTAGGCTTAGGTCTATTGCAGGTTCCAGTGGAAGAAAACACAATGAAGGAGCGTATTTCTCATCCGGCACAACATATTCATTAAATGGCATAGTGCAACAACACTGAAAACCTTTAATAGCTTATCCCACAGTAGCTGTTTTTCTCATGCATGGGAAAACAAAGAAGAAAATGTCTGTTTATAGATGGATTCCCAGTCTGTAGCATTTTTGTGGTAATGATAAAATGACCTATGGTATCATCAACTAACCTAACTGTTGTTTTTCCGTGGTTTTACACAGTTATTTAAGCAAATGCAGGGTTGATATTGTCATTGTCAACGTTTATTTCCCTTTCTCTTCCCTTTGAAAAAAGAATATAGAATCATATTATCATTCATCTTCATCATCTCAGTCCATAAGCGTATTCAAGGCATGACGTATGTCTCCTTCCGCTTGTTGGAGGGATGTCTCTGGGTTCCAAGCCTTCCACAGTAGGCTATCTCTTCCAGAATTAATTCCTTAAGAGCACTTTCAAGAGCGCTTCGACGTCTTGGAAGGACTGTTGGAATGGATCCTTTGCAGCTTGGTTACCTTGGCGGTGTGAACTTAGGGCGGTAGGTGTGGGGGCCCATTGGGTGAGTGGATGAGGAACCTCATGCGGCCGGTGGCTGGTACACCTCATTCTCATTCATCCCATAATTCGGGGTGCAGAATATCTCTTAAGAGCCACAGGTGTAGCTCAGTCTGTTAAGGCGCTTGCCTGCCGATCTGGTGTCGCTCGGGCGCGAGTTCGATCCCTGCTTGGGCTGATTACCTGGTTGGTTTTTCGAGGTTTTCCCAACCGTAAGGTGAATGCCAGGTAATCTATGGCGAATCCTTGGCCTCATCTCGCCAAATACCATCTGGCTATCACCAATCTCATCGACGCTAAATAACCTAGTAGTTGATACAGCGTCGCTAAATAACTAACTAAAATAAAATATTCCTTAAGAAGTAATGGTAAAGTAGGAACAAATACAAATGCAAAGGGTGGGTCATTGTACTACTAACACGGTGAGGGACAGAGTGAAAATTATTCTGTGAGTATGACCGTTTGGCACAAACACCCCCAATAAGTTGCTCTGAAATAAAACAGTAATTCTTTGAGTTTTCTTGACACCAGCTTATTTTGACATCAGGTGATACAGCTAGCTAGTCTAATGCTTTGGCGCCAGTCGCATCCAAGTTAGCAAGTTAAAAGATTTGATTTCAATTGACGATGACTTTATAGTGACGGTAAAGTCGTGCTGTGCAAAGTGTGACAAATGCATTTAAATACTGAACTTCACGTCACAAATAAAAAACGTGCTCCGTCGGAAAAACAGTTCTTCTTACACAAGTGGTGCTGGAACCTTCTTCGTTTTCTACCAGTGAATTTAATAAAGATTTGTGCGTGGCAATGGTTGCTGTAAACATATGAATGAATGAATGAATGAATGAATGAATGAATGAATGAATGAATGAATGAATGAATGAATGAAAACTTTGGATTTCCCGTGAAGGGCTTGGCCTAAAAAGTTTAGAGATCATATGAGCTAATACATGCAATTCTGTTCAATATTCGTCAGATGAATCACTCTCACTCGATACTGGCAAAAGCGATTCCATTCTTCTCGGTTCTTGGCTGTTCACCACAGGGGTCCAATGAAGAAACGCCCATCTGGTCCCAGGTCTTCCTAATTTCGCCTCCCGATTGGGTGCTACGTGGTGGAAATTGCCCATCTGCAGCCTTGGAGTCTCGACACGTGGCCTCCCCATTTCCATTTCAGGCGCTCCCCTTGGTGTGCCATGTCTCTGGTGTTTGTCATCCTTGAGCAGAAAATCACCGTGGTATAAAATTATTTCAAGCATTCCTACGCTAATTGCAACTTCAATATTCCAGATGAATCAACACTTCGAAAAATTATTTGAACTGCGACACTGATACAATGGAAACGATTAGAGCTTAACTTGGCGATTTCTACGTATTGGTTGTCGTTGACGAGACAATCAATGACCGCAGGAAATATAGAAAAATATTTAATTATTAATCGTGCCTCCAAAGAATAATTAAATGAGGTTGAATCACATGTGCACCTGTAATTTTTTGTCAGTGTGTAAAAATAATCTAATAAAGTTTAGATTTTAAGTTACATATTTTATCTAATATTTTGTCATTTATGTACATATTTTGCCATTTTTAGCTTCAAATTTCTTATTTTCATATTACATAAAATCCAGGCTCTAGTTATGAATCAATCGTTGAAAGAGATTGCCAGCGGAAATATAAAAAGAAATCGAAAATACTTTTCATTCATTACCGATGAAAAGAAATCTGCTAAGAAACGTTACCACGTACTCTCTATCAGAAGCTTTTAGCAGAATAAGCTACAGCAAGACCTACTGAAGTAGTTGGATGCACTTAAGACTACCTTTATATGAAGTAAAGTACGTAAAACTCATGGAAACAGAGGCGAAGTTGGAATCGTTAAAGCCTTTCCAAATGTCTTAAAATCTCGCCTCAGGAAATGGGAGAAATTTGTTTAGAGGTTTAGTTAGTTATCGTACCCATGGGCGTTTTCCTACGCAAACGGAGGTTTGCTGCCATTGAGAAATATGTCCAGGAACAGCCAAGTTTCCCGAAACGTAAAGAACGAGAGTTGCGCCCAGGAGGACAGTATAGGAGACTATTCAAGCTGCCTCGCATCTCACAATCTAGGTGCAGAAATTTGCTTCTCCACGTAAAAGTCAAAACAAGGAAAACCATTACTTAAACAAATTGTAGCATCCCATTGCTAGCTTGTGTTCAATTCCGCACATCAGAATTAGAACTTATTCCTGGCGACGAAACAGACAAATAAAATCCTCACGTACAACTTCTATTAATACACTGGACAAATAGATCAAGCTGGTTCGTTTTATCTAATTATTTCTAATAAATTCTATTCTGTTTTCGGCTTATGTACTGCACTTACATTTCTATAGTGAGGATCACGTAAGAGCAGTTCCTAAAAGGCTAATTTGGCCGTCTCTTCAGTGTTGCCAACTAATACCAGATATCACCAAAGAGGGTAACATCACAATGACATGTACAATAATAATAATAATAATAATAATAATAATAATAATAATAATAATAATAATAATATACTATTAACAATAACGATATCTTGCTTATTTACTACATATCATCTTTATGTTGGGAGATATTTTATAAATGGTTCAATAATTTGTGAAAGAGTAGGCCTACACTTTCCACCTGGACCTGTCGCACATTATGTTGGAAATTACTAGATTAATATGATCTAATATTAAAATGTATTTTGTCTGACAACATGAAATTCATTGCTTTGACTATACATTTTAAGATTCACAAGACATAACCTAAAAATGTAGTTTGTTTCATCACGTGAACTCCGAAAACCGAATGCCACTTTAAAATGTATGTTTAAGAATACTTACTTACTCCTATTTTACTATTTTAGTTATAATTGCTATCTCCATGCGCATTTTCTATCGATCACCCAAGTGCAAGTATCAGACCACATGTTATAGTTATTTACACTTACCTGACTATAATCTTCAATTGTAACTACAACACACATAAAATAACTATTATGTATTAATACAATTATGATATTAATTAATTATTAGTATATTCGAATTTCACTAGCTTCCAATAATCGGCTCAGAAATCTAGAACAATTTGAATTTTCATAATTTCCACTACCGATAACAATTGTTCCTGCTGCCAACAAAACAGTTAGAATATCACTACCAGTTGTAGTATTTCTCAGTATCGAAATTCGAAATGAAGTTGGCAAAAGAAAATTCAACCTTCAAACTAGAAATTCACCATAATCCACTAGCATTTGTGGTAATGTGGGAAAAATGGTTAGATTTCACCCTTAGCGTATTATGTAAGCTGATCCGGACTATAATACACAACATACATATGTATGTGCATATGCAGGGACATCATTTTATTTTTAATTCAGTTTTTATTGTACCTGAGTTTTTTAATGTACTTCACTACCACTCTCTCTACTAGTAAACTTCCAATCGTCCTCCACACATATCCAAGGCCGTGTCTGCAGTCAAAGTTGCTTTACGGTCATAGTACTGAGTTAGTGAGTATAGTAGGCCTACTTTCCATAAATATGTTCGCGTTTTCCAGTGACTAAGGAGCTGTCAATATTGAACCATATTTTCTCACAGGTACTGTCCTCCGTTTACCTACTGGTATCCCGGTTTCCCCCACTCGCTACTGCTCGCCCCTCTGTAAAGGCTAGTGGCTGGACTGTCTTAGCTCTTTTCTGAAAATATTCATTTCTGTTAGGAATTGGACGTCTTCATAATATTATACAAGTGTTTAAAATAACTTAAATGAAAGGGCCTCGTTAAGTAATTAACTGTCACGTGATTTTTATCTTTTCGGATCGGGCAGAAGTGAAGATTGAATTTACAGTACGTAAGGTACTCTTTTATAGAGTAGGTACAGAATTATTTTAAGATGAGTTACTAGTACGAAGAATGAAATTGGTCATTGGAATTAGGTACAATAGTTTATAGTGCGATAGTATACACAAAAGAACTGAAGCCTGTGTCAAAATGAACTGCCACCATTTTCAAAAATGTGTTTAAATATCCATATTATGATTATTTTTCAATTTAACTTCTTTCTCTATATTGTACGCTATTGTGCTGTAGACAGTATAATATACACTGCATAATGAATACGGTCGAATGGATAGCTCAGTTCATGAGTCTGTTAATACAATGCTGTGTTTTTTATTAAATAAAAAGCTAATGAAAATTATCAAACTCAAAATCGCGATATTTCCTAGTTTACGTAAATGGATGAAATGATTTTCTTCCTTCCTATACATAGTAAAGTGATTTGTTTGTATTTTACGCCAGTATCATCGAACTCCAGTCGTGGAAGTGGGTAGCAAACGGTGTTTCCGGTTCTCAACCGTTAATCCAAAGGTATAGCCGGGTTAATATTATAAATGTTAGTAAAAACAAAATGACGTCCCTTATATACAGGATAAACCGTAAGTAATGTTATTAATTTCAGGGCGTTATTCATTGTGACAATAAACAGAAACACTGAATTCACATGTGTCAAACTATTGTATACAGTAAATAAATACTTCGTTGCTAGAGAAACGTGGACAGCAAAAGAGCAATAATTTCAGTACTGTTTGTTTTAGCTCATACCGTATTTGAAGTTATCCACTTGCTCTACTGCCTCATTTAGAATTCGCAAGTTTACCTTCATTATGTTTCTTCCTATGACCATGATCTTCGTCTTATCTGCATTTATCTTCATCCCATATTGATCACAGCTGTCATGTAGCTCCAGTAACATATCCCTTAGTATCATCTTCTATTCTACTAACAACGTCATATGAGCAAATCTTATGCACTTATGAAGAAGAATTGTTGCATATATCTTAAGTCTGATTAGTGAACTACGTAACTCGTGTGAGCTGTATGGAATGGAGAGAGAAAGTAACTATCCATCTTATCCCATTATCTCCTGACTCACTTGCCTCATGAGTGAAAGCTTATTCATGTGACTTATGAGGTACCGCCAGTCTTTGGATTGCTGAATGAGGTTCCAACCAATCTTTGAACTGCTGCCTAAACATATCTCAGAAAAATATATACTTTACATGTACGAGGATTGATCGAAAACTAACGCAAAACAACTTTTTGTGGCAACATATTTCATAGATAAGCAAAATGAAATAATGCACAAGAAAGCTACAGGTTTTACCTATTCTTCGACATTGGAACCAAGTCTCTCGACACATTTCTCCCATCGTGACACCACAGTCTACTATATACAGTCACGAAGCTCAATATGTAGTAAAAATGCAAACATGGGTAGTTGCCCACCACTAGGATCGCTACAATGCCTCATCATCGCAGATCTCTCTCCTAGTAGACGACAAAATATGTTACACTTTTGTTGTGTTCTTTTGGAAATATTAACACCTTCCTTCCATTATTGAAATATTAAATACCGTACATAAAGTTAATTTATTATTTTAATGAAGTATATTAAATTCCAACCATAAACTCGAAGATACCTGCAAGAAATAGGTTAATATCATTTTTGTTTGTGCAAAACGAA
This sequence comes from Periplaneta americana, assembly GCA_025594305.2. NCBI lineage: Eukaryota > Metazoa > Arthropoda > Insecta > Blattodea > Blattidae > Periplaneta > Periplaneta americana. The sequence goes on from JAJSOF020000036.1 coordinate 28,602,489, forward strand.
CTAAAATTTACTATAATCGCTTCACTCATTCAAGATTATAGCGATAATTAACTATGAAACCAATAAATATTAATTTGCATTTCCCTTTACAACAATAATAATGGAAGTATGAATTAATGGAGTAACTTACGTGTACCGATACTTGTAGTGTAGGCTTACGTAGTTAACAAAGTGGGATGAGGTTAAGCAATAATAATCACACCAGAATTGGAAATAAAACGTGATCAATAACTTTTATTGTAACAAACTTTTTTTACGTCTCTAGTAAAGTAACGAATAAAAATAACAACAAAATTAACAGTTATAATTAAAAACATATCCTTTGAAAAAAAAGTAGGCCTAAGAAATAATAATCCCACAAGAATTGAAAATAAAACGTGATCAATACATTTCATTAAAACAAACTTAATTTTTCTACGTCTCTAGTAAAATATTATTATTCCAATTATTGTATTTTAGCCATTAACATTTCCATTACAACCAATAACGAACATTTCACAAGCATCAATGTGAAATACGCAACGAGCTAGCACTCGATGGAAATACGACACAGTCCAAAGTCGACCGTGGACAGTCTATTGTTTCTAGTTGCTAACCGCTTGGAGCGCTTTATCGCGAGATTTGCAAAAAATCACCTCAAGCTTCGCGACTGTATATAGTAGACTGTGGTAACACCATATTTAGTATACCTCGTTCATAAAACTCCGTTTTTTGGGCGTGTAACCACCTGCGGACGACTGATTTCACTTCTTCATCCGAACCGAAGCGTTGTCCTTCTAGGAATTTCTTCATTGGTCCGAAGAGATGAAAGTCGAGGCTTGGACTGTAGGATGGGTGATTGCCCCTTAATGATGTCTCTGACATTGGGTGGTGTTGCAGCGGTCACTGGTCGGCCGGTACGTGCTTTGTCGGCGGACTTCTTCGAAGGACTTACACTACCTGGAGATGTTTCTATGGTCCAGACAATTAAGCGCCATACACCTCCAATATTTCCCTGTGGATTTCACTCGAATTTTTCGTTTTTTCGCCAAAAAAAAAAAGGACTACACCTCGCTGCCCTTCACAAGTGAACGATGGTAGAAAACGCGCCATTTTTACTCAGTAGATACAGCCCTATCCGCCAGGGTGACATCCGATCGAATTATTGCTGTCTGTAGCGGAAGATTCAAACTAACTATCTGCCAATTTTGAACGTTCTAACCAAAATAGCATTCCGTAAAATAATTGTTGTGCGTTACTTTCCGATCTACCTTGACATAAAACTCAAATCACACTTATTAAAATGGAAGAGAGTTAGCCTATGCTATATATTAATACACTTCCATCTACATTTATACATATGTGTGGTTGTACAGAGGTGTGAAAATTATTAGAATAATCTTAATTTTAAAGGTTTTTTTAATAGTTCCTTCACAGATATTAATTGAATTGAAAAATATTGAAATATATTACTATATTGATGTAGGATATATTTACTACTAACAATGCCGGAAAGCATTGTTGTACATTGGTATTTTTCTTATTTTACAATTGTTATGGGAATTCTGAAATTATTATATTATGTTGGCGGAATTGGAAACATAAAAAATTATATGCACAAAACAGATGTAAACGTTCATTTGAACCTTCACAACAATGTAAACGCAAAGAACAATTTGTTTAAAGCATTTCTTAATTAATTTTGATGTTTCCAATTCCGCCAACATAATATAATAATTTCTGAATTCCCATAACAATTGTAAAATAAGAAAAATACCAATGTACAACAATGCTTTCCGGCATTGTTAGTAGTAAATATATCCTACATCAGTATAGTAATATTCAGGGAACGGATTTATATGGACTAAAAATATATGAAATATGTAAATATATACGTAGTTATTTTTACCAAAATATGGAATTAAATATGGATTTTTACCAAAATATGGAATTAAATATGGACTTAAAATTATAAAAAAATGACTATGTACGTTAAATATTGGTACATTTTAATCAAACTAAACAAAAATATAATGGACGTACCTTATCTTCCAATGTAGTTTCAACAAAACACAATTTTTATTGTCTGTTACCATAACAATAGGTTACAAACATTTCTTTCAAGTGCTGAAAAGTGAATCTTCTTCTATTGTCTCTGAGGATAGATTTATACTGACTAAAAGAGCGTTCGACGTCACAAGAAGTAACTGGTACATAATTCAATTTCACAATGTCTGCTGGGGATAAGTCCAAGTTAATCTTCACTGTTGATTCACCACTCATCACAGCAACAACCTTTGTAGTTCTTCATATCCAGGGTTTTTGAAAGTACAGTGTCCACCTTAGCTCTTACTGCATCTGCAACTTTACCTCTACCACGATTCAGTTGTTCCACAGTACTATTTATAATTTCAAAACTTTCAGATAGTGAAAGGTGCCTATTTTGGAGACTTTTGAGCGTTTTTATGATGCATGAAAATGTATGCTGAATGTGAGCTAAGTCATTCTTCACACTTATGTCACAGGTAACTGTTTTCGCAGTATCAATTGAGACTGCATCTTCAGAGTCCAATGCAAGGAGAACATTGTTAATAGAGTCTATATGTTCGGCATAATATTCAACTGCTTCTAGCCATGTACCCCATCTAGTTAAAATTGGCTTTGGTGGCAATGGAATTTCAGGGTACATTTCTTTCAACACGTTAACTCTACTGGGAGCTTTGAGAAATACTTTTTCACTGATGAAATCAACAAATCTACTTTAGGAAATTGTCTCTGACCACTTCTGCCACACGATGAAATGCATGCGCCACACAAGTAAAATGAGTCAATTTAGGATATACAACAGATAATGCTTGTCCAGCTTTGACCATATAAGGGGCAGCATCGCTAATAAAGAATAACACATTATCGTACATAATACCCTTTGGCCACAGGATACCCATAGCTTCGTTGAACAGTTTAACTATAGTTTTGTTATTGCACTTTTCTAGAACATCACAATGTAAAAGAATTCGTTCAGAATATTGTTCACTTAACAAACCGATAACTACATTACCAACAAGTCTACCTTCTTTGTCGGGAGTCTCATCAATGGAAACCCAAATTGAACTATCTTTAATTTCATCTCTTATCTTCTGTATTGTCTCATCGTAGATGGATGGAGCATACGTCTTCCTAAGTGTTGACTCATCCGGGATTGTATGTTGAGTATATTTTTCAAGGAATTCCTGAAGACCTTATTCTTTAGTTTGTAGAGAGGAATATCAGCAGAGATGAGAGAACGGCACAGGTCGATGTTAAACTCAGATCTTACATTCGATGTTGTTGGTTGTGTTAAAAACAATTGTCTCTGCTTGGAATTTAGTTGTTTGTTGGCCTGATGTTTACTAGTTGTAATGTGTTGTTGCACCAGGAACTTTTGTGTAGATGATACTGCACACTGACACAAATTACAAAATAATATTTTATTGTCAGTTGATAAACCATCTTCTTTAAATTCTGAAATGTAACTTGTTAGTTTTGATTTTAAATTGACTGAATGACGTACTTTTGCATATTTACCGTCTTTATAGTATGATTTACAAAACTGAACCTATGTGTACTCTGACTGGCATTTAACTGTTGAGCTGCACAACTGAAGTCTGTTAAAAATTTTAAATTAAATTAATACAGTTTTGTAACTTACTTTCCCATTGTTGATAGGACTGCTAATTTTCAAATAACTCTGATGTTAAACATGTGTTTAAATCTCTATTGTTGAAATGTATTTTTAAAAGTTAATGGAATTTTGTTTTGTTTTATTGTTAAACCTAATATAATATGGACTGTTTTATATGAAATATGGAAAATATATGGAAATTAACGAAAATATGTACTAAACTCTAAAATATGGAAAAATATTGAAAATAAAAGTAGGATTTTTCAACCCTACACATTGTGAAACATAAAGATAATGCAAAATATAAATTATATTAGCTTTATAAGTAAATATGTATTTACATATAAATCCTTTCCCTGGTAATATTATATACCAATATTCATCAATTCAATGAATATTTGTGAAGGAACTATTAAAAAACCTTTCAAATTAAGATTATTCTAATAATTTTCACACCTCTGTATGTATATATTGTGTCTTTAACTAGGAGTTCGCGTGAGGTGGTAATTTGTTACTCGATCCATTAGCAAACAGTTCGAATTCAATTAACTTCATAGGTACATAGCCTACACGAGTTTTGATTGCTGGAGCTCGAATTGCTAACTCCACACCTGCAACATGAAGATGAAGGCAGTGGGCTGTACGGGAACCATAGAATTCACTTTCCAGATCGACGCTGCATGGCAAATTAAATCGTTACGTGGTCGACGCGGTAATGATTCAAGTGATGAGATATACGGAATTAATGGAAAGTGCAATGAGGAGCACGAAGGGTGGTCTAGCCACAAGGCTGACTGGACAGTTTCAAACCAATTAAGTTCTGGCCTTTCGAAGGAATCGGTATGGTAGGAGATTCATTGCCATACGAACAACTGCTTCTACTGACTAAGATGTCTGCTGTTTTATGTAAGTAGGCTTAGCGATAGATGTCTTATTCTGAGTTCTTCCGATCGAGAAGCATGCGGCAGAACGACCCCGGCCCGGTGGAAAGGTGAAGATAGAGGAATGACATTGAGGATTCGAGAGGGGAAAAGTTGCACGAACGTATGGAAGAAATCTGTAGTGACGTCACCACAAGGTCACAACAAGAATGTAATGTGTCAAACGAATAGGAGCGGTAATGTAGACGTGTGTGGTGTCAGCGAAAGAAATGAAGGCAACGTGAGACAACAGCTGGGAAAGGTTAATGTGCAAAAGAAAGTCGATAAGGATAAGGCGGAGAGCAGCAAGGATAAACCAGCATACAATCTAAGGAAATGGTGTGTCAGTGGAATGAAGGATTAATTAAGGGTGCAGTGAATATGGGTGAATAGTGTTTTAGTATGAGAAGGGTCATGATGAGTAATGTAATTAGTAGGAATGAGTAGAGAAGCTAAAAGTAGGACTAGACTAGATAGGTATCAGTAGGACAAAAAAAGTAATATAGATAGATGTAAAGCAAATAATAGAGGGTAGGCTTAGTTATAGTACAGTAAATGATTGTAGTGATATGTTAAATAAGTTGGTCTGTGAAAATGATGAATAGAAAAAGTAATTGTTACGTTGTTATTAGGAATAGGAAATAGTAGAAGGCAGGAGTAGAGGGAAAGAAGGAATATTTAATAAACGCAGGAATATAGGAAGTGTGGTGAACGAACATGAAAGACTTAGTGGGTGAACATTAAATGATGAAGAGATGTCGGTCATTAACATCGAGTATTGTACAAGTTGTAAATAGTATATGGAAGGGACTGCTGGCCCGAATACTATATAAGTGAAGGGCCAGCAGAACCAAAAGTTTGAGTGAGAATAAACCATACCATACCATACTATACTGAGTTCTAAGATTCTTGCGAAAGTGCTTGCATTCTTGCATAGTACAGTAACATATACTTTTTGACACGAATACATCCGTCTTTCGGTACAATAGAGATATAAGTAGACATTGGATGCGGGATGACATCGTTGAATGTAGGTGCACATTTACTATATGTTACATTTTTTTCATTCAGACCATTGGCTCAACAGATTTTAAACGTAAACAGACGACGTCAACATGCTACTGTATTTCCGTATAGTCAGAAGGAAAAGAAAAATAACGTACTGTAGTACATACCTTGCAAGTTCAGTCCTCGTCATCATTGATGCAATTACCAGCGTTGCAGTAAACGACGATATATTCTCTAAGTTGTCAAAGCTGAATCGTCTTCGCCTATCGCTTAAACAGTTTTTGTATCGAGAGAATTTCTGAAGAAAAACTTTAAAATAGGAATCACTCAATTTCTTTAGAGAAATATTTGCACTTGGCATCATGTTGCACGTTTCGTTTAGACCCGCACAACTAAATGATGATGATGATGATGATGGTTCCTCAGATTTCATTTCAACGCATTTCCTGTGCGATGTACTGTTGCAATGTTTCTCTATAGCCTGAGCTGTTCTAGTTTTTATTTCAATTTTACATACACTGCACATGATATTGTCTTCGTTAATACATAAAATGTCACTCTCATACTTCTTAATTGCATTTCGTATCTCTGAGCGAATTTAACGTTTTGCCTTCGACATTATGAATGGATCAGCACTACACTATTCAACTCGTACTAAATACTTGAGCAGGGTAACACAACTGCACACACTGCGTTGCAATTTGGACCGGGGTTCCTTCATTCCGCCAGGTACACAAAAGACGGACGACGCGGCACGTGCCATATACTCCGATACGAAACAACTTCACTTTTCCTTAAGTAATCCCGCATACACTGTCTGGATATGTTTTTTTATTGTACAGGGTGTCTGATTTAAGGAATTCATTTTTGCTTATGGTCCGTCCCAGGAATTTGTAGAGTAGAAATATGAAACAAGACCTCTGCGCAAGTGATATTGATAGAACTAGGGCCAATGACTGCTCTGGAGGAAGCATTGCTTGAACGAAGCGAGCAATCGCTTGCAGAGGAGGGGATAATTTCTTTCTGAACTCTACTATACCTTCTACCACGAGCATCTTACCCCGTAGCGAACTTGAGATAATGCTGCCCGCAATACACTCCGGCACAGATAGACTCCGCCCCCATATATGCAAAGTTACTCCACAAATTTCTGAGACGAACCATAGATAGCGCAAGTAACAGTCAAGACATGTGGGAAGTATTTAATGGTTTCGTAGGCGGAATCAGGGGTGGGTGCAATGTTCATTGACATCATCACGTGACTGTTACGAATTTTAGTCTTCGTATTGCAATTTTTTGTTAAACACGTACTGTCAATCTGTTATGTTAATTATTCAATTTATTTCTCCTTTCAAACGTTTATTCCAGTCTTGACTAACGTTTCATCGGGTCATTTGGTCTTGTTACAGTTGCTATAACTTCATTTTCTTAGTAAAAATAATATCGCTGCATTTTTTTAATGCGATCTCAACCTTCCTTTAGAGATGCATTCACCCGTCATACCATTTCCTCAGCAGGTTATACTTACTGTTACAATTTTGCGGGATAAAAAATTGAGTGAGGAACAGTCAGTTATTTTCGGGTGACAGAAGGTATAAGATCGGTTAGCTAGAATGCCTAAATTCAGTAAACCATTGAAAAATACTGTAAACTTCATGCTTACGTTAGTGAATTTGGTGCCGATGTGTTTTCAACTGATGGAACAGTTTTGTTATGTAAGGTTTGTGAAAAGACAGTTAATCGCGAAAAAAATTATTTTATAAGTCAACATGTGTCACCTCGAAGTAAATATGTGAGTTATGTTGATATAATTTACATTTATTGCTAAAATATATTATGCCTTTCTTAAATTTATAAAGCCTTTTTCAAAGATTATTGTGCATTATTTTATGTTTTATTGCCTATTTTAACTGTTATAAATGCCTAAACGTCCAGGCTGTACTGATGAAAAAGTGACAGGAAGAATACCAACAATCGATTATTACATAAAATTGTATATTATTGTAGCTATTTACTCGTTTCGTCAAAATATCGCATTCGCATTCAAACGGGAGGCGAGCTACTTTTATCTGCGCCACCCAGTAGTTCCAAAATGTTGGAAATGTCGACTTCCAGGGCACGGTGGAATACCCAAAAGCCTAGAGTATATGATTATGTCTTGTGACCAGAATATTGTACGAAATGGATATATAAAACTTATAAATTTACCTTTTGAAGAAGTTGAGAAGTTCAAATATCTTGGAGCAACAGTAACAAATATCAATGATACTCGGGAGAAAATTAAACACAGAATAAATATGGGAAATGCCTGTTATTACTCGGTTGAGAAACTTTTATCATCCAGTCTGCTGTCAAAAAATCTGAAAGTTAGAATTTATAAAACAGTTATATTACAGGTTGTTCTTTATGGTTGTGAAACTTGGACTCTCACTTTGAGAGAGGAACATAGGTTAAGGGTGTTTGAGAATAAGGTGCTTAGGAAAATATTTGGGTCTAAGAGGGATGAAGTTACAGGAGAATGAAGAAAGTTACACACAACACAGAACTGCACGCATTGTATTCTTCACCTGACATAATTAGGAACATTAAATCCAGACGTTTCAGATGTGCAGGACATGTAGCACGTATGGGCGAATCCAGAAATGCATATAGAGTGTTAGTTGGGAGGCCTGAAGGAAAAAAAAGGGAGGCCGAGACGTAGATGGGAAGATAATATTAAAATGGATTTGAGGGAGGTGGGATATGACAGAGAATGGATTAATCTTGCTCAGGATAGGAACCACTGGTGGGCTTATGTGAGGCGGAAATGAACCTCCGGGTTCCTTGAAGGCCAGTAAGTAAGTATAGAAGGAAGATCTGTACACAGATAATATTACAGAAAACAGTTTTTCAATATTAAAGACCATGATGTTTATATTTCCATTAAAATAAATATAATAAAAGACTTTTAAGCATCGTAATATGTTCTCTTTATATCTTGTAAATTGATAAAGCAAGGAGTATAAATATAATAAATGAACAGGTAAGAATAAGCTGGTAGAAAGCGTAAATATGTGTAAATCCGCAAACAGTGAATTCAGATCCTATCGCAGGCGTCGACATAACCTATGAAACAATGAGGAAGTCGGATAATAGATATTTGAAACTCGGATGCGCCGCATAAGCTTGAGTGGAGATGAATTGCTTCTCGACAACCTGTTCGCTGTGGAGCTCGATCTCCTCGTTTTCGCGCCGTTGAACCAGATCTCGCCAAGAACTAATTGCAGTCTTCATGCAGCTCGCAGCTTCACGAGGTAAGCGGATTTCAACGTGTGTACAGAGCAGCCATCTCGGAAATGAGACTATCGTGATACTTTGGCACGGAGATGTGAAAACATGACTATCAGGAAGACGACACATACTTTCTCAATAAGAATGACACCCACACTGTTTAATTTATATGTAGACAATGTCACAAGAGAATGGTAGCATACTTTAAATAAGGATTTTACTATACCCTTTGAACACACTATTATTTGCGGATGATCAGGCGGTACGAGTATTAGCCAAAACGGAGGATGATTTACAAAGAGCCGTATTTTCACTGAGTAATGTTGCAAAGAAATATAACCTAAATGTTGGCATTTCAAGGGAAATACCCCATTAGAACGAAGATTGTAATCTATACTAATAATAAATCTGTAGCCAAAATTTTTCTAGTAATTTTCGATTTTATGAAAATAATTGGTCCTAACATGTATAATTAACCATCCTGAAACCGAAAATCGCTTTTTTGAAATTTTTGTTTGTATGTCTGTCTGTCTGTCTGTATGTATGTATGTATGTTTGTTACCTTTTCACGCGATAATGGCTGAACGGATTTCAATGAAAATTGGAATATAAATTAAGTTCGATGAAACTTAGATTTTAGGCTATATGGTATTCAAAATACATTATTTAAAAGGGGGGTTATGAGGGGACCTGAATTAAATAAATCGAAATATCTCGCTTATTATTGACTTTTGTGAAAAATGTTACATGACAAAAGTTTCTTTAAACCTGATTTCTGATAGGTTTTATTCTATGAAAAATTTTGATAGGACTGATATTTAATGAGATAAATGAGTTTTAAAATTAAAATAACTGCCATCTAAGGTGGTGTATTGAAATAAAAAACAAATGACTTCGTCTATAAGGGGCCTTGGACACAACAATCGAAATCTATTAAACATAGCCTACAGACAATGTTTCTGTATTTGTATGAAGTAATATCGGAAGATAAATTAACCGATTTGTATAATTAATTATTATTTCATCATTGGAAAGTGTAGTTTCTCTGGATGAACATAATGCTATAATGTTATTACAGTAACTTGTGAGTGAATTGAGGACAGGTAAGATTAAAATAGCTTCTTATGCACAGAAAACTTGATAGGTTATTCTGTACATTCATTTCCTGTATTTTTTAAAATAATGTTTATGAACACATTCATTTTTATCTCAGAGAATTAACGAACAACGAGAGTGTATTGATTTAGTATGCAGTAATAGTACGTTAGCTTAGCAATCCATTATTTTATATTAATTCAAATTTTGACTATGCTCAATTGAATCGTGTTAAAATACATAAAATATATATGCAATAAATGCAATGCAAAAAAAATGGGTAATGAGGAAGCAGATTATGTTGCGCTGTTGTAAAAATCTGTTCCTCCTGAGATTCAAGAGCTTCCACAACAAATTAAAAACTTTCTAATTCGAGTACATCCGTTATCAACACACTTTTTACATATTATAATATAATATAATATAAACGTAATAATAAATCTGTAGCCAAAATTTTTCTGTTAATTTTCGCTTTTCCATAAATAATTGGTAATAACAATTAAGAAACATGTTAAAGGAATTGTCATTGCACCAAATGAGTGGTCTCTGGATCAAAATGATCGCATTTTAATATTTTAAGTACAATTTAAATTAAGTAATATATTATTAAACTATTTATTTTTCTATCAAAAACGAATGTTCCCTGGATCAAATGTCCTAATTTAATTATGTAATTACTTTATATTTATTTCTAACGGGTGCAGCGGAGCGCACGGGTACGGTTAGTAGATAATGAGATACTGGAACAAACCAATTTCTTCAATTACCTGGGTTGTAATCTTTCATTTATAACATCAAGTGATACAGAGAATAAAATTCTGAAGTTCCAAAAGATGATAGGAACAATTAAACGCACATTACTTAAAAAGGCTAGAGTGTACCAATTTTGCTGTATGGTGCGGAAACGTGGACCCTCACTAAAAGACAGGAAAGAAGACTAGACGCCGCTGAGATGCGTATCCTTAGACCTTTAACAGGACTCACACTATTAGATCATATTCGAAACGAAGATATCCGTAAACAATTAAACGTTGAATGCATAACAGACAAAATCAAGAATTATAGATTAAATTGGTCAAGACACGTTGAAGGAATAGACGACGGACGACTACCAATAAGAATGTGGACATACAAACCAGTAGGACGAAGAACACCTGGAAGACCGAGAAAACGATGGAGAGATCGGATAAGTTCTGGAGACGGAACGGGTCATTAGGCCCAAACCTTGAAGTTTATGATGATGATGAATGGCACTGGAAACTTAGCCTCTCTTGTCCGTACTGTTTTTTTTTCTGAAATATCATCAATATCATCATTATCGTCATCAAACTACCATGGACCTGTTTTGGCCCCAATCATCCAAAAGTCTCTTCAGAGGACGCCCTTTATTTTTTCTACACTATGACCTGCATTTGAGAATATATTATTGTAGAATTCTGTCCCAGTTCTTCAGTAACCCTAGATACTGTACAAGTTGGATACAGATACTTTTGTATTTTTCAAATATTTTTAATTTAAGTTCAGTGCTTAGTTATATGTTAATTTCTTCATTATGTTTGTGATCCTGCCATGTGTATTTAGAGGTTTTTCATAAAAAATAATTTCTAGAATATAGTTTACTGTAATATGAAAATAATTTCTTTGAGATACTAGGAAACAGTTCGATCCAAAAATCTAGACGTTCACGAGGAAGTTCATTGTATTGCTGATGGTGGAAGCAATCGTAGGATCGATATCATAGCTATATATAGAAATAAAGAGACAGCCGAAATAATTGATCCTACAATCAGATTTGAAATCTCAGCCACTCAACCATCTGAAGTGAACGAAGAGAAAAAGAAAATCTACGAGTCCACGATTCAGTACCTATCGGCGAAATACAACATAGAAAAAAATCACAGTTACCGGTCTCTTCTTCGGGGCGAGAGCGAGAGGCACCATTCCGAAAGCCTTTGTAAAGTGGAGGGAAAAATACAAGCTGACGAGAGATCTTCAAGATGTCATCGTCACCACCATAATAAAATTTTCTGTAGCGATATTTCGTCAGCATCTTTATGGTGTACATTCAATTTAAATTATATTTGGTTCTGAATAATTTCGAGGGAAAAATTGTTCCGGGGCCGGGTATCGAACCCGGGACCTTTGGTTAAACGTACCAACGCTCTCCCAATTGAGCTACCCGGGAACTCTACCCGACACCGATCCAATTTTTCCTCTATATCCACAGACCTCAAAGTGGGCTGAAAACCGCCAAGCAACCAACATTGAGTGCACACTAACTTTATGTGACTTAAATTGTGGTTTTCTCTTACGTACAGAAATTATTCAAATTAACTTTACAGGGAGTTATACCTGAAAGCTTGATTTGCATAATACACGTCACTGTACGTAACAGAAAACCACAATTTAAGTGTCACAGAGTTAGTGTTAGTGTGCACTCAATGTTGGTTGCTTGACGGTTGTCAGCCCACTTTGAGGTCTGTGGATATAGAGGAAAAATTGGATCGGTGTCGGATAGAGTTCCCGGGTAGCTCAGTTGGGAGAGAGTTGGTACGTTTAACCAAAGGTCCCGGGTTCGATACCCGGCCCCGGAACAATTTTTCCCTCGAAATTATTCAAATTAACTTTACAGGGAGTTATACCTGAAAGCTTGATTTGTATATTGGTTCTATTTTTTTTTTCTTATGTCTTAATCAATTTTGCCTGAAACCTGTTTATATAATTTTTCATTTTAAATTTTATTGTGAGCTATTCTGTGTCGCAGGGCAAACCCAAAATATTTGGTCAGACCAATAAATTAAATTTGTATAAATCTTTAGCTACATATAAATAAACAAATAACACAAACAAACAAAATATAGTGTATATAATATTTATATAATTTAGTAACTTACTACCACAGAAATCAAATAAAACATAAATCTAATCGACATGAATATCGTACTCGAAGGCAATTTATATTAAATGTGTTCCCTGATAGAACCTCTGCCACACGCCAAATGTGACGTTACGTCAATATACTCTATGAACAACTAATCTTATCTCCGTACGCCCTGGGACAGAATACGATCCCTAGAAATAGCACACAGCTATTCTTCCATCTAGCGGTTGTTACCGAAAGTTCATTGTTAGCCAGTGGCGACGCGTAGCGGTATTCTCTTCCACATGTTGCGGTTTTTCACATGGGGATGGCCAGTCTGTTATATGTGGTCAGGAGTAAAACTCTGTAGCTTACAAAAGGTTTTAAATTAAGGATTACAATGATATTATAACTATCTCTCTTTTCCTCTTTGACTTTCTTTGATATGATGTTAAAAATCTCTGTATTTTTTTTTTTCAATTTGTTTCCGTACATTAAATATTTCGTAACCACTATATCTTCTATCTTCATTGAACCTGAAGGCTTCAGGTAAGGTGTTTACCAGCAATGTGCTACCAGTAGCAATTAGACAGGGAAAAAAGCAAAACATCTCTTCAGTCCAAAGATAGCATTGTTCAAGTAAATTGTTCGAATCATGCAATCCCGGCATTATACTGTTTCCACAAGTTTAGCAATCTTGGCATTACTCAATTCCTGATTGAATGAGGTCACGCACCATGGTTTGAAAATCAATGTTATAGTCAATTCTAGTTTTAGCAGAACTTCGCCGTGCCTATGGTATATACAATTCTCAAATAAAAAAAAAAAATCGGTTTTATAATTTTAATTTGTGTCAATATTATTGTGTCCTTCAGACGATTGGAAGAGTATTATTTTTGTAAACTGTTTTTATATTTCTGAAGTATGCTTATATGGATCTTCTTTCGTTTGACAATCATTTTAAATTATGTTACGTATATTTAATTGGGTCCTTACGTTGTAGACACATCTTATTCTTCAAAATCGGAGATGGATGACTAAATGACTTTTCTTTTCTGAAGTACACTGGCTTTCGTTTGAGAAGCGACAGACTACTTTTTGCTCAGAAACACAGATACGAGGTCTAGTTTTTAATGTCAAAAAATTTAATATCCATTTTCTTACGCCCATTACATAAAAGTCCACTAAATTATGATCTGAAATATATGTCCAATTGATTATATCGACGGCTCAGTTCAAAAGGAAGCAACTAAAAAATTTGATTTTTAGAATTAGACATAGGGGAGATTCGGCTAATTCCGCACTATTAAGAAGTAAATCTATCATATTTTTATCAAAATGTGTATTGAAAAATATTATCAAGGTATGTAGACATGGACGAAACCTTTCATTACCAAATGAGATAAAGAGACCTATTAAAATACAAATATATTTAGGTGTACATGCATTAAAGTTGAAAAAGAACAACTCGGGTAATTCCGCAACAGTGCGGATAAATCCGCAATAGGACTTGGCTAATTTCGCAGTAGTAAATAATTATGAAATACATTATGAAAGTAACATAAAAGGAACAATTTATATGTAACAGTGCTCCTTTTCTTCATAACTGTGCAGCAAAACACGAAAAACAGCCAACTTTCGATGTTTCACTGTATTGCCGACAGAGGTGTCGACCAATGTCCTTGATTTTTTTTTCCATAGCACTGCAGAGGACATGCCTCCTGTTGGCAGCCTCTCAAAACTTACGTTCACGCTATTGTAAAGCCGCAGTAAAATCATATATGCGCTACTGCGGAATTAGCCAAGTTTCCCCTACCATGAGAATGGCAGGAAATTGTTCTTCCTAGTTCCATACAGAAACAACTCGTATACGCAGCATAAAAGGAATAAACCCATATGGAATTGATCTTTTGTAGTGAAATTTCCAATTCAAGACGGCAACATTTCGAAACTTTTACTCCTTAGAATTATACAGATTTGAATTTAAAATAAATAAGGATGTAATGAACAACTGAATTTTATGTATTAAACTATTAAATACAAGGTGAGCCAATGAAACGAGCGATTTTAAAACTTTAATAATTATTGCACTGATTACTTTGGAACGAAACTTTCACTTTGCATTTAGAGTATACACAATAGCATTTGTGCGAGATCGTGCGAATTTGCTTGTTTTATGCACAGAACCAATACGCGGTAAGTGTGAAATACCACATTCAGTATTCCCAATAAGACCTATAACAATTTCCTCTTCTTACCGCTTGGCGACATTCATTTACTGCTTTAGGCTTTTAAGATATTATTTTTAGAGACGTTCAATCAGTTAATAATTATAAATGGGAAATTATTATCAATTTCATCTAAAAAGCAATGTTAATTATTGCTTTTAAATATTTGCAAAAATTAAGTAAAGTCTACTATTTCCACGAAACTTATTGCATTCTTGCAAGTAACATTAAGTGTAAAAATCATACAAGACTCAGATGCCGATGTTATTACTGCAATATGTTATATAAATAATATTGTTAAAATATTAAAATGAAAAATAAATCATTACATAAACCGTTTGTTTTAAGTTCGCATTTATAGACTGGGGAGTTAAGACAGAGATATCACGGCCTATTGTCCATTAGATATTTTTGTTTTTAAAGTTGCCGTCATTAAACAGAAACCAAGATGGAGATTTCATTGCAACTAATTAGAAATTGTTTTCTTTCAGGTATGTAATAAACGATCTTCGCACAAAATAATGTACGAA